>CM053272.1:56009005-56375005 GCA_028583415.1 Protea cynaroides
TTTACGGGTCCTACTTTCCAAATTTCGAACCGAAGGACTTTTCTAATGTTAAGAGGCTTCCTAAACTCAACCCTAGCCTATATAAGGACTCCTAAACCTCCTAAAATCTCTTTCATTGATCCTCACAAACCCTAAAAAGGAGAAAGAGATTGAAGAAGGAGAAGAAGCTAGGAAGGAGAGGGACGAGCTGCCATTGCCGTTGGACGAAGAACACTCTACCACGAACCAACGGTAAGTGCTTAAACCTTCCTCTACGTTAAGCGTTCTAGAATGGTTAGTCATGATTGGATTAATACCATGCAAAGCGAGGTATTGATCTAAACCATGTTTTGCCGTCAAACCCTAATCTAGTCGGTAAACCCTAGATTCAAGTTCTAGGTTAAAGACCCTCGAAACTAGGACTTGAATGGAGTTGGAAACAACTCTAACTCAGTGCTTAGACCTAGAATGTATAGGAGAAACCCTAGAATCAATAGGGAGTGACCAACGGAAGGCGAGAACCAATTGTATGGTCTTCCGGAGACATATCGATCGCACCTTATGCGACCAGTACCTGCGATTGGTATCTCTCAGAGGCTGGTCTGTGGGGACCGGTCGACCATACCGGTCACATCTTTCCCCACAGTGCTGCGGCCAGTACCTGCGATCGGTACTCACTACCGGTCTGCTCTGTGAGTAGTGTTTTTGACCCAGTTGGTTTTTCGACCAATCTAAACCCTAAGAAACTAATTTTAATTTAATCCTAATGTCGTGTAGGACATTGTGATAGTATGTTTGGATTCTGTGACATGGAGCAAGCTATCAATCAAGAGTCAGGTAAGGGAATCGGACCTATACCCTAATAATTTAATAACAGTAAAACATTGTTAATAATTACGATTCTATGGATTGATGTTTGTGTATATTCGCATGTCATCCTTTACTTTCAGTTATTATTATTGTTCATACATACTCGCTATGCTAGGATGTGACTGTTAGGCATATGATTATTTTCATTGGTATATGGAATGGGAAGGGCCTGGGGTCTGGGATCATTCCTCACACTAGCACCTTTTCATATCGTTCTGTTTGAGGTTGCTTGGTGCGGGTAGGGTATCAGGGGAAGGAAGTGGCACTGTAGTCTCTGGCCTAGCCACTAGACTCTAGCTCTATCTCTATGTCATAGGGAGCTGTGCTGGGATAGGACCTACTGTGATGACATATAGGATTGGTTAGTTGCGAGCTCAGTTTGCAAACCCTCGCCAATAGGGACTTACGAATTGGTATAGGTAGGGTATCAGGGGAAGTGTTGGCGGTGTTTGATCCGGACACTTTAGCTCTATCTCTATTCCATGGTGGGTGCATGTGGGACGACAGTGGTGTTTGATCCATTGGGCGACTTCACACACTCGTGTATAGAGGTGCGGTGGCCGCCAATCCTTTCTATAACACATTGCAAACTTAAACCAGGCCATAATGTGAATGTTATTCATGCATATGTTTGTTACATTGTCTGATTGTCTTACTGAGCTAAGTTGTGAGCTCACCCTGTATATATATATATATATATATATATATATATATATATATATATATATATATATATATATATATGTTTTTAGATATTGATGCAGGTTATACTGTGGAGGACTACATGGATGCTCCAGCGTATGGAGGTGTTGCTGCTTTAGAAGTGCAAGCAGGAGAGGACGAGCATGACGCTTCATGCGAGTGCCTTTTCTGCATGTACCTCTAGGATGTTGGTTTTGTTTCTTTATTTATTTTCAGTTATATTTGTAATTGGGATGTAAGGATAATTATTTATGTTTTGATATTTTGAATAACTGGATAATTTATTTATCAATAGAAGTACTCAGTTCATTTAATTTAAGACTTTCGTTGTATTTTATTGTATTCTGATTATGGTTATGTGCAATGATTTGTATGAGTGGACACGATCTTATTGAGATCCTGATGTGAACCGTTGGTTCAGTGACAGTTCACTCACACTTCCGGTTTAACCGGAATTGGGGTGTGATAGAGTATGTATGGAAAGGTCTTGAGCGACCTCCAGTCTTACCTCTTTTATATGCGCTTTGGTTTCCTCTTCTTGGATGTCGTTCATCGGAGGATTAGTTGATTTTGCACGAGTTCGTTTGTGAGCCATTTAGGGAGAATGGCTTCTTGGAAGGGTTCTTATTGGTGCACTTTTTAAAATTCAAGATACTGGCCCTATGGTGGGAGCCAAACTGTTGTAGTCGAAAATTGCAACGTTAGTTTGAAGCAAGATAGGCTTGTGATCAGAGAAGAAAAGGCAGAAGTTATTGGGTCAGAAGACCCGAGGGACACTCTGATGACAAGGTTAAATCCGAGTATTAATAATCATGAGCTCAAGCAATTGAGAGTTACAGTTTATAAGCGGGGTCTATATGACAGTTCCTGTGTAAAAAATAGCATATCTTTTACATTCGGGACTGCATGTATTTATAGAACTAAGAATAAAGTGTGTATGGCTTAATTTACCTTTAGTGGATTGGGTTAGTTGCCAGCAGTCTTCATCGGACGACCGTGATTGCCTCCAGTCTAGGCTAGAGTCTTAGAGTTCGACCGAGAGTAGGAGACAGAAACGTAATTAGTCAAGTCTTGATCTTATCAGAATGACAGATGTCCCTTTAGTGCAGCGAGGGTACTCGAGTTCTTGAGACTGGGGAGGGGCACCCCCGGGCATTGATTAAGTGAGAGAGGAATGCTTGAGACTTTGTGTCATGAAATCCTCCTGGGAGAGGAGTTGGACTCTCCTAGGATGAGGTTTAGGAGCTATGTTCAAATTTCTCAGAATGATAGATGCCTTCTTGCTACAAAGTTCTTCTGGAGGTAGGACTCTATTGGGATTTGGGATAAGGCCTGGGAGTTGTGTTCGAACGTTTCACGAATGTCCTCACACCATAGAGTCCTTTTGGGAATGGGACTCTGCCATGATGAGGCCTGGGAGCCGAGTCCCCGAACTTGCGTGCAGACGGCAGAATAACGGTGTTGAGTGGGTATAACCCCCAGGATGGTCGGCTCTATGTAGAATTCGGCCACTGTGGTGTCATCCGGGACCAACCATGTGGCTTTACAAGGTGTCAACTTTTTATTAGTGGAATGCTTTATTCCGCTAATAGTATCCATATCCAATACCTGGATTTAGGACCAAGAGCACATGTCCAATACTTGTTTTTAGAACTTCTGCTCCCAATTCTTTTTTTTTTTTTCCGGTAGAACGGAAATTCATTGC
Source organism: Protea cynaroides (assembly GCA_028583415.1). Lineage (NCBI taxonomy): Eukaryota > Viridiplantae > Streptophyta > Magnoliopsida > Proteales > Proteaceae > Protea > Protea cynaroides. The sequence continues at coordinate 56,012,262 of CM053272.1, forward strand.
AAAGTAAAATGGGCACAAGTACAACTGAGGCATCCAAAAAACAAAGATTCAGGAGCCAAGGAAAGGAATTAGACCAAGTGTACAAAACCCAAACTTAACATAATTTACCAAACAGGGAATGAGCTACAATGTTAGCATCCCATGGAACCGTGATGAAAAGAAACTAAATCATAGAGAGGCGAAATGGAGGATATCTTCAATAATTGGAAGAATATCACGATCAACTGCAATATCTGGATTAATAAGATTCTGAATAATTCAAAGCAATCAGTTTCCATAATCAGTTTTTCGAATCCAAACTCAAGAGCAAGTTAAATAAATGGTAGATCTCAAGCTTCCCCTAATTTAACATTGAAAAAAAAAAAGAAAAAAGAAAAGAAAAAAGAGGGAGGAAAGAAACCAAAAACCCCCTTGATGGGGTAACCGTTTAGAATCTCTTATAATGAAATCCAACATTGCCCATGTTCGAATCATCCACGTAGGATGCATCCGAATTGATTTTAAAAAATCAAAAAGAAAGTAGGCAATCAAATAACGAAAGCAATTGATGCAGGGATGTGGGTCCCATTGCCGACATTTAATTAATCTTGACTCGAAGTCTCCGACTAACATTTCCCAGTATAATAATAAATAAATAAACGGCTGATGATTGAGAGTCTCGAGCCAATTGGGCGAGTGGCTTTGGAAAAAGTTAAGGACTTTTAGTCTACATCCGAGTCTTTTCTTTTTTTATGGAGTCTTTTCCTTTTTATCTGCCAATTTCTCGTATTCAATTTCTCTTCTCAAAGACTCAAAACTATCAAAATTTCCATCTCATCCTCCCATTTATTTTATAATATTCCAATCTAACGATTCACATTATCCCAGTTCTCGTTTGCATTGCCTTGGAAATGCTCCATTTCAAGAAAACAGAAAGAGACCGACTGTCTTTTGATTTTCCGTCCGTACAAAATGTAACCTCCCTTTTCCATGTAATCGTACTACATCTACACCCCATCTTTCCTTCGTCCCCAAGTTTCTCTTTCTTTCTCTCTCCACTTTATATTTCTCTTCATTCATTTCAGTCTCAACAACTACACTCAGTCGTCTCTCTCAGTCTCTTTGTTTCTCTAAGCACACTGAGTTGTTGAAAAACTTGAAGGGATCAGCAATGGCGATGACGCCAAGGGAACACATAGAAGAGATACGGAAGACGAAGTTCTCCATTGGAGGGAAATTGAATCCTCTGACAGAAGACCTCCACCAGGCCGTCAAGAATCTTTCTGCTGAGCTTTATGCCAAAGATGTCCATTTCCTCATGGAACTCATCCAGGTCTCTTGCTATCTATCTCTTTTTTTTTCCCAACCAAGATCACGTTTGCGATTGTTCTATTCTTTTATATCACATTATTTTAGCCAATTCTAGAATTTTTATTTTGCAGTAATTAAAAAATTATAGTTCTGCTAAATTCAAGAATTGGAAAACTGGGATATTGGATGGTAGACTAAAAACTAAATCATTAACATTGAAAGATTTTGGAGTGTATTTTTGGAATTGGCTCATTGTAATTCAGCCAAAATGCCTGCAAGCATCATTTCCAATTCCAGACCCTAAAATAGATAGCTGATGAAGGCATACATGATATACTTAATGCTTGATCTGCATGGTCTCCCATGGTCTTATTTTTGCATGGTTGACTGGATACGATTTGGATTCAGAACCGCATATAAATAATGCCCATCCTTCGGATACAGATGAAACTGATTCGGATACAGATGAAACTGATTTTCATAGATAAGATCATAGGATCAAGTCATCAAACATATCCTGGTCCGGATTGGCCAATTCGCCCCGTTGATGCTGGGCTGATCCGATATTCTGAGGCTGAAACCTTGGTTATTTCTAGCTCCCGAGTTGACTCACTGAGTTTAGGAACTGTAGAAGAATATAACATGGTTTGATGGTGGTGATGTGCACCATAGAGTGAGTGCGGTTAAAAAATTTCTAACTTGACGCTCCTTCTTCCTTTATTTATTGCAAATATACTTTCAGAACGCGGAAGATAATGAGTACTGGGAAGGAGTGAAGGCATCGCTGGAGTTTATAATAACGTCTCGGGACATCACAGCTACTGGAGCTTCTGCTACTTTGCTGGTTTTCAACAACGAGAAGGGTTTCTTCCCAAAGAACATAGACTCCCTTTGTGGTGTAGGGAGGTCCACTAAGAAAGGGAACCGACAACGAGGTTACATCGGCGAGAAAGGTACTTCCTTAAATTTTTGCATCTTATATACTTTATAGGCCATAGCTACTTTTGACAGTGATAGTTAAAATTTCCACTGCATTGGGTTTTGATTGTGTTGTTTAGTATACCTATATTAAATTGTGTTTAAGTTCGGGCTATGAGTCGATGCTCCAGTCCAATGATCCACGGAGTGGAAGAAGTAAGAAAGGCAGAAGTACCTGTGTGGGCGAAGGTGGCAGTAGATGAAGATGTTTCGGTAGATGGGTGTAAACCCTGAAGGAGCTTTAACAAGTTATTATAATCATCTTTAGATATGGGTGTCAACAGGCCGGTTCGGGTTTGTTTCGGTTTGGGCCATGACGATCTCGAACGTTTTAGGGACAGCCCAAAACATGTCCAATAAGAGATTCGGGCTAGGATGGCTGCACTGCACACATTAATTAATCGACTGGTTCAGTTGTTGATTTGTTATCGGGTTGGGCTTATTAGATAGACTTTGGGTCGGTTTGGTTTTGGGCTTGTTAACCAGCCTGATAAGGAATTGGTAAGGACCGAATGACACCCATTTTGCTTTGTGAGGGATTGACTTACTTAAGGGTAATGATTAATTAATTATGAAGTAATGAGGTGTCGTATTGGGTTTGGAATTTGCGATTTTGAGATTAGGTTTAGGTTTAGGAGTTAAGAGATAAGACTTTAAGTGGTTTGACAATCAGTATAATTCGGTTCGGGCTTAATGGTCTGCCTTATAGTGGTGCTCAACGGGCTTGCTCGAACTGGACTAGAATTGATAATTATAAGAGCTCCTCCGTGTCCGAAAGATGTCCAATAATGGAACGGGCCGGTTTGGTTTCCAGTTATAATTGGCCGGCTTGGTTCGGACAACCGGTTTGCTCTCAAAATTGACACCCTTATCTCTAGATATAGAACTTGATGAAGAACCGACATTGTAGGAGCCATTGGAGGTGGCCCCAAAAGACACTTTCCTAGTAGTACCATCAAGCCCAGTAGAATTAGTTAACGGTGAAACCCACTCTAGTTGCTCATGTTTCGCCCAATAGTAATCAACAATATGATTTGATTTACCATAATACGTACACTATCTAGGTAGTCGGTCACTCGGCAGACTACCTGGACATCTACCCCTTCGGCCTTGACCTCTACATGAGCCATGCCTTCTCCTAGTGGAATTAGAACTTCGGCTACGGCCGGCGACAAACACAGAGCTATCTTTGGGAGAGGGTGAAGTATTAGTCCTAGTAGAAGGGACAACCCATTGAAAATGAGCAAATGTCTCCTTAAGGCTAAGCAGACACCTTTTCCCCAGTAAGTAATTGAGTTTTGATTGATTGGTACTTTGGATACAAACCAGCCATAAACTTACCAACATAGAACTCAAGCTCTTCTCTTATCCCTGTAAAAGAATTAAAATAGTTATGCAATGACTTGTCCCCTTGCTTGAATGTATCATTAAAATCATATACATGAGAAATATTCTTTTCTTGGGAAAAGGTTTGCTTCAAGTTCTCTCACACTCCTTTGGCAGTGGGGTGGAACATACCATTGGCAGCAATAGCCTGATTTATGCTGTTCCAGAGCCATATACGTAGGGATGTAAACGGATTGAATTCGGCACAGATAGACCACTATCTGAATTTGAATCCGATTTCTAACCAACCTATTGAATCCGCTCCGTGTCCGACCGATTTCAAAAATACTGAATCCAAATTCAAATTTTAGCCGGATATCCGGTTAAAATCAGATTCAAATCCGCAAACACATAACATTAATAATCCATTTTAATACTGCATAAAATATTATTAAGCATGAACCGTCTTACAATCATTCTACCTAATGTTGACAATAAGAGCATCTTGATTGGGTTTAACAGAGACTATTTGGAATCTTTCATAAGTTGCAATCCACCAACTTGATCCTGATAAACAATGGTGAGGAAGTCATTGTCTGTGTGAGGCACTATACCAAAGATCTCTGGTGAGATTGGACACTTTGGGTAGTGATTCAGGCGAAGAAAGCTGGCAATTTCATTGCAAATGTCTTCAAGAATCCCTTTGACTGAGCCAAATTCTCTTTTAGAACTCCAGCAAGCAATTGAGCAAGTTTTCGAATCTAGATGCATAACAGTAATAAAAAAAATAGATCATTGCAAGAGTAATAAAAAAATAGAATCTGGAAACCCATAACAATAGTAAAAAACAGACTTTTGTAAGTCAAGTAATAAAAAAAATAAAAACAAGATTAAGAATTTCAGAGTATAAAATCAGATTGTAATCGAAACTCCTTAACAATTTGTTACAATTTCTAACATAAAAAAAATTAAAAAAATAGCCCTAATGCTGAAAAATTTCCATGAGAGATAGATGGAGAGAGAAAGGATGAAGGATTATAGAATGGGGCTTTATGGTGGGATTTACCTCCATCTTCAGGAATCAAACTTAACGTCTATGGCAACCACAAGAGTTGATTTAGGCTACTGAATCAGATATTCTATTAGCAAAACACATATTCCCAGCAGAAGCCAATAGTTGGCCTAACTCTGATCAAGAAATCACTTGACTAAACCAGAAAACGTATGAGATAGAAGAATGAGGAAGGAGGGAGAAGATGAAAGAAGAATAAGAATCCAGATTTTTTTTTAATGAAGCAATAGAAGAAGGAGGCAGAAACTTTTAACAACAGAACAAGAATGAGAAACAGAGAAAGAAGAATGAGGATTGAGGAAGGACGGAAAAGACGAAAGAAGAATCGAGAGACTGCAGCCATCGGTTCTCTATCCATAAAAAAGGTTTAAATAGTGGGCTATCTCCAACCCTAGAATTATGGTACGTTAGATTAGGTTTTATTATTTTTTTAATACCGAAACTACTTACCTATTAAAATGATTTAGAGTCCTATCCGAATCCGCATCTGCCTCTCATCCCACTTATCGGAATTCACATCTGAATCCAATTGTTCGGATTCGGATTCTCCTAAACGGTTGTGGATTTGAATGAAATTCGAATTTTTGGCTATCCGTTTACATCCTTACATATACAGATGGTATCATTCTCCCACATCAATTTCTTATCGGTTTTTGTCTGCAAGGTCGTTGGATTCAGCAAAAGGTGGGCTAGAAGTAAGGTTAGTCCAACTTCCCTTTTGTGTATGACTTTCCTGCCTGAGACCATAGCAAGTGATTACTTACTCCATTGAGTTTGATAGTTGTGATTTGGATGTTGACATTGTTCATAGAATGCTTAGGATCAACCATCATGCACAATATAATAGAAGAACCAAGTAATATGTATCCGGCAACTCAATATTAGCGATAAGCACATTGACAAACCTCAAAGAAATACCACTGATGGGAACAGCAACAATCACCTTTATAGAGGCAAAGATCAACTCAATATTGAGTTGATGAACAGGAACCAGAGTTGAACTTTGCAATTCAGCAGGTGCAAGGAAGTAATACCATTCAGAATTTGGATTGAATGGTCCAGGAACAACTTGGGAATAATCCCTGAAACATGTGCCTGATCTGAGAATTGGATCTGAAAAACTGGGAGAAGCAGGATTACCTCAAAGATGACTGCCGCAAGCTAAAAAGATATTCCGAACTTCCAACAACCCAATGATCTGATAGGGCTTTGTAACAGAAATCAAAGAACAAATTACCAGTCTACGAGAACCAGAAGAGGGAGAAACTGAGAGATGGAGTATGGGAGAGAGTCTAGATCCCAGGTATGCAAGGCTGAATTGAAGTAAGTAGTCTCTCATCCTTGTAACTTCTATTTAGTGAAGGAAGTGGTAAAGAGGCAGATCTAGGACTCCATATAAGGAGGCCTAGTTAGAAAAGGGAAAGGGAATCCATATGTTAACATGACAAGGAATCCCATAATAAAAAGGATAATGAAGTGCAATCCTACCATAATAAGGGCAGTTCAAGTCTAATAAAGGGAAGGGAACTCTACAAGAAGGTAGAGTCCTAGTTACAAGTAAAAAGAGGATAAAGTAGGTGGCCACTAATTTTGAGAGGGATTAGTGCCATCTGTTTAGGCCAAAAGAGGGAATGGGCTTGATCAATCAGGCTCATTTCTTTACAATTAACATCGTTAACACCCCCCTCAAGCTGGAGTATATAGGTTATTCGTGCCAAGCTTGGAGCATTGAGTTGAAACGCGTCCGAATAGAGACTTCGTAAGAATATCAGCTAACTGATTTGAAGAGAGACAAAGATGGTAACCAGTGGTTTCTTCACAATGGCATCACAAACAAAATGACATCAACTTCAATATGCTTGATACGCTCATGAAATACATGATTACTAGCAATGTGGATAGCGGATTGATTGTTTCACATCATAGTCATAGGTTGAGTTAAAGGAAAGCCCAATTCTTGAAGAAGATCTTTCAACCACAGAAGTTCAGTAGCAGTATGAGCCATGGCAGGGTACTCAACTTCAGCAATGGAGCGAGCTACAATAGTTTGTTTCTTACTTATCCATGTAACAAGATTGTCACCCACAAAGGTACACTAGCCAGTAGTGGATCATTTATTACCATTAGCACTAGCCCAATCAGCATCGGAGTATTCGATGACGTCAATGTGCTTATAGTGAAGATAAACGAGTCCTTTCTTAGGAGACTTCTTTAGATATCTTAAGATGCAACAAACAGCTTCCCAGTGAACTTGCTTAGGAGTTTGCATGAATTGGCTAACTACACCAAATGCGAAGGTTATATCAGGTCTAGTAATAGTAAGATAAATGAGTTTACCAACAAGTCGCCTATATTTGTGTGAATCAGTTAAATCTTCGCTGTCATAGGTCTTAAGCTTTTGATGAGGATCCATTGGTTTGTCAGCCGGTTTAGATTTAAGTAACCAGACTCGGTTAAAAGATGTAAAATATATTTCCTTTGAGGAAGACTGATGCCTTTGCTATTGTGAACAACTTTAATGCCAAGGAAACAATGGAGTACGCTAAATCTTTCATCTAAAAATGCTGGTTCAAGTAAGATTTGACCTTAGTAATACTAGATTTATCATTTTGTGTAATAATGATATGATCAACATTAACAATTATCATAATAACTTTAGAATGGCGATGCTTGACAAACACAGAGTGGTCAGAGTAGCAAGGAGAGTTACACAATGTGTAATAACAGAGTTGTATTTGTAGTTTGCAAACCTTAGTAGACTTTCCCCCCAGATAAACAGACCTTGGAGATTGGTCCATAAAGACCTCTTCTTAGAGGTCCCCATACAAAATGGCATTCTTGACGTCCATCTGATAAGGGCCAATAGAATTTGACAGCCAGAGAGATAATAACACGGACAGAGTTGAGACAAGCAGCGGGGAAAAACATCTCATAGTCGAAACCATGTTTGAGTAAACCCTTTGGCAACAAGGCGAACTTTAAAGTGTTCCATAGATTCATCAGGATATGCTTAATAACGGAGACCCAGTAGCATCGTACAACAGATTTCCTGACAATTAATGTCCATGTGTGATGGGATGTCAAGGCATCCATCTCAGCGTCCAAAGTCACTTTCCTCCCTGGATGGGATAGGGCTTGTAAGAGGGTGGAAGGAACAAAGGTTGTAGACAAAGATAAAACAAGGTTATAGGCAAAGATGGGGAGATGAAAAGTAGTAACAAACTGTTTAATAGGGTATGTAAGTTTGGGTCGCGTACCTTTATGAAGAGCAATGGGCAAATCAACCGTGATCACAACACCAGGAGCAGCTGGATTGGCGGATGGAGCAGGGATCGGAGGAAGCTTCTTACGTCGTTGATTGACCTATAATGGTGGTGAAGTAATGGAGGGAGAGGGTCATCAGAAGTGATGGCCAATGGTAGTGGAGGGTCATCAGATGTGGTGGCTAATGGAAGTGGATGTACAGTGGGAGGCGTAACGGTAGTGGCAGGAGTAGGATGGTAAGGTGTATCTTCAAAGAATGTAACATCAGTTTATCCTACTGAGGTTGTAAGATATGTGCAAAACAGAGATGGCCAAAGACACGAGGGGGTACAGTAAACAAGAGAGTAGCAAGATATAGGATAGTATGTAACTTTGTTACGAAGAATAGATGGTAATAGACAATAAGTATAGTATCACTCTAAAAATGCTTATGAACATGCATGTGAAGCATGAGTGACTGAGCAACCTCTAAAAGGTGCTGATTTTTACGTTCGACAACTCCATTTTGTTTGGGGAGTATAAGAGCAACTAGAATGATGAATCATCTCATTAGCAAAACAAAAATAAAATATTGCATTTTGAGTGTATTGAAGGGCGAAAAACACGGATAGAAGTACCAAATTGAACTTGTATTTCCTTATAAGACCCCTTAAAAATAATAAGAAATTCGGAGCGATCCTTAAGTAAATAAAGGTAGGTCATACTGGAGTGATCATCTAAAAGGTAACAAAATAAGAAAAACTAAGTCTATTAGGGATACGACATAGTCCTCAAATATCAAAATGAACTAAAGGAAAAAGAACTTTGAGACTTAGAATGGGCAGGAAATGACAGACTGATTTTCCCCAAGAGTTCACATTGACGGGAAGGTTTGGCACCTCGATGTCGGCTCTTCGCCCCTTGGGGAGCAGTGATATTTTCTTAACTCACAAGCTTCACACTCAAGGCGACGAAGACTTGCAGCTAGGTATAAGGGTCTTCATATTGGAGAGAGAGATGCCAAGCTGGTGATGCCATTGAACTACCACCACACCACTTCAATGCATAGTTCAAGGTGCTGATCGAAACCACCGTTTTCAAACGGTACAACTCGGTTCGAGTTGGGTCGGCATCACCCCAAGGTTCGAACCCAAAAAAATATCAGGTTTCGATATCGATCAAAACCTGGTCTAACTCAACTAGGTTTCGTCCAAAACCTGGTTTCTACTTGGTTTTGGTCCACCTTATATGAAATGCAAGGTTTCGATCGAAACCTATCTATTTCAACCTAAAGTCAACTAGGTTTGGGCTCCAAAACCTGGAACGGGATACAGGAACAATACTTATTAGCATAGTTGTCAAGGCGTCGCCTAGGTGCCTAGGTTGCCTTGGGTCGCCTTGGAAAATTGGACGCCTTGGTCGCCTTAGAAAATTGGGCACCTTGGTCGCCTAGGCGGTCGCCTTGGTCGCCTAGGTGCCCAGTCAAGCCTCTATCGCCTTGGTTTGCCTTGGTGCTCCTTGGTCGCCTTAGTCGCCTAGGTGCCCAGTCAGGCCTCCATCGCCTTGGTTTGCCTTGGCTTGCCTTGGTCGCCTAGGCGGCCGCCTTGGTCGCCTAGGCGCCCAGTCAGGCCTCTATCGCCTTGGTTTGCCTTGGCGCCTTGACAACTATGTTTGTTAGACAATAATTATTTATGAGTAATATTATATTTACTTAAGATATTATTCATAAATAAGCAAATACCCCCCATTTGAATCCAATAAAAATATATAAAATTCAAATTTTAAAAAGATAAAAAGTCAACCTTCCAGTTCAAAAACAAAAACCAGATATTTGGGTGCGGGGGCGATTTTTAACTTCCAAATGCTAGGCTTTTTCCTGAATCTAAAAATTCTATAAATTTTATTATAATAAAACATTACTAAAAACCAAGAGTGTGCTAAAATAATCTTACTTTGATGCCTAAAAAATTATTTTAATTCAGATGACTTTAAATAGCATTTGCGTACTCCGAACAAGGTTTGACCGGAGTGTAAATTTTTCACTATATAACTCGGATTTAAGCAATCTCGGATTTGTTGCAAAGCTGAATATGTTAGCTTTGCTATAAATATGAGATTGTTTAAATTTGAGTTATATTAATGGAGTTATTCTTTAGTCAAACATTGTTTGGAATACGTGAATGCTGTTTAAAGTTGACCTAGATGAAAATAATTTTTTGGGCATCAAAATAAGAGATTATTTTGGCGCACTCTTTGTTTTTAGTGATGCTTTACTATAATAAGATTTATGAAATTTTTAAATTTGAGAAAAAAACCTAGCATTTGAAAGTTAAAATCTTCCCCATACCCAAAATTCTGGTTTTTGTTCTTGAAATGGAGTGTTGACTTTTATCCTTTTGGAATTTGAATTTTATTCTATTTTTATTGGATTCGAATGGAGGTGTTTGCTTATTTATGAATAATATCTTAAGTAAATCATTTACTTAAATGATACAACAACAACAACAACAAAGCCTTATCCCAACTAAATGGGGTTAGCTAAATCGATTTTTGTTCACCATTCAGTTCTGTTTAATGTCATACTTGGAGTAAGACCTAAGCTATACATGTCTTTCTTCATCACCTCCCCTAAAGTCATCTTAGGTCTTTGGCTTTAGCTCTTTTAGATCTTTCAATCTGAATCAAATCACTCCTCCTGTACAGGAGCATCTAACGGCCTCCGTTGAACATGACCATACCATCTCAAACGACTTTCTTGTAGCTTCTCATGTATCGGCGTTACTCCCAAATTAGCTCTAATAGGATCATTCCTAGTTTTGCCACACATCCATCTTAACATCCTCATCTCAGCTACACTAAGTTTATCTATATGATGCTTTTTAGTTACCCAACATTTTGCACCATACATCATAGCCGGTCGAATGACTGTCCTATAAAATTTTCCTTTATGTTTTAGGGAATACGCCGATCACACAACATTTTAGATGCACTTCTCTACTTCATCGATCATATTTTTTATCCTTTGTGAAACATCATCGTCTATATCACCTTCTTTGTTTATGATTGGACTTAGATACCTAAAATGATCTCTTTGTTGTATCTCATTTTCATAAATGTTCACTACCTCATTATCCGTCCTTGTGTGACTAAAGTTACACCATATACTTCGTCTTCATTCTACTTATCTTAAAACCTTTGATTCAAATGTTGACATAGTTTGAAATCTCGGTTCTCGAGGGTGTCTCGACCCTTGAGAAAACCGAGATCACCGAGATCTCGGCGAGAACCTGTCGAAACTCCTACAGGGTAAAAATGGGAGTTTCGACAGGTTTTTTTTATGGTTTAAGCCATTTTTTGCTGTTTTAAGTCCATTTTAGAGCCATTTTAAGGCTATATATTGCAGGAAAATACTTATTCAACATATATAAACACATTTGAAGCATAAAAAATAATTACATTATCGAAAAACATTCATAAATCATAAATCCCACAAAATAACATAATTTACAAGTACTCATTATATGAAAGACTTAAATACTCAAAATGAAATAATACATTCCCATTAGTCCATCCCAATGTCTAATCATATGTAGAGTGGCGTGCAGGTTCCATCTGATCAGATTGACTTTGTTGAAGAAAATATATCTCGGTCTGATAAATAAAATCCTGCCACGACATCCTTCGGCTATAGAATGTCTGGTAGTCTTCCACATATTTCTCATACACATGATCCGGGAAGTTTCTAAAGATACCCAACCTTGGATACAATTCACTATAATGTGAAGTAAAGTGAACATATATTGGCTGGTGTGGGGGGGGTGGTTCTTTGCAATTTTGGGACTGAAAAGAGACTGTCCACAAAGTTTGAGCCAGTTTGTGATGTAGCATTACTAGTATCAGCGGAATAATCATATGTACTTCCCATCATGCAGTCATCATCACTGGAATAAGAACTGTACGTCGAAGTGGTGTCAAATCCATGAGCACTCCACTGCCCCTGCTCCTGTCCACTGCTACCCTCAATGTTCAGTCCTCCAAAACTTGTAGACATGCTATCAATTTCAACATCAGGCATAATATTAGGATCAGGAACGATGTCAAAGAAACGATCTTCTTCTTCTTCCACTGGTTGCAAAGGGTGTTCCCGTTGACGAGACCTACGTGTATACCCATTCATAGGCCGTGATGAAGATGCACGTCCACCATGATCTGGATCCTGTGTAGCGTGTGTATACTGATTCTCACCGGTCCATCTATTAATGGGTACAGTCGGTCTAGGATCACCACCACCACCCTCATCACCACCACCACTACCATCATCATTACTACTATCAGAAGTTGACCAGCCACTTTGATCCATTGTATCATCATCGCCTTCTGAGTTACTACCAGTACTAGCTGGGGGGTCAAACGGTCTAGGCGACTGTGCGTGTACACGACCCTCATCCGAGGACATAAACCACTCGAGATTAGAACCCATCGGAGCAGACACAGTGGGGTCGGATATCCCACTAGGCTCATCCATCACTGGAACTGCTGTCTCTCACCCATTCCACATAAGGATCCTTTTCATCTGAAGATAGTTGGACGATGTCGGCTAGCTCGATCAACTCTTGTTCATTTCTTTGTTCAAATTTCAAGCATTGTACCTTCAGTCTCATGTTGTAATGGGCGTAGACCAAGTCATTTAGCCGTTGAGAACCTAATTTATTCCGCCTCTTTGAATGGATAAGGGAGAAAGTACTCTAATTTCGCTCACACCCAGATGCGGAACATGTCTGAGATAGGACTTTGATTGTTATTCTCCTTAACTCAGCTTCATGCTCGCTATATAACAACCATCACTCAGCTGCATGCTCGCCATACAACAACCACCACTCAACTGCACAAGATGAAGAACACATTTTAATACACATATTAAATAAGATATATTACTTGAAAATTTTAATTTCCATAATTACATACCAGGATCGGTCTTATCTCGTCCAGCCACTGCAGCGGGAGTTTCAAAACTCCCAAGAGCATCTCTGAACGTTTTCATCTACACCCATTTCAAAATTTATAACCATTAGCCATTGTGATATGTGGATATTCAAATAATTTAGCACTTAAACCATACAACTCACCTCCAGATTGACCAGTGTTTGTACAGTATAATCTGGCACCAATTTTGCTACAACATCTTTTATCGCACCGATAAAGTCAGAATTGAGCCCAAGCACATGTGAATATTGGTACTTGGGGTTCAAATAGTATGCTGCAAAATATGAGTCGCCAGATTAAAATAGAGTACCAACTATTAAGTGAAACTAAATTAAAGACATTATTAAATATACTCACCAGCCTTATGTAATGGGTGCATTAGTTGACTCTCCCATCGATCTTTGATAATCTTCACAAAATGTTTGTTTCCACGTGGAAGTACAGTTTTTATACGGTCCTTCAACATATCCATGGCAGCATATAAATGTGGCATGGTGGGTTGGAATGCTGTATCCTCTAATCTCAGCACCTTCACCGCTGGCTCTAGAATTTTGACTACATCCTTCAGTGTTATCCAAAATTCCTCTGAAGCTATAGTAGTCTATGCTTGAACCCCAACAGGAGAGCTGGACTCCCTCCACCCAAACCAGTCCTCAGAAGCAAATATCGATCTGAGGCCTACCATCTTTGCCTGAAAGCTCTTTAGTGCTATGTAGTTGGTAGCAAATCTAGTAATGCTGGGTCTTACCAAGTCCCTCTACATTTCTCCCTCAGTAAGTTCAAAGAATAGCCTTGGTTGTATACAAATGGTGTCACCTGGCGTGCTTGTTCAACCACTTGCTTTACTTTTTGGATCTTGCCCATGTCCTTCAACATCAAGTCAATGCAATGGGCAGCACATGGAGTCTAAAAAATGTTATAGTTAGCCATCATCGTCTCTCCTGCCTTCTTGTAGTTGCTGTCATTGTCTGTCACAATTTGCGCCACATTTGTAGCACCAACTTCATCCCCCACTGTCTGTAGCAATCCATAGATGTAGTTAGCATATTTTGTGCATGCAGATGCATCCACAAACTTCAAGAATTATGTCTTTCCATCACTGTAGACCATGAAGTTGATGATGAACTTTCTAGTGGGACCAGTCCAACCATCACACATTATAGTGACCCCATATGTACCTTAGTTATTCTTTAACCTTTCTATTCATACTTCTAATTCTTTTTTAATTCTTGGGAGATAGACATTCATCACTTCATATGGAGTGGGGGCTTTAACACCAGGATCAGCCTGATCAACTGCATAAAAGAAAGGCTGATAGTATGGGCCACTACTGGCATTTGTTGGGATACTATTATAGATAGACCACCTAGCAAAGGCATCCGAAATAAATTCTTTTGTACCCTTCCAGTTCCATACTCTTCAATCTCTTCTATTTAGCACCAGCCTTTCTAAAAACTGCTAGATCCTGTTGTAAAATCTCTAGCAGTAGGTGGTGGTGCCTGGGGTTGTGCTCTAGTATTTTTTGATCTTCTAAACATAGAAGTCAACCCTCCCTTACTCCGTGTTTGTGGTTCTTCGAGCTGCTGAAATGATCTATTACCACCTGCCCCTATGGCTCTTTGCCTCAACCTTTCCATTTCCATCTCATGGCTGACTTTACTAGCCATTGTTGCCCGTCTCAGATCTCTGGCTTCTTCCTCAGTCAAACCCCTGGTATCTAGACCATCATCATCTGAACTATCATCATCCAAACCACGCACTGTACCTCGGATTGCTTTCTCAAATTATTGTTTACTTTTTTCTTTCTCTGCCCTTCTCTGTTGGCATCCCTTCATCTATGCAGTTATGGCTCTGGTAATCTCCACAGGAACTATAGCACACTTGGCCACGTCTGTAGAAGTCCCACTCAAGTGTTGCTTAAGTATGGTAATCCCACCAGACATAAACTACTTCCCACAGAATTTGCATTGAGTCTTCTTTCTATCACCGTCAATGGCGGTACAATACTGCCAAGCCATGTCAGTACAACCAACATCACTACCTCCCTCACGAGAACCCGAAGCAGCCATAATATTTAAAACGAGACACTGTTACATAAGATGATAAATAGAGAAATTTAAATCAATAGATTTATATTAATAAAACTTAAAATTGAAGAACATAAAAGCATCAAATATGCGAATACAACTCAAAACACATTGAAATTATTTTTTAAAATTTTAAAATTATGTTACAAGAAAACAGAATATTTTTCCTAATTTTCCATAATTATTTAGATATTATTAATAATTTATTTTTCAAAAAATATAATCCGACAACATGAAACCTTAGATTGGTCAATGATGTTCAACATATATTATTTTGAACAACAATAGATAAGTATTAAAATTTTTTTTACTAATTTTTTATTGCTGGAAAATAGAATTTATTAATAAAAAATTCATAAAAATAAAAATATGTATAGAAAAAAAAACTGAAACCGTGATCGCGTAGATCGGTCAACGATGTTCAACATATATTATTTGAACACCAGTAGATAAGTATTAATATTTTTTTTATTAATTTTTTATTGCTGAAAAATAGGATTTATTAATAAAAAATTCATAAAAATAAAAATATGTACAGAAAAAAAAACTAAAACCGTGACCGCGTAGGTCGGCCATCGGTGTTCAACATATATTATTTTGAAAGTAAACTGATTAATATTTAAGAAATTTATATTTTTTATTTTTTTAAACAAAAATAATATATATATATATATATACAGAAAAAAAAATGAAATTGTGGCCGCGTAGATCGGCCAACGGTGTTCATCATATAATATTTCAACACCATATAATTAATATTTATCATATTTTTAAAATTTTTAATTGCTGGAAAATATATTTTTTTTAACAGAAAATCAAAATAAAAAATATATATGCAAGAAAATAATTTCGAAAGGATGAGATTGTAGATCGGCCTAATGACTCTCACATATATAAATTTCATGATGAACCAATATGTATTGAACATATTCATGTAAAAAAATAAGTTTTAAGGGAAAAAATCATACATCAAACCTTAGATTTACAAAGAATAGGTCAAAATGAGCCTCCAACAGCACTTTGATGGAGAGATTTGCAAAGAACAGAGGTTTTCGAACCTTAGATGCAAGGTTGGAGAAGAAGGAATGGAGGAGAAGAAGAAAACAGAAGGAAATTCAGAAGAAAAATGAGTCTCGGTCGAGATCTCGACCGAGACTCTTATAAAATAACTTGAACCAGTTCGAAACTGGTCGAGACTGGTTGAGAACTGGTCGAGACTGGTCGAGACCCAGTTTCGAACCAGGTTCTCGTCTCAACCCTTTCGAGACTACCGAGAAGGTCGAGAGAGACCTTCTGAGAAGGTCAAGAGAGACCTTAGGTCGAGAGAGACCTTCTCGGTCAAGTTTTAAAACTATGAATGTTGATCTCCATAGCTCCAACTTGGCATTAATCCCTGCTTTTGTCTCATCCACCAAAACAATATCATTAGCGAAAACATACACCAAGGAACTTAATCTTGAATGTCTCTGGTTAGATCATCCATAATGAGGGCAAACAGATAAGGGCTTGAAGTTGATCCTTGATGTAACCTCATTGTAATTGGGAATTCACGACCTTGACTCCCCATGGTTTTCACACTAGTCACCACATTATAATACATATCCTTAACTATGTTCACATATTTGCTTGAAAGGGATCTCTTCTCTAGTACTTGCTAGATTAACTCCCTAGGAACTCTATCATAAGCTTTTTCTAGATCGATAAAAACCATATGGAGGTCCTTTTTGCCTTCTCTACAACTTTTCATTAGTCTCATAAGCAAATAAATAGCCTCTGTCGTGGATCTACCTGACATAAAACCAAACTGGTTCTTCGTAATGGGAGTTTCTTTTCTCAAGCGGGTTTCAATAACTCTCTCCCAGAATTTCAAAGTATGACTCATTAGTTTTATGCCTCTGTAGTTATTGCAACTTTGAATATCACATTTATTTAGTCTCTTGAATGCAAGCTATGTTGATCCTTCTTCTCCTCATAACATCTATCAATTCTAAATTCTTACCCGTGAAAGATCCTATGTTCTAAGATGCTATTCTAATCCTACGTTTATGGACTGACTTCTTTACCCGCATTTGTCCAGGGTGTGAAAACCCTTGCCTATTTATCCTCTCATTCGGGCACCAATGCGGCGGCCCTTGCCAATTTTTCACCGCATTCGGTAGATGAGGCGTCCCTTGCCCATTTTTCGCTACACCAGGGACTAGGTGTAACGCGTTGTTTACAGAGAACGCTTTAGTATTACGCTGATTATCTTTTGTTTGTGAATTCATGTAAAGGGTTTGGCTAGGTGATAAAGGTTAGGGTTTACAATCAATCTACACCCTAATCCTTGCGAAGAGGGATCTTTTACAACCAGCCCAATTGAAATTTCTAGTAAACAGTAAAACCAGAATTGATATAATGTGGAAGAATAAACTTATCTGATGATCTGGCCTTTGGAATATGTTCAAACTTTGGGTAAATAAACTTTAGGATGTGTTTGAACACATACTCAAATATGAAGTCATCCAGCCATTGATAAAGAAGTTATGAATTTTTGAAAAACTCCTAAATCATCTAAAAACGGGACTGGTAGTTGCAGCTCTACTTTATCTGGTTATAATATCACAATTTCACAATATATGAATGATCAAACAGTAGTACTAATGTTGCAATTACTTGAGAGAGAAGGTAGGAGAGAAGTTGGAAAGCAAAAGACTAGAAAACACCAAGGAATGGATTTTTGCGGTTGAGTCTCACAGCCAAAGAGACCCAACAAAAAATCGTAACAGATTTTCTAATTTATCCAAGTCTACCTTCTTCCATTTTATTCATTCATATATATATATATATATATATATATATATCTATATATATATAGAGAGAGAGAGAGAGAGAGAGAGAGAGAGAGAGAGAGAGAATAGTGCTTACATAATTATGGAAGGGAAATCTGTCAAAACTTTCCATTATTGGCGAGAAACATGGAAGGAAAATCCAATTTTTCCTTGCTATAAACTTTTTAAAACTGAAACGATCTAATAGGAAACTTTCATAAACATAGAATGGAAAGTTTCTGAAAAAATAAAACTCCTAACCTAGGCAAGTCTCTAAATAAAACTACTAGCATTAGAGACATGCTTACGCGATAATTTTTTATTAGGAAAGCAATAACAAAAAGAAGGAAACAAGTTCTTAAAATCTGGTACTAACTGTTTGAACAATACTACATCAACTCTACCCTGCTTAAAAAAAAACTTAAACCATGAGTTTTGAATCGGTTGAGCATTAACATGTAGGGGTGAGTATGCAACTTCCTTTGAGATTGGAAATCTGGTTGCTCTCAAAAGTTGGGAAATAACTCTTAGACCTTGGGACCTCTTGCTTCAAAAAAATGCAGTGGAAGCACACATTCAATATGCTCAACCTCGTAATCAGCATCACAAATGTCATTGATAACATTCACGGTTACATTGGGAATGTTCTTGAAGTCTTCTTGAACCACGATCTCAATATCGCTCTTAACCACTTCAACACTTCCTTTAATGGATGACATGGGAATGGTAGAATCTTTCATCACATGACTGATCTGGTCCTCAACTTTGTCCCCTTCAATGTAATCTTCTACCGTAAGAATTTAAATGGTGGACTTTACCTTGTCATGAAGAGCTGTTGGAGACTCGCCATCGTTTACTACCTTTAGTCACTGACACTTCCACAACGGGTGGAGGGATGGGGTCTTCCTTTGTCGGTGCAACTTTAGGTTCAGCCTTCGCGTTAACATCATAGGCTTCCACCACTCTCTAACTTGTGAACTAAACATTATAGATTGTTGCATCAACTTCTCTTCAACTATAAATGCTAGTTGGTGGTAATTTTGTCGACGGAAGAACCTTATTTGGATGTGTTTAGGTACGTATTTTCTTATTAATTCGTACTTCATATCTTCCCAAGTCATAGGCTCTCGTCCCCGAACTATAAGCTTCTGTTCATGGACATTCCACCATTCTCTAGTATACCCAGTCAAATGGAAGTTAGCAAATATGAGCCTTCGTTCCTCTATCAAGTTGTAACGATCAAAATATTCCTCCAGAGAATCCAACCAATCAAAGAATTAGTATGGGTCCGTTTGGCCAGCAAAGTAAGGAACTTCTGAAAAAGAAGAGAGATTGGAAGTATGTGATCTCTCTGTGTCTGGTTCGTTAGGAGCACATATGGTCATAGGGCTGGTTAGAAGAGTTAAAACTCTCCATTACAAAGCTTTGATATCAATTGATACAAAGGTTAGGATTTACAATCAATCTACACCCTAATCCTTGCGAAGGGGGATCTTTTACAACCAGCCCAATAGATATTTTGAGTAAACAGTAAAACCAGAATTGATATAATGTGGAAAAATAAACTTATCTGAAGATCTGGCCATTGGAATATGTTTAGACTTTGGGGAAATTAACTTTAGGATGTGTTTGAACACATACTCAAATATGAAGTCGATCCAGCCATTGATGAAGAAGTTATGAATTTTCAAAAACTCCAGTCATCTGAAAACTGGACTGGTAGTTGCTGCTCTACTTTATCTGGTTATAATCTCACAATTTCACAATATTTGAATGATCAAACAGTAATACTAATGTCGCAATTACTTAAGAGAGAAGGTAGGAGAGAAGTTGGAAAGCAAAAGACAAAAAAACCAAGGTACGGATCTGTGGTTGATTCTCACAACTAAAGAGACCCAACCAAAAATCATAACCGATTTTCTGATTTATCCATGTCTACCTTCTTCCTTCTTATTCATTCATATATATAGAGAATAGTGCTTATGTGTAATTATAGAAGGGAGATGATACAGAAGCGGGCCCACAAGATGAGATGGGCATGGATTAGAATCTTTTTAGGATATGATTGAGGTAATTGTAATCTTTTTATTTTGGGAATTTTAGATGAGAAGTTTAGATAATATTTTATTAAGCAACTAGTAGATTATGGTTTCCATTTTGATTAGGGATTTTATTTAGTTACTAGTTTTATTTCATTTAGTTTAGGAAAGTATTTCTTTTAAATAGAACATATAATAAGACTTTTACTTTCAAATTTGACGAATAGAATCAAATGAATTGATATTTAGTTGGTTGTCTGCAGGCATAAAGAAGTGGTGCTCTCTCTCTCTCTCTCTCTCTCTCTCTCTCTTCTCTGGGATCAGGGATAGTCTTTTCCTTAGACTGATTCCTCCCTTTCTTCTTCCTCCATCCTACTACTTTATTTTCTTGTGTTCCCCTGTTCTGGACGGTAACTCCAGCCCCCGTTCTTGGTTTAAATCTCCCTCATGTCTCACCTGTTTACCTTGAAACTTTGGGCATAATCTGATCTTTTATAAACGACGAGAATTTCCCAAACCCATGATTCGAAATCCCCTCATCATTAAGTTTGAAAATACTTGCAACTTACCTTTCTCTCTCCTACTGTCGAAACCAGTTTCAATCCTTCACTACTCTTCCATTCCTTGTTGTTTGGGATAACTGTTAGTTGGAAACAGTAGTCTTGAATGTTTCGAACCTTCATCTGAAGTTTCAGCTCCATCGGATGTCTATGGAAGAAGTTCTTCCAATCGAAAGCAGATTTATTAGGTCTTCCGTCTCTATTTTGTTGAGAGGAAGAAGAAGACTCCTCTCTGTTCATGCTACTTTTTAGATTTCCTTATTTAATTCCATCTTTCTTGTTTTACCCCTTCTTTACTCTTTATTTCTAAAGTTGTCCTTATTTGTGCTTAATACCCACACTACCCTCTTCTTTTTAAACATAATTCCTATTCTGTCCTAAAGACCTGTTTGGTTATCACATGATCTTGAGCCTTGTCTAAAATTACAAAATTGCTATTGATTGGTTCAAGTAAAGCTTATATTGTTTGGTTGGGCCCATTAGTGGATCCAATAGGATTTTCTCACCCCGGGTCCCACATCAGGAAATCTGTCCAAACCTTCCATTATTGGCTAGAATCATAGAAGGAAAGTCCAATATTTCCTTGCTATAAACTTTCTAAAACTGAAACAAACTAATAGAAAACTTTCCTAAACATAGAATGGAAAGTTTTTCAAAAAATAAAACTCCTAACTTAGGTAGGTCTCTAAATTTAATTGCTAGTATTAGAGACATGCTTACATGGTAATTTTTTATTTGGAAAGCAATAAGAAACAAGTTTTTAAAATTTGTTGGTCGTTCATGTGAACAGTACCACGTGAACAGTATTGACTGTTTGAACAATATTGCATCACTAGGGTTTTGGGGGTACCGGCTGCTGACTTGACGTACCAACCCTCCTCCTTTATCCATGCGTGGGACAGGTAACATAACACTGGCGGAGTTAAAAACATTTACTTAAATGATATTAGTCATAAATAAGTGCTGCCTACTTAACTCTGGACATAATCCTAGGTTTCTACATACACTAGTAAACTTGGGTCCACACCGAGGTTTAAAATCTCGGTTCTCGAATGTGTCTCTCGGCTTCCTGGAAAACCGAGATCTCGCCGAGATCTTGCCGAAACAGTGCAAAAACCAAAACATCCTTTTTTGTTTGGTTTATGATATCAATTTCAAAGAGGCGCAATATTCTTCTGGAAATCTAGTAGCAATGACATCCTATTTTTGTTTTCTTTCTCTTTCCCCCCCTCCCCAATGATTGAGAATTTATTGATAGAATGACTTAGTGATAGGGTACAACTGCTCTCCGGCACATACTAATACTACAGTCTACAAAAACATATATGGTACATTTCACATCAAATCTAAGAGGTTGATTAATCGGGCATAACCCTATTTATTGTTGATCTCTAGTAGCAACCTCCCTCTCGACTGAGAACAGATACTTATCCCTTTTATGAAGTGAGAAAAAAAAAGCCAAAAGCAGTTTCTCAAGAGATCTCGCCGAGAAGATGTAATCGAAACCGAGATTACATTTCGACCGAAATTTCGTCTTGGTCTTCACTGAGATGACCGAGATCTTGCGAGATTTTAAACCATGGTCTACACCATATATTATCATTTTAGAATTTTTTTTAAACTAATGTGGAAAATGGGTATAAAATGGTGAAAATAGGTTACACAAAGTCTAATAATAAAAAAAAAAAACTTCTGGGCCTTGAAACCTTCCTGGGAAAAATCTTAGATTTTGACCGAAACCTGAGACAACTCGGTTTCGAGGCTTGTCGAAACCGGCTTTGAAACCGGCACCTTGAACCTTGGGTAGTAGTGGTGGTGGTAGCAGTTGTAGTAGTTTGCCCAGTATGATCTAGTAGTAAAGACCAGCCTGCTCAAGTCCACTATTAATCGTCGTCCTATTCCTGGGATCCTAAAAGCACAATAAGAAGAGTAAAAAGTGACTGAACAGTTTAAAGATTTAGTAAGTTGACTAATAGACATAAGGTTAAGGGGTAACTTTGGAACATGGAGGACAGATGATAGTGTTATGGAAGGTGTTACAGAAACCGTTCCATGCCCCATGGCATGAGTGGATGATCCATCAGCAAGAAAAACTGGGACAAATGTAATAGTGTCATTAAAGGAATTAAAGTTTTGAGATTTACCAGTCTTGTTAGAAGAGGCTCCAGAATCAATAATCCATGGAGTAGGGGTGTGGTAGAGAGTAAGGTAGTGGTACTTGTATGAGCCAGGGTAGCAGAAGTGGATGGAGCTGCTTGTTTTAGTTGATGAGCTTGTCTTAGTAATGCTTCTATCTAATTTGACAAATTAAAGCTGTCAGGAGCAGGAGTAAGAGCAATTGTAGGAGCAGGTGCAGGAGTAGCTGCAACTTCAGGAGCATTATTAGTAGAAGCAGAGTTGGGTAGAGCATTCTCCCATTTATGACGGCCATACTTGCCCCAGCTGGTCTCAACATTGTGATTAGTCTTCCCACAATTAATACAATACCTGTTGGCCTTGTCAGAGTTGGAACGACCAGTCCCATGACCAGAAGAGCTACGTCCATGTCCTCGACTGGAGCCGCGACTAAGGAGGAGCCTTGGCTACGGCCAGTATATAGGGCAAAGTTGTCTTTAGCAATAGCAGAATCACTTTGAGTCAACAATCATTGAAGACAAAAGAATGTCTCATTAAGAGTAGGGATCTTCTCACCTGCTAGTAATTGACTCTTTACAGATTGATATTCAGATGGAAGGCAAGCTAAGAATTTAGCCATATAAAACTCAGATTGTTGAGCCTTTAGTTGTTCAAATATTAGTAGTAAGGGATTGAACAGTTTGTAATTCTTCAATGACCCCCTTAATCCACTATAATAGTGAGAGAAGGATTTATCTCCCAAAGAGAAGGTAAATATCTTCTCAAATAAATCATAAATACTAGAAATATTTTTGTCTTGGGCATAGCTAGATAGTAGATCAGTCCATATGGCTTTAGCAGTAGTATGAAACTTAATTAAAGACAATGGAGGGATCAATAACCAGGTCTATAGTGTGGAATTTTCATGCATCCAAGCATCATAAGACTTAATGCATTCAGCCTCCTTATAATCATTGGATGGAGGATCATTAGTAAGGTATTGAAGTTTACCTTTAGAGTGTATATAGGCTTTTACAGCCCGAGCCCACCATAAAAAGTAGTTAGGTATACCTTTTAATTTAATAGTTGTGATTTTGAACAGGGGAATGAGACTGGTTACCATCAGAGATGGTCTTAGGGCAGTCATTAATATGGAAACCAGTAGATAAGGAAATCAATAGTGAAAAGAATATGACCAGTGTGATCCAGTAGTGATCTGGATCCTTGTGGCAGCAAAAAATAATACCAGCAATGTGGATCTGAGATGAACAGTAGCAGCGGTAATGTCAATCTGAGATGAACAGTAGCAATAAATCAGGAGCAGTTAGATCTGATCTGATTTCAGATCTAGTTGCAGTAGTAGCAGTGTAATATGGATCTGATCTGAACAGCAGCAGCAACTCAATAGCAGCAAATCAGTCGCAGTCAGATCTTATATGATTTCAGATCTGGTTGCAGTAGCAGCAGTGTAGGGTTGATCTGATCTGGACAGCAGCAGCAACTCAGTAGTAATCAAATCTGTTCTGATATCAGATCTGATTGTAGTAGCAGTAGTGTAATAAATTTCATCTGGGCTGATCAGGGATGTATGGCGGAGAGCAAGCAGCAACAGTGGAGTAGGGCAGCAATAGTATATTTAGACTTGATCTACCCCTGATCTGGGTAGATCAGGTATATGTCACAGAGATAGATTAGGTATATGTCACAGAGACCAGGCAATAGCAGTAGAATAGGCCCAGAAATTAGTTGCAATAGTAGCAGGTAGTTTAGTAGATCAATGGTACATTACAGTAGTAGTACTTAGCACACAAGGGTAGTAGAAGAAGGAGAGTAAGAGACTCTCAAAACGGTAGTAAAAGATGACAATGATAATCTATTAATGCTGTTATACCATGTAACAGAAATTAAAGAATAAATTAACAGAACCAGAAGAGGGAGAAACCGAGAGATGGACAATGGGAGAGAGTACCGATTTTAACTATGGAGGGCTGAATTGAAGTAAGTGGTCTCTCCATGTAATTTCTATTTTTAGATGTAGGAAGTAGTAAAGAGGCAGATCTATAAAGCCATAAAAATTTTATGTAGTGCCTGTAATGTTATTATTTGCCTTATTAGTTAATTTTTTTTTTTTGGTGAATTGCCTTATTAGTTATTAGTCCATTTAAAATTCATTTCTTTCTTGGAATAAGACTTTGAAATCCAGTGTGTAGTTTTTCCCATCAATTGTTTTCAAAATGTGTCATCAAGTAATCTTTTATGGATGCACAATCTAGCTCTCTAATTTACTGAAAAGCAGCTTGTGTAAGACAATAAATGCACTTGAGGAAAACTGTGGGGAGTCGTGATATATTTTTTTTTTTCTAATGACAACTGATAATTATGATATGCTATTTATTTCAAACTTAATTTCTTATATCTCTCGCATGTTTGGTAAGATATTTTAGTGCTTATTGTTGAATATATGAATGCTCCGTCATGCAAATAAGTTGCCTTTTATATACTATGTCTAGTAATTAAATTCTAAAGTGCGACTAACAATCATCTTTTACCTTCATGTGGTCTTGCATTAGTTGGGTATTATTTATTTAAATGACAACTAGCATGTTGGTGATTTGTAGGAATTGGGTTCAAGAGTGTATTTCTGATAACGGCTCAACCTTACGTTTTCAGTAATGGGTATCAGATAAGGTTCAGGGAAGATCCTTGTCCAGATTGCAATGTTGGATACATTGTACCAGAATGGATAGAGGAGAATCCTACTCTTGCAGACATAAAACAGATATATGGTTCTGCCAGTTCTTTTCCGGCAACAACTATAGTCTTACCTTTGAAGCCTGATAAAGTAGGGCCTGTTAAGCAACAGCTTTCCTGCATGCATCCTGAAGTTCTGTTATTTCTTTCTAAGATCAAGCGGCTTTCTGTCAGAGAAGATAATGAGGATAGTAAACTCAATACAGTTAGTGCTATCTCTATTTCAAGTGAGACTGATTTTGTTATGAGGAAGAACATTGATGCAGATTCCTACACCCTTCATCTCTCAGCTGAGGAAAATAGGGATGCATGCGAAAGAGAATGCAGCTACTACATGTGGAGGCAGAAGTTTCCTGTTAGGCTACAAAACAGAGTAGAACGGAAGGAGGTTGAGGAATGGATGATCACACTAGCATTTCCAACTGGACAGCGTCTTAATAGAGGGATGAGCTCACCTGGGGTCTATGCATTTCTGCCAACAGAAATGGTCACAAACTTTCCCTTCATAATCCAAGCTGATTTTATTCTGGCATCATCCAGGGAAACCGTTCGCTTGGACAACCAATGGAATCAGGGGATTCTGGATTGTGTGCCCTCTGCATTTGTTAATGCTTTCATCTCTCTTGTAAAGACAACTGAAGCTGCTCCAGTATCTGTATTGGCTCATATGTTTGAGTTCATACCTGTTAGAAGCTCTTCATATCCAATCCTGAATTCCGTGAGGGAGAAGATCAAAGAGAAACTGGTTGAGGAAAACATAGTTCCATGTGAGTCATACACTGACCAGAAGTTCTTTTGTAAGCCCAGTGAAGCTGGTAGGATAATGCCTTCTTTCTGGAATATCTTGATTACAGCAAGTAAGCAGGGTGTGAGCTTGCATAATTTGTCATCCCATGGGTTATGTGTTCTAAATTCAGCATTTGATCGAGAGGAGTATAATGATGTTCTGAATTTCTTGGGAGTAAGACCAATGGATAGTGAATGGTACGTGAAGTGCATCCAGAGTTCTAATCTTGTAATGGGTGTTTCAGAGGATGTTTATATGGAGCTTCTATTTTTCCTTGCCAGTAATTGGGATTCCTGCTTCAATAAAACAAATGTCAAGAACATACCCCTTCTGAAATATGTGACCCAAGAGGGGAATATATCTTTATTGAGTATCAATGCAGTGACAAAGCGGGAAGGTGGTAGAGTATGTCGATCAAGTGATACTTCTCAAATTTCATGGTTGATCAATTGGAACCGAGAATTCAGATGTCCAGGAAATCAATTCTTTATGCCAAAAAGCACACAGGAGGCTCTGCGAATATATCCTAAAAAGGAAGCAACACTGGAATGGCTTGAATATCACGTGGAAATTTGTTCTATGAGTACTTCTAATTATGCTTCTCTTCTTGCTGATTCTCTAAACAGTGACCGTAGACTTGTTATTGCCTTAGCTCACTTCTTCCACCACTCACTCTTAAATAAATATCTGTCTGAACGGGAAGTTTATGAGTTATGTGGTTGTGACATGCCCATAGTAGATAACTATGGATGTGTGACTAGACGAAGAAATGGTGTTCTTGTTCCTGCAAATGGAAGCAAGTGGGTTAGATTGATTGGTACAAATCCATGGAGGGGAGAAAACTACGTTGAATTAGGAGAAGACTACTTACGAGCTGGCCATTTTGCTGGTGTTTATACACCAGAGCAACAGCTCATGACGTTCATGAAAACTTATGCCGGAGCTTCCGATATTCCAGATCTCTGTCCTCCCAATGCTGTATTTCCCACAGTATCTGCTCCCTTGACCAAGGATAACACATTTTTGTTGTTAGACTGGATTAGGACTATGAAACGTAGGGGAATAAAAATGGAGGGAAACTTCTTGAGATGTATAAAGGAAGGAAGTTGGCTGAGAATTTCAATGGGCTGCAGTTCAGGCTACAGACCTCCTTCACAATCATTCTTATTGACCTCAGAATGGGGAAATCTCTTGCAGAATGGGTCTGTGCTGGTTGATATCCCCTTGATAGATCAAAGATTCTATGATAATAAAATCAGTGCATATATGGAGGAATTGAAGACTCTAGGGGTGATGTCTGAATTTGGAGAAGCATGCCAATTCATTGGGAAGCATCTCATGTCCTTGGCCGCATCATCAAATTTAACCAGAAGCAATGTGCTTTCAATGCTTAATTTCATTAAATGGTTGAGGATGAAGTTTCTGCCTATTGAAGATCTCATCAGGAATATAAAAGAAGGAAGATGGCTTAGGACTTCCCATGGAGACAGGTCTCCTGTTGGATCCATTTTGTTCGATTCAGAATGGAAAGAAGCCTCCCAAATTAGTAACCTCCCCTTCATTGATGAAGACTACTATGGCAAGGAAATCCTCGACTTCAGAGAGGAGCTTAAGGTGCTAGGTGTTATTGTTGGCTTCAACCAAAATTACCAGCTCGTGGCTGACTATTTCAGATTACCATTTTCATTAGCTTCTATTACACCAGATACAGTTCTTTTCATTTTGGAATGCATTCGGTGTTCAAGATCATCTGGGAAACTTGTTCAAGCGTTAAAAGATAAAAAATGGTTGAGGACCAGTCTTGGCTGCAAGTCTCCTAGTGAATGTTTCCTGTACAGCCCTGAATGGGGTTGCCTTCTGCAGGTCTTTAGTGGATTCCCGGTGATTGATGAAAAATTATATGGAAGTACTATCTTCTTGTACAAAAATGAGTTAAAGGAAGCAGGGGTAGTGGTGGATTTTGAGGAAGCAGCAATAGCATTTTCTCGCTATTTTAAGAAGCATGCATCCTCTACTACAAAGGAAAATGTACTCTCATTTCTCTCTTGTTACAGACAACTAAATGTAGCACAGCTTGCATTTCCGTCAGAATTCTCTAAGTGCATTCGTGAGGAGAAATGGTTAAGGACTTGTTTTGGCTACAGATCTCCTAAGGAGTCTATTTTGTTTGGTCCAGATTGGAATTTTATCTCTCAAATTGCAACACTTCCATTCCTCTATTTTAATGACAATGACTTTGCCAAGGGAATCCAAGAATACAAAGCTGAGTTGAAGGCCTTGGGAGTTGTGATTGAATTCAAGAAGGGAGCACAATTTGTGACAACTGGCATTTGTATCCCCACAAATCCAACAGACTTAACTCCTGAGAATGTGGCTTCATTGTTGGATTGCATCCGGAATTTAAAGCATGAAGCAAGTGATTCCTTGCCTAAGGAATTCTTGAAGAGAATTAATAAAAGATGGTTGAAGACTCATATGGGTTACCAAACACCAGAGAAATGTTTGTTGTTTGATACAGAGTGGGCTTCATTCCTCCAGCAAGAAGATGGGCCATTCATTGATGAAGGATTTTATGGCTTCAGCATGATGTCCTACAAAAAAGAGCTCAGTGCAATAGGTGTCACTTCAGATATTAAAAATGGGTGCACCTTGCTTGCTAGTCACCTTGAATTCCATTCTCAGTTTACCTGTATAGTTCGAATTTATGTGTACTTGAAGAAATTGAACTGGGAGCCTGAAAATAAAGCAGCTAGATGGATTTGGATTCCAAATGGATGTGACAAGGGAGAGTGGGTCAGCCCTGAACAATGTATCCTTCATGACGAGGATAATCTCTTTGGGGCACGGTTGAAAGTCTTAGAGAAGTATTATGAGAAGGAACTACTGGGATTCTTTTCAATGGTTTTGGGAGTTAGGCACACTCCTTCAATTGATGACTACTTTAAGCTATGGAAGGAATGGGAAAGTTCAGGGCAGAAAATGACGAAGTCTGATTGTTGTGCCTTCTGGGTCTATGTTGCAAAGAACTGGACCCCAAAGACACAGAAACTTCTTGCAGAGAACTTACTGAAAGTTCCTGTGGAGACACATAAAGGTGGAATTCTGTTGATCCACAAAAAAGATGTCTTTATCCCAGATGATCTGCAACTGAAGGATATGCTGGAGAAGGCTTCCCTTCATCCATTATTTGTCTGGAGTCCGCAGCCAAGTTTGAAAACTCTTCCTCGCAGTAAGCTTCTTGAAATGTACAGCAATGTTGGAATCCAAACTATATCAGAATCCATACAGAAGGATGAATCCTCTATACCAGATGGTATTGAATTCAAGAAGGTCAGCCCAAGAGACATACTTATCAGAGAAGGGCTGCTTAGACTCATACTTGGGTTTCTAGCAGATCCTTCACTCGAAATGGATGAGGAAAAAAGGCATCAGACAATCAAATATCTTATTGATCTTGATGTGTTTGAGACAGGAAAACCCATTACTGTGAATTATTTCTTATCACTCTCTTCAGGAAAGAATGTGAATGTGGAGGTAAGCCAAATGATTCGCTGGGAGAGAGATAATTCAAGGCTGTTCATACAGAATACTTACACACCAGCTGGGCATAAAGCCAACATTGAATTTGCTACTTGTTTTTCCAAAGTGATATCTGAGGGACTGTTATGGGAGAAGGAAGATCAAATTTCTGGACTATCTGAGCTTATCAAGTTGGGTTTTCTGCTGGAATTTGAAGAAGAAGCAATCAAGTTCTTGATGAAGACCAAAAATCTGCAACTTCTGATGGAGGATGAGGAGTTCTTGGCATCATTATTGACATCCAACTAGCCAGCCGAAAGTTTTGCTTGTGCTGTATGTCAATCTATCTTATACCACATATTTCTGGTTTTCCCCTGATTTTTTTAGTGTATTTTCATTACTCTATAATCTCTTTGTTATGTAAAATGTGTGTCTATGAGGAGTTTTTGGCTTCAGTATTTCCTTTTTCTATTGTTCTAGTAGGCTGGAAGAGCTAGTAAGAGTCTAGCTCAACAGATTTACTTTTTATTTTGTAAGGGACTCCTCCTTCCATACATAGGAGGTTTTGATGCAGATACAACAACATTGGGCTTATTTTAATCGAAATAAGCCTTGTGTTGGGTGATATGCATAGTTCTAAATTTCGGCCTATATATTTTGTTTTTTTGCAAAACTGAAACGAAATGTATGGTCGAAACAGAAAAGTCCCATATTTTGGTTCGAAATCACTGTTTTGACTAGGTTTCGATCGAAATCTCTAGTTTCGGTCTAAACTTGGTCCAAACACCTTAGATTATATCAAGTTTTGATCGAAACTTAATGTACTCTGACCTTAGAAGTCAGAGTAGTACAAGACAGGGAATAGTATACAGCACACACCACTTATTTATTACTAATATCATTTAAGTAAACACTTGTTTATTACTAATATCATTTAAATAAATGATTAATTAAGATATTATTCATATATAAGCAAACACCCCCATTCGAGTCAAATAAAAATAGTTTAAAATTCAAATTCCAAAAGAATAAAAAGTCAACTTTCTAGTTCAAGAACAAAAACTGGATTTTAGATCATGGGGCGATTTTCAACTTTCAAATGCTTACTTTTTTCTCCAATTTAAAAATTCTATAAAACTTATTAGAGTAAAACATCATTAAAAGCCAAAAGTCCGCCAAAATAATATTCTGTTTTAATGTCCACGAAATTATTTCCTTTCAGTGGATTTGTGAAGAAAGTTAAAAATGCCCCCCACAAAAAAGTTTGGGCTTAAAAAACAACTTTTGGTCACCGAAACTAAGTTTTGAAATTTGACAGAAAAACTCCCAAGTTTTAGCGAAATTTCGGTTTTGGGGCTGGCCGAAACCAGCCCCAAAACTGAAATTTAGAACCTTGGTTATATGTATGTTGGGCTTTTGATCCCATGAGTTGTCATTGTAATAGGCCACTTTAATGGGCCTACACTATGGATAGAAGGTAGGACCCAGATTAATGTTTTAGTATCCCAAGTTCAATTATATAAGTATTTA
This sequence comes from Protea cynaroides, assembly GCA_028583415.1. NCBI lineage: Eukaryota > Viridiplantae > Streptophyta > Magnoliopsida > Proteales > Proteaceae > Protea > Protea cynaroides. The sequence continues at coordinate 56,043,352 of CM053272.1, forward strand.
TCTAGTTGGATAAAACTTCTAATGCTTAAGTTTTTTATTGCTTTTAAGTGTTTTGAGTTGTTTTAGTATCCGAAGGGGGTAGCTCAGTTAGCAAGGAGCTTAAGCCACAGGAAACGGAAGGTACTGAGTTTGACTCCTCTTACAACCTTGGGGCCACTCAGACGGGGGTATTAAGTGCTCTTTCTTTCATACTATGGGTGCAAGTGGAGTGGTTTTCATTCAACCTTGGAATGACCCAGTTCATGCGGTTGTGGGGTTAGTATGGGCCCGCAGGACTAGTCAAGCCAAAAGGTCTTGATACTCGTTGTTAGCAAAAAAAAAAAAAAAAAGTTGTTTTATGTTACTTTCTTTTATTTTAGGTTGAGTTTTATTTAAAATGAACTACTTCTAAGGTAAGTTATGTATAGAGGAGTTCGAGGACTAGTTTGCTTTTTGTTTTAAGTCTTCTATATATGTTTGTAAGGGGCTATAAGCTTGAGGACGAAAATTATGAATGAATTATTAGTTGCTGCCTTTTTTGCAACTTTGAGACTGAGTTAATGGCTGTGAGATTCGGCTATCTAGTGGGACACATGGTTTAAAATCTCACGGCGAGATCTCGGCTTTCTCGGTCTTCTCGGTGAAGACCGAGATGAGATTAGGGTCGAGATCAAGTTTCGATCTCGGTTGCAATATCTCGCCCGAGATCTCGGGAATAACTCAAATCTCGGCAGTTTCTCGACAATATCATAGAGATTTCGGTTTTATTTTATTATTTTGCTTTCAAATATGGAATTTCAGCCACTGTTTTCTTTCTACTTTTCCTTTTGTGCCCCTCTCCAGTTTAATACTCTTTCCATATATGGACCAGATGCCCATAATGAACGAACAATATTAGAATATGCTCTCTATTCTTTACTGCATTCAGTATTTCAAAACCAACCGACAACTTTCCTTCTCTTTCTCGAGAGCAATTCTAGGAGTTTCATCCTTACATTCTGATTCCTGCATCTAAATTTATGGAGAATCTATCTCTAACCTACCAAACACGACTTTTTTTGAAACAAATAAATCTTAAGCTGCGTTGGTATATCTATTCGTTTGGAATATTGAAAATACATTCTTAAAATGGAAAATGGGTGACTAACCTTAGGTTTTTAGTATGTACGGTACTTGGGGCATGATGGAGCTCACCTATGTCATATGAAATCCCTTTTATTCTGTAACTAACTTCCGTCACGTAAGCGGATATGATCAAATAGAATCCCATACATCAACCGACAGATTGAAAGGGACCCACGCGGAAACTACCCAAAAACCAGTAACTAACATTAGATTTTTTGCAGTCTCTGCGAGACCTCGGTTTTCCCAGGGGTCGAGACACCCCCGAGATCCGAGATTTTAAACCTTGAGTGGGATGCTAGAAAGGTTGATGAGATGTCAACGAGGTTCTATATGATATGCCTGAGGTCAATATCATTACTCTCAATAATGTTTTGCTGCTGTTCTTAATAACTCCATTAAATCTACTTCATTTGGGACTGCTCATATCTACCAATCCATTTGTTGGATTGCTTTGATTTTGGGATATATCGTTCGTTCTCGTATTACTTGCTTTTGTCCTAAATCTGATCCCTATCTGTGGGGTAGATTATATGTTATTCACATTATCCTTGTTCTGTTCCTTTCCAGTTCACTGTGATTTTGGCTTTCGGGAATTTGTCCCTCATCAATTGGTATCGAAGCTATGGTCAATAGGGAGTCTATATATACTAATATGGATAGCCTACTCAAGCCCTTTGTTTTCAAAACTATAGTTGGCTTGCCCAATGGAAAAATTGCTCTACTCGTAGATGAAAGGTAAAGTGTAAATCTCATCTGGTGGTCCATAGTGGAGATGTTGTCAGAGACAAAGGAGATTGTCATTGAATCTAATGGTGATGTTTTCGTTGAATTTTATATTTCTTCATACGTTGATGATGCTTGGTGTGAGGTGTTGAATCTTCTAGGCACATCATCCATGTTGGTCGACATCATCTGTGTTGGTTGACAGTGGTTGGATGAACGAGATGGTGTAGTTGACCGTGATAAAAATTTACGTAACCTCAAGCCTTCTCACATGTAACAAAAGATAGCGCTTCATGAATTGACCGCTAAAGCATGCTCCAAACTAAAAGAGTTTAACACTAGCACTCCAACTATATGATGAGTTGTAAAAGTAAGATCCAATGACTCACGAAAGACGAAGACCACATTCTTTGCAAGGTGGACGATGTTCCTTCTTTAGAGTCTACCATTGAAGACTTTGTTAAAGAGGTAAAAGAGGACAAGATTGAAGTGGTGGTGACTGAAGAGATCATGATTAAAGAATACTTCACAAACGTTCACATGTTGTGCTTATTAACAAATGTTATTCTTGGTGTTGATTGTGAAGTTGAGTACATTGAATTCGTGATCCGACGAAAGTACATTGAAGAGCGAGCTCTATGTCTACAAGACTACATCCTTGACATTTTTGTGCTACCAGAGTACTGTTACGGGTTGAAGCTAGACGTGTATCACATGCAATTGATTCTTTGCTTGTACAAAACTTGAGGTCATGTTTTTTTAAGAAGAGAAGAATTAATGAATATATGACACCACATTGGGCTTATTTTAATGAAAATAAGCATTGGGTTTGGTTATACGGATGTTGGGCTTTTGATCCCATGGATTTTCATTGTAATGGGGCACTTTAATGGGTAGAAGGTAGGAGCACGGGATTAGTGTTTTAATATCCCAAGTTTAATTAGATAAGTCTTTATCTAGTTGGATAATCTTTATCTAGTAGGATAAGACTTCTAATGCTTTAAGTGTTTTGAGTTGCTTTAAGTTACTTTTCTAATGTAGGTTGAGTTTTATTAGAAACAAACTACCTCCAAAGTAAGTTTTTGTTTGGAGGAGTTCTTGGACTAGTTTGCTTCTTGTTTTGAATCTTTTATATATGTTTGTTAGGGGGCTACAAGCTTGAGGACAAAATTATGAATTAAATATTGGCTGTTGCCTTTTCGACAACTGTCAGACTAAGGTAATGGCTGTGAGATTCGGCTATTTAATGGGATGCTAGAAAGGTTGCTGGGATGTCAATGAGTTCCTAGGTTTGTCCATATCTCTACTTTCGGTACTGTTTTGCTGCTGTTCTTAATACCTCCATTACACCTACCTCCATTAGGAATTGATCATATCTACTAATCTCCCCATTAGATTCATCTCATCTTCTGATACACTGTTTTCATTCTGTTTTACAGCATTATTACATAATCTGATCATCAATCCATTAGTTAGATTTTGGTGTTTAAATTTCTATCTAAAAATTGCTTGCATCCTTCTATTAATCCTAGTTCATCTAGGATTGCTCATATCTGCCAATCTAGCCGTTGGATTGCTTTGATTTTAGTCATTCATTATCAAATTACTTGCTTGTGTCCTAAATCTGATCCCTATCTGTGGCATAGATTTTATTTTATTCACATTATCCCTTTTCTGGTCCTACATGGTTCACTGCGAATCTGGCTTTCAGGAATTTGTCCCTCATCAGGTTTCCTAATCTACCTGTTTCGATTTTTCTTATGATTAAGGAATATCCTATCCAGGAATGGATTTCCTACCTTTTATGTATTCTCTTGAAAGCTATCAATAAAGGGCAAGAGCCTTTTTTTATGTATTCTCTTGAAAGCTATCAATAAAGGGCAAGAGCCAAGGTACTCCACACAATTTGGACAATCAATACACCTTGTTTGTTATTTTCTGTGAGATGCAGAGTGCTTTGTTAGCTGTAACAAGTGATTTGTTAGAATGCAACTACACCCTTGGTGGGAAGCCGAGTGGACTGATGGAATGCTGGTCAAGTTCTAGGTCGACAGTCTAGTTCATATCCTAGTACTTATCTTGTTGACCTCTTTCATTATTTTGTTGGGATGCTGGTCAAGTTCTAGGTGGGAGGTCTAGTTCATATCCTTCTATGTATCTTGTTGACCTCTTTCATTATCTCGTTCTTCCATTGATTTATCAGCATCACAAGTAAGTTTCTACGCAATACTCAACCAGTACTTTAATTTGGTTAAATCTGGTTTGTGAACTCCATATTCTTATCAATGGGTACTGCCACTAATTTTCAGATTCTGCACTACTTATTTTCTGGGTATAGTTCTGTTGCAAGGCTGATTTGGTTCTGAAATTTCTAGTTTTACGGCGGTTTGCTACTAGCTTTTAATCCTGAAGTCAGTTGCTATTCTCTGTTCGTTTCTAAATCTGATTTGTTATTTTGAGATTTAACCAATGGAATTGGTTACAATTTGATCACTTGTCTTGTGACTATTGCTTTTTCTCTACTTTGGGTCATTCCACTTGGCTGTGATTCTAGATCCTCTTTTGTTTTCAGATCACTAACTTTAGATGATTGGAAAGCCATTAAAATAACCATACCATCTAGACCTTAAACTGATCCACGTTTCACCTTCATGCTTCCTTGTCAATTGATAAGAGCACCAAAATCTTCAATCTTGCTTAAATTCACCTCTCTGTTTTTTGGAGGATATCTACATTAACAACTTAACTAATGAATTTCAGGAAACCTACTTAATTGGGCTGTTTGCGCCCCATCCAGTTGTACTTCTGCAAGTCCCCCTTGCTAGCACCTTATTCTAGTAGCCAACTTGAAATAGATTTGGTACTTATTTCTTTCTTGAGGATTTATAACTCTGAGTCTGCAAATTTTTTTAATATGTTGTAGCTGCATCAAACATGGAAGATTAAGCATAAAGAAGAAATTCCACACATCTACTCTGTCATGAGGTGGATGAGGACATGAATTACTTCTCTGTTTGCTGTGATTTAAAATGAGTGGTTAATCAACTTATGCTCCATACTGATTGCAATACACCCATTACTGTATTTTGTAACTCTTTAACTGGGAAGAATTTTTATGGTTGTAAATAAAATATCTTTGAGCTTCTCATGGTACTAAATGTTTGGAAAATACTCTAGATATTGAACTGCCAAAGTGCCAGTCCTGGTTCAACTCACTTTGCCAAACACTGTAAAACGATGGATGGGTCTAATGACTGCATTGTCTATCCTTCATTAGGACTGGTTTTGTACCAGTCTTAATCGCAATGGTTTTACCCTTGAATCAAACTGCCAAGACCCTTCTGGTAAAAGGGTCTGGTTTAATTCCCAGCTGTGGTGGGCCTGATAATTGACAACACAACCACCAGAAACAATGAAACGTATGGTCCCTTGGGGATCACTACTTGTGTAAGCTGAAAATCAGATGATGGTTTTTTGCTTAAACTTGGTGATACTCTGATTATGGGGGCATTGTGAAATGGAGTTGTGTGTTTTGAGCATGTGCTTCTTTCATTGGCAGGCTGAGTGGCTGCAGAAGCATGGGCTACATGGAACATTGTTGTAGCATTTCAGGACTACAAAGCAATGGACTGGAGGGGATTCGCTGGTCAGAACCTATTTTAGTTATTTTTATTGGTGTATTTTGGCTGTTTCATTGTTAATAGACTGCTCTATTTGTTTAGTAAGTACTTTGAAACTGTTTTGGCCATGTAACATTGATAGAGTGTTGTGAAAGTTAGTACATTCTGGGCTCTGCTGCAAGGCTATAATCACTTGTGGGTCCGGTTAACTTATTTTTATATCTGATTCCAATGTTCTGTTGCCAATCAAAACTGGGTTTGGTAAAAAACTTGTTAAATTTTGTTAAAATTGGTACAGAGCTACTCTTCGGTCAGTTTTCATCAAAAGCAGCAAAAGTTGGCTGGTTAAATCATGCACTATTTTCTTGGTTTTGTTTATGGTGGGTTAGTTGTCAAACTGGGTTGAGACTGAACCAACTCCTTTTCCGATTTGGCACACAGTTATTTTAAAACTGATGTCTGTCTTTCTGCCGTTTATTCTTTTCTCTTTTTTAAGGCTACGAATAGAGTTAGGCAATGCAAAAGATGAGACCGTCGAACATATTTTCTTTTAATTTTTTGTCTATTCAATGTAAAATGTGCGTATGTTAAAAAGGAATTAAAAAAAATTTCATTCCGGAATTGAGTACAGCGAAAGAGAGAAGAAGGTTGATACGGTTTAAAAAAATAAATAAATAAAAAAAAGGTTGACACAGTTTAGGGTGTCCAATGAGGCCAATGGGGCCTCGTAAGAATTTATTTTGGCCCGTGGTTAGGTTCTATAGGCCTTGGTCCTTTATTTTTTGGATTATTAATGTAATTTTTTTTTTAAGTCCATATTTGGGGTCGTAGTTCTGAATAGGGGATCAAGTACATTGATATATTGTGTGGGTCCCATGTGCTGTTAACAGGTCAAGTTTGAGTCTTTTTGTAGTTAAAAGTGTTCTATTTCTTATTGTTAATTAGTAGCTTATTATGTTTGGGGTCTTCCATAGCAAGTATTTGGTCAGTTTAAGTGGTTTTTTGTTTGGGTAACTTGAAAGGATAGTTATTATTTGGTTTGATTTGATTTTGGAATATTGGCTGTTACCAATTGGTGTTTCTCTCTTCTCCCAGGATTTTTTTTTTCTCTTCTCTCTTTTGAGATCTCCTATTTTATTTTTGTTTCTTCTTACTGATGATGATGATTATTATTATCTTATTAATCTATTGAATATAATGTTTTAGTTCCTTCTTGCACACCAGGCTTCTTTTTGCTCTTGATTTTCTTTCTTTCCCAAATTAACAGTAGACGGACTGCTAGCCATATCGATCCTACCGCAGGAGGGCAGAAAATGAAATGAACAGAAGACAGCCCTTTAGAGTCTATATATAACCCATGCGGACTTCTGCACTACTTCCCCTGTTTCCAGTGGAAGTATGCAGACAGAAAAACAGAAACAGAAAATTTAAAAAAAAAAAAGGGGGTTTAAACAGCCAAGAAAAACAAACAAACACATAGAATAAACAAGCAAAAAGAATTAAGAGTCACACAAAAAGTATGAAATTAAAATTCAGTCTAGCTACCATACAATACAACCTATAATTATAAAAATACCAAATCACAAGCAAAGAACTAGAAGTCTAAAATGTAAGAATTACACTAAAAAGTCTAGCTATACCAGTATGATATTGAAACTTCAATTAACTTACGCAGGAAAACAGTAATTAAATAAAAACCTATTGATGCAGATCAAGACAGTATATTGACCACGTGGTACTGTTTACCACCCATGCTTTCCAGCCTTTGGTGTGATGGCCGATGGACCCCACAAGGGTCCCACAAGACTGCCACAAGCTATCCGGAGAGGAGAATCTTTTTCCTGCAGTTACACCTTGTAGAAGATCTCCTTTGAGTGTTGACCAAGCAAGCCACTTGCTATTTTCAGATTTAGAAACTTATGTAATTGTGATTTCTAGTTTTAGCTCGTCTTGTGTTCCCAAGTATAGTAGTTACTATGCTTAGGAGTTTCTATTTTCTTAGTTTAGGAAGTCTTTGTTGGCTATTGACCAAAGGAATCTTAGGAGTCTCTTTTGTGTTGATAGCTATTAGGGAGTTATTTATTTTCTATTTTCAGTTTATAGCTTTTAGAAAGTTCTTATTTCCAATGTTTCTATTTTGTTATTAGGTTTCTATTCTTGTAAAGGCTGACCAATCAATGGAAGCTCCCATATGCCCATTCGATGGTAGCCCTTTAGAATCTATATATAAGCTTGTAATGGAGGAGCTTTGCTCTATGGATTTGAATTAATGAATTAGCTTGGTTTATACCTTGTGTTGTAAAGGCTGACCAATCAATGGAAGTTTCCATATGCCCATTCGATGGTAGCCCTTTAGAATCTATATATTAGCTTGTAATGGAACTTTGCTCCATGGATTTGAATTAATGAATTAGCTTAGTTTATACTTTGTGTTGTGAGAAACAGTTGAAGTGAGAGACCTCTGGTAGTGAGAAGTTGTTAAGGCCTTAAGGTGAGATGCCTTAAGTCATATCCCCTACCATACTTCCACCCTTCTTCCTTCCATTGATTCTTTTTCCTTTCATTATTATGTGAAAAATAAATAAATGAAAGAGAACAGATGCAAACATTGTTCACAGAATACGTTCATGTGGTTTCCTTGTTGAAACTTCATACCCTCATATCTCCTAAGCTACTTACTCATTGAATTGGCCCTGTTTGGTTACTTTTTGCTGCAAGGTGAAAGGGTCACTTGATGCAGTACAAGGACCAGCCGTGAACCAGTCCAAAACCAACATAAGGACCAATCGACATTGGTCCATGAAACCAGCCAAAAGCCAAGCCAAAACACTGTTCATGGTACTGTTCACATGAGTAGTATCAGTAGAATCTTTTTGCAATATTATGTTTCTCTCTTTTGTTATTTATTTCCTAAAGTTAGTTTAGATTTTGTTTCCTAAGTTGATTTACTTTATGAGTCAGTCTTATTTGTTTCATTGTTTTCAAAACTTTCATATTCTCTATAAAAGATGTTTCTGTTTAATTTCCTAAAAGTTTTAGAAGCTTTCTTATTCTCTATAAAGGAAGTTTCTGTTTTAGTTTGAAGTTCTTATTTTTGTAACTTTTTTCGTAGTCTATAAATAAGAAAAAGTGGAATGCTGGCAGCAGAGTTGGCTAGATTTTCTTATTAAAAAATTATGGTTGAGCCGAAACTCATATTCTGTTCATTCCCGTTTTCAAGATGATACTAGTTTTTCAAAAAATCATAGCTTCATCCATGGTTGGATCATCTTCAAATTTGGGTATGTTATTAAACACATCATAGAGTACTTCCTCTTCAAGTTTGAAGACATTCCAACGGTTGGATTCTGAGATAAGTAATTTTTTCTACTGTTATACAATTCTGATTCTGTTAAAATACCTGTTTGAGACCTATGGGATAGATTGGTTTCGATCCCACCCGTTGGATCAAGCTCATCTTCTGGAGTATTGTTTCTCATATCCTAAGGATCATTGTTTTCAAGTTTCGAAGCATTTAATTGGATAGATTTAAAGTGGAATAATTATTTGTCAAATTCAATCATTTTTGTTTATTGTTAAAGGTTAAATTTGGGTTGGACTGTAATAAGATCTTACAGCAAAGAGAGGTAATTGATTTGAATTGCCATCAATTGGTATTAGAGCATGGCTGAGGAGAGTTCTAACTCTCCTAGTCAGTCCAACAACTCCAATGACCTTATTAATTTGGTTCTCCAACAATTGGCCAAAATAGATGCAAAGTTAGATAATATGGAAGGAATAATAGATAATTTGGAGGAGCGAAATAATCCTAGGCTGGCTAGAATGGAAGCCCCTAGAAGAGAAGCCCCTGGTGCCAACCTAGTGCCAAGACCTATTGCTAGGGCTCCCTAAAGAATCCCTAGAGAGGATTATCAAATCTACCAGAAGATGAGTATGATGGGAGACTTCCCCGATATTTAATTTCACATAAAATAAGGCTGGACTTAAAAGATTTCTATGGTAGGCAAGATCCATAAGCCTTTCGCGACTGATTGTATGCATTGGATGATTATTTCGATTGATTTGTTCTTCTCGAACCACAAAAATTAAAATTAGCACGATCCAAACTTTTTGGAGTTGCCCGTGAGTGGTGGAAAGTCCATGAACATAAACTCTGATGAACTTGATATGACACTGAGAGGGGGGTGAATCAGTGTCTGAAACTTTTTCTTGATAAAATCAATGCTGCCCAGAGCTGTTGGATATTTGATTTGTCAATACACACAATCGTATACAAATCCACCTCGCTACTACTCAGTGGCCAGGTCTACCAGATTTGAACACCCATCCTGCAAATCATCCCACACACTCCAAAATATACCAGAAAGCAAACACACAGAACACAAAGATATTACGTGGTTCACCACCACAGTATGTGATGGCTAATCCACGGAGTAATGCCCCACGGGCTCCGTATTTACTCAATACTCGACTTTTAGTCTCTTACAGACAAGGATACTAACCCTAGATTTTTCCAGTATAAAAGTGAAAGGGCGTAACAACGCCAAAATTCGGGCATAAAGCCAGTGTCCAGTACCCACTGAACACACCACAAATAAAATATTTTGGGGCTTATAAGAATTGCCCTACAATGAAACCCACAAGCTAGATAAGTATTCTACTATTTTTCTTTCACCTATACTAGCATACAGTGCATAAAAATTATTTAAAGAGATAGGGAATGAGAAAATCTCACAATCAATATTCTTGAATTGCTAGCAATAATTTTTGACGTTCCACACTGCTTTGAGGAACTTTGAACAGCCTTCAATGATAGTGAAGCTTGAACCATAGAGCTCGTCATGATCATAGGATTCCCATCTCCTCCACAATCACCATGAATGAACAATAAACAGCCTGCCAACCTCTCTCAGGGATTCAACAATCCGTTGATGCACAGAGAAGAAGTAGATGGTGATGAATCATCTCACTGGACACACAAACTGGCAAAATCACACTCTGTAGCTTCAAAGCACTCTCCTCAATATTTTCCAGCCCTAGCACGACTCCCAATGACGCCCCATAGGTAGAGAATCCAAAAATATGGAAGCTGCAATTTGAACGGACCGATTTGGAGCTCGGATGAAGAAGATATGACAATTTGAAGTTCGACCAATAACAAATAAGGAAAGAGAATCTTTCCAAAACAAATCTGCACACGCGCCGCACCGTAGCCGTGCCGCTTAGCTGTCGCGATCTGATTGGATGCGCAGAGAATCGTTGAATTCCGCCGTTGGATTTGAGAAGAAAAGGTGAGATTTAGCTTAAGCCGCTGGATCTGCATCAATCGCGTCAAGCGCGATCGGCCTCATCCGCAACCGCACGATCTGGATCTGATCCGACGTAATATTGCGCGTGCGTCACACGGAATCATTGCGCTGCTCCCATGTGACGCGGCGTATTTCTTTAAGTTGCATCTGGCCAATCATATCTTGCGCGGGAGTATCTAGGCGCAACCGCTGCGCCACACCATAGCCAACAACTTCTAGAGCCATCCATTTGGAATCTGACATGCGTGGCTTTATTTGGGCGGCCGATATCGCATCTTCAACATACTTTTCTTCCTAAAATACCCCTGAGAACATGGTAAATGGCGTCTGTAACTACTTTTTCATCCCAAAAACCCTGTAGAACATATTTTGGCCGGATGGTGCTTCTCTCTAAGCACCCCATCCGACATACTGTTTCTCTCTAGGATTTTTCTCAAACAGTTACACTAAATCAAAAGGGGAGGGCATGGCCATGCAACAGCGGGCCTGCGGGCCTTGCTGCCTTGCGGGCCTTCTGCTGGGCATGCCATGGCTGCCGCCTAGCATGCGGCTGTGGCATGCCAAGCCATGGCTAGCCTCGGCTATGTGATGCCGCGGCTGGTCCTCGGCCAAACTGGCGACCAGTGGGTCCCACCCACACTTGGGTCCCATAATTTTCTCTCTCCTCTCTCTCTATAGACTTCTCTCTCTTCTTTCTCTCTCTACAGACTCCCTCCATTTTTCATGCTTCGCATCACCTGTAACAAAGTCACATCGCCTGTTTCACTGCCGTATCGCCTGTAGGGTCCGCAGACACTCTCTCTCATCAAACTTGGCCCAGTTAGCCCAATTTGCCAACAATTACAATATGAAGGCCAACAAACTCAAAGTTTGAGGACGAGAGCCTAGGACTTAGGAAGATATGAAGTACGAATTAACGAGAGAATACGTATCTGAACATATCCAAATAAGGCTCTTCCGTCGATAAAATTACCACCAAGTGGCATATATAACTGAAGAAAACCTGACACAACCATCTATAAAATTCAATTTGCAAGTTAGCAAGGGGTGGAAGCCTAATGCTAACGATATTGACATGAAGGCGGAACCTACAGTTGCACTACCAACGAAAATTTCAATACCATCAACTATTCTAGAAGCATTAGTGATTGAAGTCAAGGAAAATGAAGAACAAGTTTCACAAATTCATGATGACAAATGAGAGACCAACATTGATGTTCTTACTATAGCAATTTGCATTGAAGAGGTTGTAGTTGAAGACCACATCAATTACAATGTGGATGATTTTACTCAAGTCAATGAGGTGGCCATATGTGATATTAATCTCCCTTGTACAACTCCATTGGCTGAGAATGAGAGTCACAGTGATCAAGAGGTCATAGATATTGAAGAAGCGACTGTAGAAGACAAAGAGCTACATGTGATCCCCCTGGACACCTCTTGCACGTTTGAATCTTTTCAAGATATTAAACATATTACCCTTGTGATACCTCCCCAATATTTTGAAGAGAGTGGACCCAAGGTGACAGATTTTCTTTTGAATTTTCAAGCACTACTAGACTTCCAATATCCAAGAAAGATGCATGCCGATCCCACGGAATTGATTCTTCACCATTACAAAACTCGTGGACAAGTTTGTTTTAAGTTGGGGGGGGGGGACTTGATGCAGTCCAAGGACTAGCCATGAACCAGTCCAAGAACCAATATAAGGACCAACCGACATTGGTCCATAGAACCAGCCAAAAGCCAAGCCAAAACACTGTTTTCATGTGAACAGTACCAATAGAATCATTTTGCAATATTTTGTTTCTCTCTTTTGTTATTTTTTCCCTAAAGTTAGTTTAGATTTTATTTCCTAAGTTGATTTACTTTATGAGTCAGTCTTAGTTGTTTCATCGTTTTAAAAATTTTTCTATTCTTTATAAAAGAAGTTTCTGTTTCAGTTTGGAGTTCTTATTTTTGTAACTTTTTCCATAGTTTATAAATAAGAAGAAGTGAAATGCTGGCAGCAGAGTTGGCCATAGTTTTTTATTGAAAAATTCTGGTTGAGTCTCATTGGTTGTGAGACTCAACCGAAACTCCTATTCAGTTCAACCCGTTTTCAGATGATACTACTTTTTCGAAAATTCATAACTTCTTCATCCATGGTTGGATCATCTTCAAATTTGGATGTGTTATCAAGCACATCATATAGTACTTCCCCTTCAAGTTTGAAAACATCCCAACGGATGGATTCTGAGATAAGTAATTTTTTCTACTGTTATACAATTCTGATTCTGTTAAAATACCTGTTTAAGACCTACCGGCAAGATTGGTTTTGATCCCATCCATTGGATCAAGCTCATTTTCAGGAGTATTGTTTCTCATATCCTAAGGATCATTGTTTTCAAGTTTTGAAGCATTCTATTGAATAGATTTAAAGTGGAATAATTATTTGTCAAATTCAATCATTCTTGTTTGTTGTTAAAGGTTAAATTTGGGTTGGACTGTGAAAAGATTCTACAGTAAAGAGGGGTAATTGATTTGAATGTGTTGAAAATCCTCTTTGCCATCATCACTTGGCTGTTATTGTCGATTGTAGTAAAGGAGCTTGAACAGATCAGACCCCTTGCTGCAGTACCAGAGATGTTAATAGAGTCGAAAATCTAGATTTGATTCGCATTCGTATAGGGTTGTCGGAATTCTATTTGATTTACATTCTGATGCGGATTCGGATATCCACAACTTAATCAGATGCGAATTCAGATATTGATATTTTGACCCAGATATTATTCGATCCGATCTGTTTGTTTATCTGTATTTTATTAAAAAATCGTAATGGGAAAAGTTTCAAGGTCCTTTGCCTCTTGAATGGCCTTAACCTTGGGTTCCCAACTCTTAGGTAAGTACCCAAGGATCTTGTCGATTAGGTCAATACTATAATAATCTCTTTCAAGAGAATTCAAGCCGTTTACAATATCAATAAATCTAAAAAATATTTCTTTTATGGTCTCCTCCATTTTAAAGAGTTCATATTGATGAACTAGCATATTAATTTTGGAGACATTAACTTGATTGGTACCCTTATGGATAACCTTCAAGGTACTCTGGATCTCCTTTGTGGTCTTGCAATTGGAGCCTCCATTTGTACTCTTTTGGTCTTAAATCACAGTAAAAGACATTTATAGGTTTGGCGTTGGATCGATTTTTCCCTTTTCCATGGTTGTCCATGTTGACTTCGGTTTGAAGGTTGTCACTCATTTGATTGTCACCATTAGTAGTGAGTAGCCTTCCTCAGTGCTTGCCCACTTTTCGAAGTCCAATGCCTCCATGAAGATTTGCATTCAATTCTTTTAATGGTTGTATTTGGTTTTGTTGAACCATATCTGAATGTTGTTGCCATCTTCAAAAGCTAAGGTTCTTAAGAAAATACCTTGCTTTGATACCACTTGGGGATCGGCCGGGGCACACCCAAGAGGAGGGTTGCATTGGGTTATAAAAATATTTTCACTAAAAGATATTCGACTGATATGTTGAAATTCATGCAGAAGCTAAGTTTATGGATTGCGAACCCAAAGCACTCAAATGGATGGAAGCAAGAGATAAGAATAATAGATGTTGAAAGATAAGGGAAGACAAGATTTATAGTGGTTCTGATCACGCCTTGATCCTTCATCAACTACCAAGAGACAATCTGTTACTCTTGGCATTCCACTATCCGGGACTGACTTTCCTCATCGCAAGCAAACCTTTACAAACTAGCTCCTCGCAAGCTCTAGGCACTTCACTCGTGGACTTCTTGCTCAAGATTTACTCTCCAAAGTCACATAACGTTTGATAGATATCCTTACCGACCAATATGGCTCTAACCTTAGCTAAATAGAAAAAATAAACCACTATAACTCTCACAAAATGATAACCTTTAAATAGCCCAAATGAAAGTTACAGAGGTGCAAAATTAATCTCAGGACATTCTCTTTAAAATGGGCTACCAGTGCTCATTATATAGACCTTGAGATTTGTCAAATGATTCAGCCGTTGATACTGCTGAAACCCTGTATGTGGACGTCTCCTCTGTTTTTCTGTTTGTTATTTCTTCGACATATAAAACATCTTCTTTGATGGTCTTTTAAGTACTAGAGTTTAACAAACATCTTCACATATGCACACACATCGGTAAACTCAATAGACCATCATCTACGGGTGGTTTCCTCACCAAAACATCCAATAGAAGACTTTGACCTTATTGGGTTAACAAATAGAAGTCTTTAGTTGAGTTCTCACTAAAATGATAGCCGAGACAGAAACAAGGTGCACAACCATGATGAATACTTCCAGGGTGGAATTCTAAATTCTTATTTACAAAGCATTTGGGGGAACTGATCTGCTACTTAACTTACTTTATTCTAGGTTACATCTATCTTGAAAGACTAAGATAAATGAAGCTTCAGAAATCCAAGGAAAAGAATGGAGGTTGGTATTAAAAATCATATTTCATAATTTAATTGGTAAAAAAAAACCATGAAGTACATAATTTGATTTGTATATTTTCCACCTTTGGCAACAGGGTCTACATTCTATTTTTATAATTGGTCTCATAGAGATTTCTTGGGGAAGTCGTAGGCAGCTTATGGCATCAAGTAGTGGTAAATTTTTTTTGGAGAAAGTAGGGTTGGAGCTCAGGTCCCAAAAACAGTACTGATGGCAAGGGCATGTGGAGTAGAATTTTTGCAGGAAGTCCAAACTTCATTTGGAGAAAAAAGGATTGATGTGGGTAAAGGTGATCAAGCTCTTTCTGGTATGGTAGTCGGATGAAATTCCTATTAATCATCTAGCTCTAAAATAAATCAGATTGGATTTTGCATGAAAAATGGTTGTGTATTACAAGCTCATACAGTAATTATACAACCATATCAGATTTTATTATCATAATAGAAAATCATTTCTGTCGATTCTCTCGTAAATATTACGTACAACCGATCACAGCTAGCATGATGCACTTGGTAAACAAGATAAAACTCAAACTACTATTGAAAAATTAATAGCAGATTAAAATATTAGAATAAGAGGAATCTAAGAGAGAACATACCTTGGTAAACTTGGGTTATACAGTAAACTGCTGCTCCCAAAATCCAATTCAATATGTCAGTTGTCATATTCAACAGTGCAGCTTGAAAATTTGAAGATCAATAGCTTTAGACCTTGAAAAAAAAAACAAGGCAAAATTCAGTGAGACTGGATAATGTTCGCAGGTAAACAAGAGAATCAATCATGTTAAGCCAACATGGGACAATTGGGTTAGTGGTTTCAGATTGCAAAGAAATTAGAAAATACTGGAAGTTTTGTCGCAGTTAAAACTAGCAGAACTAGGGAGCCAAATAATACTTAGTTAGGCGTACTTGTTCAGCAGATAACCAACATAAATTACTGTAAAACTGACAGGATACCACAAATGTTTATGCTAACTGCTTAAAAACGAAGATATGATTAATATCTTCTGCAACTCCAAAAGGACTAATAAGTTTAGCAAGTGACAGCACAGAGAAATGGAAATGATGAGAGAGACATCTCACATACACAAGTTGTCTTAACTAAATTGGCAGTTGGTTGTGGGTTCATATGTATTACATGCCATCTAAACAAAATTATATAATCAGCAACCATGCCTTGGGTGTTTGCTTTGGCCTATCCAATTGTTAATATACCATGTACGTTGTCTTTGGTATCATTTTTGTTTTTAATTTTTGTCAAAATTTTTACTTTTATGGGTGTTTGGAATGATTTTTAAATACTATTTATAAAAAAGAAAAAATAAAAACAAGCCCAAAGTCAAAAAGTGGTCTTAATATCTTTTTGATTTTTGATAAAAACAGATTTTAATTATTTTTACACAAAATCTAATGAACATATGTTCTAATGAAAGGATAACAAGATAATTTTCATATTTTTTTTTATAAACACGTCTTCTTCAGTCCCTCCCCCAACTGCAGCTCTGTCTTCTTCAGTCCCTCTCTATGAACATAAGAGATTAAATATGGAAAACACTGAATCCCAACAATCGAGGACTGAGATTACATTGGTGATGATGAACCTCACTTTCCAAACCATTTTCCTCTGTACCGCAACTTCTTCTGCTGCTCAATCTCTGTATTTCCTCTCTTATCAATGTTTGTTTTTCTCTTCGAACAGCACCGAAGAATATCCAAAGAAGAGAGCAGGATCCTCCCAACGATCTTCTTCTATTTCCTCGTCTTTTTCGTGGCGACAGCACGACAAACAGAGCCGGAACGTGAAGGTGCCGGTCTGGTGCATTGGAGTCAGGAGAGATGCCAAAATCCCAACAGAACCACCTCCACTCCCTTTCGAGTTTTAACTCTGCTAGTAACATCCCAACAGAACCACCTCCACTAAATGAAAATTATTCTGCACATATGTAATACCAAACTTATTTTTCACTTTTTTATCGAAAAAAAAAAAAAAAAACCTTATTTTTCACTCTAGAATCTGTTATGCTAAGTAGTTATCAAACAATATTTTATTTTTGATCAAAATGATTTTCAAAAATGTTACAAAAAAACAAAAACAAAAATGATATCAAAGAGAGCCTAAAAGATTATCATCTACACATCCTTAGCAGATAGTCAAGTGGGTCAGATCTAGGATGACGTATGACTATTATGAAATATACCTTAACCAGTAAGTGGGAATCCAAAACATCCAAAATTGAGACTAGACAATTACTTGGTAGATACTGGGTCCTTCTAACTATACTTCGCAAGTGTGTGCTTCACCAAGGGCTGTGAAATAACCAAATCACTTCATATTTCTACCAAGAACATTTTTTTTAAAGCAATAAGTTGATAAATGACTAGATGTAGATGTTCCAGTAATCAAGCCATCTAATCCCTGGACCAAAAGAATCCAATCCAGAGCTTGGGATCCATTGTATTCGTATATCCTTATTACGATGAAGTTTGGATTTTGGTTACATCCATTGCTTTTCTCTTTTAGCTAAGACGGTATTTATTTGCTGACTTTAATATAAATGAAATTATGAAACTCACCTATTTTCCTTCTCAAAACTTTATTCTTATTAAAATTTTATTGGCATCCAGTTCGGATTTCATGTTCCATTTGCTTCATTTGTAACACACTGCATATCATTGTTCAAGATAGAACTGGGAAAACATCATTGGCATTCCAGTTCTGATTTCATGTTCCATTTGCTTCACATTTTCAATTTTCTGTATCTTAACTTATGCAGGCATGATTAGGAGTGCAAGTTTTACCCTGACGATCTGAACCCGCCCAGGCCCGCCCTGAACTCTGGCAGGGTTGGACCAGGCCCGAACCCTGATAGGGCTGGGTTAAGGCGTAATTTTGTATGAACCCTAGCAGGGTTGGGCTGGGTTAGGGTTGACCCCCTGGGAGCTCCCGGCCCAACCCTATATATATATATATATTAACCCTAAAACCAGTAAACCTAATAGACGCCGACGCCTCACTTCTCACGGTCTCACCCTCGTCTCTCGCCTCTCACTTCTCTCCCTCTAAGTCTCTCTCAGTTCTCACTACTCACCCTTGTCTCTCGCCTCTTAGTTCTCACTACTCACCTTCGTCTCTCGCCTCCCAACGGCCAACGCCTTTACTCTCTGTTTTTCTCAGTTCTTATTTCTCAAATTTCTCTCTAAGTCCCTCGCATCAGCTAGGTTTTGCAAAATTGAAGATTAGTACTAGTGGGACATTACACATTTCGTTGTCTGTCTCCGATTCCTCCTCTGCAAGCAAAGCAGAAGAATCAGAAGTAAAGTAGTAAGATTATGCTTGCCCCGACAGAAATCACGATGAATGCTGCTTTGGGTATCTTTTTTGAGCTTTTTTGAGGAGTTTCTGGGGGATTGGATGGAGAAGGAGCCGGAAAGGGGAAGAATGGTTGTAGGCCTTCAACAATGCCCCACAAGATTTATGTTATAGGCGAATGACGAAGTAGGGAATTTCTCTGTTTCACCACGATTTTGGTGGAAAGGTCAGTATGTGATTGTTTTGTTTTATGTGGTGTTGTCTTTGTTAATTTCTACTCTCTTTCTGTTTTGAGTAGTGTTTTCAATTTTTTTTTCCTCTTTCACAGATCAAGTATGTTGCTAGATTTTATTGTTTCTATTTTATTTGCTGATCTATTAGAATTCCTCTCTGTTTGCTACCAATCTTTTTCATATTTTCGTCAGTAGAGATTTATGATTCTCATTAGGGTTGGAAATGTATTCATTGTTGCATATCACTATCACTAACATTGGGGTTGGAATGGACAATCACATAACGGGAGCTGTTTACTGACCTGAAGAGATTCAGATTTTGGCAATCCTTTAAATTAAATGGCATATATGATTGATAGGTTGAACTATATGCTAATTATCACCGTTTATCCTCTCTTTTAAATTTTGATCAACACAAAATCAATCAGTTAGTTGCATTTATAAGAAGATTGCATTTAGGTCAATCAAGGTAAATCCAATCAGGGTTAACCCAGCCCAACCGGGCCCAACTCGGCTTATCAGGTTCAATCAGGGTGGGTTAGGGTTAAACCCAACCCTGCCAGGGTAGGGTTAGGGTTGTACATTTTCTAACCCTGGTAGGGTTGGGTTGGGTTAGGTTATGTATAAGTACTCAGGGTCAGGGTTAGGGTTTTAAAAAACCCGACCCAACCCGGCCCTGTTGCAACCCTAGGCATGATAGGAAAAAACATTAGTAAAAAAACGAAGTCTATTTCCAAAGCAACCAACAACAGGCTTTCCATCTCAGAGAGAAGAATCCCAATTGTAAGACCCGCACTCCACTAACTTGGTCTAACCGTGTCGTGCCAGGTCTTCCCATCATTCCTGGACCAAGTGGACCGAGCGTGTGAAGATAGATCACAAACCAGGTATGAGAATCGAGTTAAAAATACTAAAAACATACCTAAGGTTGCATGCCTGGGTAGGTATGGTCGACCATAAGGAAGGGAACCAAAAATCTCAAATCCAGAACCCCACGGTCTATGATTTCAACCCTACGGTCGACGGTTTATGCAACCGTATGATCGACCGTGAGAACCTAGATCAGACTCCGAGTTTTGGAAACTTTCCTAAACTAAGGGATTGCTTTCCTAATTGAAAGAGGACTCTATATGGAGAGTTTTTCTCTATATAAAGGGCGTTCCTCAGCCCTTTTTCACTCTTTTAGAACATTAGTAAACCCTAGAGAAAGAGAAGGAAGAGAAGGAAGAGAAGGAGAAGAAGAAAAGCTAAGGAGAAGAGTTTGCTGAGAAGGGATTGGCTCTCTATCACAGGCCAAGGTATGAAACGAATCTCTGGAGATGTAAACTCTATGTATAAGACTTCTATGGAAGAGAGACAATATCAACCTATTATGATCTATGTGATTTCTTTGAGAAAATCCCAAGGAGAACCATGAAGAGTGAATTTGATGGTTAGAGTTGATAAGAAATTACTAATGATGGCCATAAGGTGATCTTAGAATAAACCCCATTGAAGAACAAAAGAATTGACTAAGGAAGAACTCAAATTTCATATAGATTGTGACCAGAAATCTCAAGGTCACAGCTACGGTCGACCATGACGTGACCAGCCTGACCAGAGGATCGACCATAGGCATTCGGGAAGATCCAGAAACCATATGGTCACAGCTACGGTCGCACCATATGCCACCGTAGGGTATCAACCGTAGACAGTAAGGTCGATACAACATGAGACCATAGGACCAATCAGGCACCTATCAGTGCTCTATTTCGATTTTTGACTATTGTAACATGTCACATATGAACCCTAACTTAAATTCATATAACTTTTAAGTTGTTAAATCAATTTAAAGGGAATTTCAAGGCTTGGAAGGATATCGAGAATTACTAACAAGTGAGGGAACAAAACCTAAACTAATTGGTTAATAACAAATTATTTATTTTATTAAGTCCAATGCCATGACTGATTCTATGCTTGTATGCTTATAATGTGCATCTCACATGTCATCCAATATTTCTGCTATTACTGTTCATGCATATTTAATTTCGTTTATTTATAACATGATGATGATGATGATGCTAGGAATAGGCATATGAATGTATGTGTGTGGTTGGTGTGTTGGATGCGAGTGGAGCATCAGGGGGAGGACGTGGCATGGTGGTCTTCGACCTCGTCACTAGACTCTAGCTCTATCTCTACTCAAGTCTTACCCGCTAACATCGTCGTATCGCCATTATCTTAGCAGAACTATTACGTCGTAGGGCATCAGGGGAGATGGTCTCAGTCCGTGTGGTCTCTGACTCTGTCGGGGGGCCTTAACTCTATCTCTATGGACGTATTGAGGGATGCTGAGGTAAGACCTTGGATACACTGTTTGACATTAGGATTGGTTAGTTGCGAGCCCAGTTTGCAAGCCCTCGCCAATAGGGGCATACGTGTTGGTATGGGTAGGGCATCAGGAGAAGTGTTGACGGTGTTTGATCCGGACACTTTAGCTCTATCTCTATTCTATGGTGGGTGCATGTGGGACGACAATGGTGTTTGATCCATTGGACGGATTCACACACTCGTGTATAGAGGTGCGGTGGCCACCAAACCTTTCTATAGCACATTGCAAACTTAAAACCAGACCAAAGATATGAATTGAATGCATGCATATGTTTGTTGCATTATTTTGTTTGCTCACTGAACCATGATGTGTGCTCACCTTTTTGACGTCGAATATTTTTAGTTGATGATGCAGGTCATGCCGTTAAAGAATATATGAATGCGTCGATGTTTGGATACGTTGCTGTGATGGATGTAGAAGCTGAAGAAGATGCGCATGATTCATCATGCGAGTGCAACCAATGTGTTTTTGCTTAAGTTTAGTTATAAATTGAACATTGGATAAGTAATTGACTATTTATTTTTATGTCTTGTGGTTTGGGGATAGTTGGATTAAATACTTATTTATCACTGTTAAACTCTCAGTTCATTATCTGTTAGACTTTCGCTTATTTGTTTATTACCTCTGATTATTAATGTGGAATGTGTGTGTGCTTTGATATGGTGGGTACGACCTATGCGAAATCCTGGGTGAACTGTTGGTTTATTGGCGGTTCATCACACCATTCTCATTAGACCAGAATTGGGGTGTGACAACTGAGTATCAGAGCATCTCAGGTTCTACCCATTGACCTAACTACTTCCACATGAGTCATGAACTGAGTTAGGATAAAATTTAAAAGCTGTAATAAGAACACACCATAAGCACCTGTGTTGTATGAGACATAAACTAAGAAAGAGAATAATGCACATATGTAAAGGGGAAACCAATTACACACACATACACACACACACACACACACACA
This sequence comes from Protea cynaroides, assembly GCA_028583415.1. Classification (NCBI taxonomy): domain Eukaryota; kingdom Viridiplantae; phylum Streptophyta; class Magnoliopsida; order Proteales; family Proteaceae; genus Protea; species Protea cynaroides. The sequence goes on from CM053272.1 coordinate 56,065,455, forward strand.
CACACACACACACACACATACACACACACACATATATATATATATATATATATATATATATATATATATATATATATATTCAAATGGGAATAAGACAAATGTACATCCAAATCAGAGTATAGTCCACAATCCGGACAGTTACTCTGTAGTATAAAAGGGAAAAAGATATAAATAACAATCATGGAACTGGAGGTGCTGGAGGAGGAGGTGCCTCATGATCTCTATTGTAGTCCTCAGCATATACTCTTGCAAGCCAGGCCACCTGAATCTGAGTCGCTCAGAGACTAGCCGTCAGATCTGCTACCCGTTGGTCTGTAGAACACTGGGCATCTAGAAGCTCTCCTACTCTCCAATCAGTCACACGTTGAGCCTCTCTAATCTCACGTAACAGTCCCATCATGTCATCTGGTGGTGGGCGTGAAGGGCCAACTGAATGAGAAGCCCTAGAAGGGCCAGCTCCAGTAGAATGTTGTGGCGATGGAGGAGGGATGGCATCCATAGCCATGTACATCCGATCATTATCCTCCTCATCATCACCCTCGTGTGCCTCTGCTGCTATCTCTGCTGCTGCTGCCGCCTCTGCATCTGCTGCCGCTACCTGAGTAAGAGGACATCTCATAGCATTCCTCTCATCATTACTGACCTGTATCTCTCTCATGCCCATCCTGCTGATGGCCTCCCAATCAAGGTCAGCTGAGAAGGTGTCCTCAATGATCCTCTCATCCACTAGGTCCACCTGTAGACGAGCAAGCAAGGTGGAGATCAACCGCCCATAGGGCAAGTTGCCTCTCGAGTCAGACAACGTAGCTCAGTGCATGGTGCTGAGAATAATGTATGAGAGGCAGACATGCTGCCTAGTACAGATACAGTACATAAGGTACTGAGTCAGCTGTGAGATCATCTCATAATGTCCGTCCTGGGAAATTAGATTATGCTGGATAATCTTGCAATAGACACGTGGCTTTGGATGCAGGTTGACTGCTTTTACCTCCCAGTGGTCATCCCGAAAAATCTGACTATCTATCTCTGCATGCATCTGTGTAGAAAGAAACTGTGGTTTTCTGGGTGCACAGTAAATCAATTGCCCATCATTGGAGATACCTAGGAGATCAGCCAACTCCTAGCAGTTGAAAGAAATCGAAACCCCTTTCACCCAGCTGGTGATCCGAAGCTCTCTGCCCTCTCTACATCCTCTAGGTCACCCTCCACCTAAAGGTGACAGTAGAACTACTTAACCAAGTCTGGGCGAGTGCAAGCCTCGTATAGGATCACTAGAAGCCAGCCCATATCTCCAAATGCCCTCTCCACATCAAACAGGGCAATGGGCTAGGTTCATACACCGACCCCCTTTAACCTTCTTTCGGTCAAACCAAGGATATCACACTTCTACTTTCACAGACCTGAAGCGAAGTGGGTCATGAACTCGAGGAACCTTGGTGCCAACCATGATAGCTGTAAGAAAAGAAAATAAGAAAACAAGTTAGATAAATTTGAAAATTTGACAGCATAATGACGTAAAATGGAAAAAGCCTCACTTTTCATCCAAACATTTGGGCAGGAGGACTTACATAGGTCCCAAACCACTCTGCAATGCATATCTAATTGGAAATTTTAACTAGGAAGGTCGAATTTGAAAATTTTTGACAATTGGGTAAAAACCCCAAACTTTAGGTCAAAAATGGGAATTTTCAAGTTTCTACCAAACTAACCGATGAAACTCAAATTTTCTTGAGGGCTTTCATCCATTGGGTGGCCAATAGCAAAAGCCCCCAATAAAAATCGAATTTTTACAGTCAAAAAAATATTAATTAGAAGAAAAACCCTACAAATGGTAAAAACCCTAGGTATGAAAGCTTAAAAATGGAAGAGAGTAGAGAACATACCTTGTGGAACGGAATGTAGGTCGTAGATCGAAGGAAAAATCACCAAGTTTGTATGGTCGACACTGTAGCAACTCACTGGTGGCAAGTTGAGTAGAGACCGTAGGAGGAAGAAGAAGAAATGAGAGGGAAACTCTCAAAAATAGGTTTTTAAAACTGATTTTGGGTCTTATGGTCACACAATTCGACCAAAACCATCGACCATAGGATCGACCATAGGGTCTTGGTAAGTTGCTAGGGATGTGATGGTCGCACCTATGGTCGCACAACATGTGACCATAGGCCATCGATCGTATGACCTATTATTGCCTGCATTTTGATTCTGTTTGAACTTTTGCCTATTGATTTTATTTTTCTCTCGCCTTCCATTGTGAGACTAACCCAATACTACCATCATATCTTGTCTCACATGTACAATCTTTTCCAAATACCATTCAATCAAGAGTTTAAATGGCTGGACGTAGAGTAAGTAGAAGGAGACAGAATGCAAACCCATCTCCACCACCTATGGAGACTAATGACAATGAGAGTCAGCAAGGACAAGAAGGAAATATTGGAACTTAAAATGATGCAACTCAGAATGTGCACACCCAAGCCAACCTAACCAACCTATCTGCACCACCTACAGATTTGACTACTGCGGTGATGAATTTAGCACAACAATTGCAGCAAATATAGAAAATGCAAGCCAACATGCAAGCTGCTATGGGAATGACTTTTCCAACTGCAAACACAACACCTCTACCTGTAGGAAAAGCTAGTACTGCACCTGGTGGTAGAAACACTGTATCTCAAGCACCGTAAACACCAGTAGTACAAGGCCAAGTGCCAAACTCTAAAGCACCGCAAGACGGGTATAACCAAGGAAATTATCAGTACCAACCGCCTATGTATGGAATATATGCACAATATCAACTTGATCACTCCAAACTGATCGAGCATTTCTTAAAGTTGAAGCCGAAGGAATTTATAGGCAAGCCATCAGATCTGTTATGGCCAGCTCACAGGATTGATGAGATGGAAAGAAACTTTATGATGATGACTATAAATGAAGAAGAGAAGGTATTATGTGCCACTTTTATGCTGAAAGGTGATGCGCACCATTGGTGGAAATCTACTCGGAGTTATCTGTTGACAAAGCATGCCCAACTGACCTAGGCTATTTATAAAAAAGCTTTCTTTGAGAAGTATTTTCCCAGGAGTTTCAGAGATCAAATGGAAAAGGAATTTCTGAGTCTGTATCAGGGACAGATGACTGTAGATGCATATCAACAGCATTATGAAGAACTGTTTTTCTTTGCTCCCTCTAGCATGCAGGAGGAAAATACTAAAACCCGAAGGTTCGTCATAGGACTTAGGGGAAGCATCCATGAGCATGTGTTGGGACTGGAAAAGAAAATATATAACGAAGTTGTACAGATTGCTTGAGTACTGGAATCGAGCCAGAGGGAAAGTTATTTTTCTCAGAACATAGGTATTAAAAGGCCTAATGGAAACTCATACAACGGAGGGAACTCAAAGACATTTAAACCCTTCCGTACTCAAGGCTTCAATGCTGCAGCCAAGACTACTCTGACAGCCCAACTTCAACAGAAGCAAAGTAGTGCTGGAGTTAAATGCTTTAACTATAATCAAGTAGGACATTATTCAAGGGAGTGTCCTAAGCCAAGGAAGCAGCTACAACAAGGAAAGGTTTATGCAGTTACATCTGAGGATGCTGCCGCATCGCCTGATGTAGTCACAGGTATGACCTGAACCTTTCGTTTTGTACTACCTTGTGTGAGTATGTATATTAAATTAAATCAAATCACATGTATCGTACCTATTAATGGCTTACCTGCCAGAGTACTCTTTGACTCTGGAGCTACTCATTTTTTTATATCTGTGTCATTTGGAAAGAAGTTAAATCTACCCCTCAGACCTTTAGACTACAAACTGCTTGTATGATCACCCATGGGATTAGAAGTAGAACTAGACAAAGGTTATGGACCATGTCTAGTTCTTATCGACGAAAAGATTTTGGATGCAACCTTAATTCAACTCGAGATGACAGACTTTGACGTTATCTTGGGAATGGATTAGTTAGCTCGACACTCTACAAATCTATTATGTGTAGAAAAGAAATTGACATTTAAAGACAAGGAAGGAGCAGAGTTTAGTTTTGTGGGAACCAAACTTCCCCATAAATGAAAATTCATTCTCTCTGCATTAAAGGCTAGAAAATGCCTCGAGAAAGGAGGAATTAAGTATCTAGTATCCTTGGTCGACCTCACCAAGGAAGCACCACGAATGGAGGATATTGAAGTTGTATGTGAATTTTCGGATGTATTTCCTGAAGAACTACCAGGACTACCACCCGACTGAGCAACATAGTTCGTTATAAATCTTATACCCAGAGCCGCACCAGTATCGAAAGCACCTTATCGAATGGCTCCTGCTGAATTGAAAGAATTGAAGGTACAATTATAGGAATTACTAGACAAGGGTTACATTAGACCCAACATATCATCATGGGGAGCGCCAGTATTGTTCGTGAAAAAGAAAGACGGTAGCGTTCGACTGTGTATAGATTATCGGGAATTGAATAAGCTTACAATCAAGAATCGATACCCGTTGTCTCGGATCGATGACTTGTTCGATCAGTTGCAAGGTGCCAAAGTGTTCTCCAAAATTGATCTTCGATCAGGATACCATCAATTGAAGATTAAGGAAGGTGATATTACGAAGATATCATTCAGAACCAGATATGGACATTATGAATTTTTAGTCATGTCTTTTGGATTAACTAATGCACCCGTAACTTTTATGGAACTCATGAATCAGGTATTCCATGATATGTTGGATACGTCAGTCATTGTATTTATTGACGACATACTAGTCTACTCCAAGGACAAAGAAACTCATGTTACAAATCTAAGAGCCGCTCTGAAGAGACTAAGAAAAGAGAAGCTTTACGCAAAATTTACAAAGTGTGAGTTCTGGCTAAATGAAGTCGCTTTCTTAGGCCATGTTGTATCCGCTGAAGGAATTAAAGTGGATCCTAGCAAGATTGAAGCCATTGTGAAATGAGAAGCACCTAAGAATGTTGCAGAAATCAGAAGTTTCTTAGGTTTAGCTGGTTATTATCGACGATTCGTGGAAGATTACTCTAGAATCGTCGTACCTCTCACCAGTCTAACAAAGAAAGGAGAAAAGTTCGTTTGGACCGATAAATGTGAAGAGTGTTTTCAAACATTGAAGGCTAGATTGATATCAACTCTCATCTTGACTATTTCGATCCCAAGACAACCATTTACCTTATACACTGATGCGTTTGGGTTAGGTTTAAGATGTGTGCTTATGCAAGGAGAACAAGTAATTGTGTATGCCTCAAGACAATGGAAGACACATGAGAAGAACTATCCCACTCATGACTTGGAATTAGCAGTAGTAGTATATGCTGTTAAGATGTGGAGACATTATTTGTATGGAGAGAAATTTCAGATTAAATCAGATCATAAGAGTCTCATTCATCTTTTTAATCAGAAGGAGTTGAACATGAGACAAAGAAGATGGATGGAATTATTGAAGGATTCTGATTGGGATATCTAGTATCATCCAGGAAAAACTAATGTAGTTGCTGACGCACTAAGCAGGAATACAATGACAAAACCCCAAGAAGAAGTTAGTGCAAATGTTGTGGCGTGTGTCATAGGGAGAGTATTTAATTACGATAAAGAGCAATTCGTGGTTGATATTCCGAATGAATCAACTGACCAAGGGTTTATTCATCTATTCTCAAATATGTTTGCTACATTGAAGATTGTACCTGATCTATTAGACGAAGTGAAAGCTGCTATTAAATCAGACCCTTATCTGAGAACGGTGCAAGAAGACCTCGAAAAAGGTAGGACTACTCCTGAGTTCACCTTGGATGTTGAAAATGTACTAAAATACAAAGGAAGGGTATGTGTTCCTGAAAATGAAGACTTGGATATTAGATGAAGACTAATGAAGGAAGCTCACACCACTGCTTATTCGATACATCATGAAAGTACAAAGATGTATCATGATCTGAAGAAACTATATTGGTGGAGAGGAATGAAAATGGATGTAGCTAAATTTGTGTCTCAATGCTTGAATTGTCAACAAGTAAAGACTAAAAGGCAAAGACCTGCAGGATTATTGCAGCCACTGTCAGAACTAGCCTGGAAATGGGACTGCATCACTATGGACTTCGTCACCGGGTTACCATTGACTCCCCGAATAGTTGATGCGGTTTGGGTGATTATGGATCGTTTGACCAAGATAGCTCATTTCATAGCTATACGACCTTAGTATACCCTAGAGAGGTTAGCTAAGCTTGATGTAGATAATATTGTCTGATGGTGTACCTAAAAGCATTGTGTTCGATAGAGACCCACGCTTTACCTCAAAGTTTTGAGAATGATTATAGAAGGCTATGGGTACAACATTAAAGTTTAGTACTGCATTCCATCCTCAGACAAATGGACAGTCAGAGCGTAGTATTCAAATTTTAGAAGACATGCTTCGAGCTTGTGTTATTGATTTCAAAGGATCATGTGATGAGAAATTACTATTGATTGAGTTCGCTTATAACAACAGCTATCAAGCGACTATACAAATGTCACCCTATGAAGCACTGAATGGTAGGAAATGTTGAACTCCTTTGTTTTGAAATGAAGTTGGAGAACAGAGTATTGTTAGACTAGAGTTTGTTGAAGAGACTTGTCGAGTAGTCGACATTATCATGGAAAGAGTCCGAATAGCTCAGAACCGTCAGAAGCAATATGCAGATAATCGACTCAGAGATCTCGAATTCACCATAGGTGATAAGGTAATTATGAAAATATCTCCTGTAATAACCCTCCCAGGAAACGGGTTCGGATTGGTGGTCGGGTCTAAAACATACATTCTTAATCATGAAAATCCTGATAAAAATCTGGTATAAATTTTTTTTATTCACATATGCCATTCATACATGAACCATACACTACTTTGACAAAAATACAACGGAAGTCTTAAACATATACAACCTATAACCTCTGGTGGCTAGATAAAATAATCATTACAAAAACGTGCTATTAAAATACAATTATAATCAAGTCTCATAAATAAATATTCAACTGCATGCCAAACGGGGCTATGAATTCCCCACTTGGACTTTCATTTGCTATCTAGCTTATCCTTGACTCCACTTTGCTTATTTGTAAAACATGTTCATCAACTTGGGTAAACCAAAGCTCAGTGAGTAGAATTTCATCTTGGCAGAAACTACATACAAGCCTACATGCTACTTTTCTTTTCACTTCATAATAATCATAAACCTGTAAACTTAACATTTCTTTTCATAAGAAACATAAACTTGTAATTTAACATTTCATAACATAGATCATCTCGGAATGAACATAAACATAAACAATGAAATACTAAAATCCATAACTTGATCTTACGTAAGCACGTTATTGCATATTTGTATGCTACTAATTCACTTCTATTCTTATACTTCATTCACTTATTCATTTCTGGAATTTTACTTTTACTGTTCCTACTTTTACTTGGCTACAAGTTACTAACTTAGGCTCAATGGATGTATCCACATCTTACCCCATTGTACATTTGGCTTTTTCATAATATGATTAGACTTGCCTACTATTTTTCTTGTAGACCACTACTTCCTTTCATAACTTGTCTTTCTGTTAACGTATCTAGACTCAACGGATGCTTCCGTTTCTTGCCACATGTCTGACTCACCGGATGCTTCCGTTTCTTGTCACTTGTTTGGCTCACCGGATGCTTCCGTTTCTTACCCTTTGTTTGACTCACCGGATGCTTCCGTTTCTTGTCACTTGTTTGGCTCAGCGGATGCTTCCGTTTCTTGCCCTTTGGTTGACTCACCGGATGCTTCCGTTTCTTGTCACTTGTATGGCTCACCGGATGCTTCCGTTTCTTGCCCTTTGGTTGACTCACCGGATGCTTCCGTTTCTTGTCACTTGTTTGGTTCACCGGATGCTTCCGTTTCTTGCCCTTTGGTTGACTCACCGGATGTTTTCGTTTCTTGTCACTTGCTTGGCTCACCGGATGCTTCCGTTTCTTGCCCTTTGGTTGACTCACCGGATGCTTCCGTTTCTTGTCACTTGTTTGTCTCAATGACTATTTTACAACTTGTATAGAATCATTGTCTCTTATGTGTCACAAAGGCAATTCCAATCCTTTCTATGATCTTACTTTGCTGTCCACCTAAGTGTAGAACAGTCCATACATGAAGTTAAATAGTTCATTCTTGATTTCTTAGCAAACTCTCATTTTATGTCTTTCTATACTTTTACCTTGCTTTCCATCTGGGTATAGGACAGTCCATTCAGGCCATACAAAAATAAGCTTACAACACTAGTTCACATATAGTTTTCTTACATCATAACCTATGGATAAACTAATTGCTAGATACTTGCTCTCCATATACCTATATAGCAGTCCAACACATGTTCTTGAGGGCCATTCATTCCTTAGTTTCCTTAATTCAAAAGTTTTCTATCCATTTGTATTCATAAACTAACTCTCTTTTCATAACATTCTATGAGTTACCTTGCTGTCCATATAGCATTAGAACAGTCCGTTCATAGCCTTAACAACTTATTCACTTAATCAAAACCTTAGTTCCATGACTCTACTAACCTTAGGCTTACATAAAGGTTCACTAAAGAAGTTACACAACCTATCCTGGAGACAAACTCATTTTTCAATGCTTGCTATCCAAATACTTATGAGAACATCCATAAAGAACACTTCAAAGACCTATCAGTGCATAGCTTTCTTAGCCCACAAGCATTCTGTCCACATATAAATAATACAGTACATTAACAATATCTAATATCTTATCCTTGCCTAATTCTTCCCCACTCATGTAATTGCTGTCCACATAAGTATAACTCAGTTTCTTAAAGACAAAATACCATTTGATCCTACTTTCACAAGCCCCATGAATCACTTCTTATTTTGAGATAATATAAACATAAATCAGCCCTATTTCCATCATATAGCATGAGTTTACAGCTCCACATTCATCACAATATATCTTGACTAAAAGAGAAGCTCATATTCTATTATATAACAAATTGAATATTTCAATATAATGCATTGCATTAAACAATAGAAGTAAGCACTCATGCGCTTATACTTTACAATCACATGCATTATAGTCAATAAATAGTCTGCTACAAGAGAGGAAAACACTCACCTGGAATAACTACAAGTTCCTTGGTTACAACTTCTTGAACTCAAAGTAAGGTTTGAATGCAATAAGAAGTCATTCACCTCCTACAGTCATAAAGCCAGGTTTCCTGAACCTTTGTACCAAATGTGACCTCTCTTTGGCTTAAGCTTAAAATCCCATACTGTGCTGTCCTAGTTTAAACACCTGAGCATAAGAGACATCAATTAATTTAATATTTCTCTTCTAATCCCCTACAATGCACTATAATGAAATCTTTTATCTCTACAATGAGTTTCCATGTCTTTTTAGGTCCCCCATGCAGGAAACATAACATTTTCTTAACAAAAATTTGCACTTGTAAAAATTTCCCCTATTCACGTTTTCAGCAAGATGGGAAAACCTTCAAACCCTTGGTTTAGCAGAAAATTTTCAATTTGTTTCCCCAAATTTCAGTCCCTAAATCCCCAAAATACCACACAATGCGTTAATACAAGTTTTTTATAAGAAAAATGCAGCAAAACATTAACCATCAAAACCATCCATAGGACGAAAAGGGTGAACAAATTTTACTGTTCATCATCTTCTTCCTCCATTAAAACACATTCTAAAGGTCTGCAGTTTTGTTCTCTATCTTATGAAATCAACATGCAGCTGTTATGAACCGATGTACAATAACTCTTACCTCAAGGGTCTCTTGATATATCTTCCAGTTTCACCTTCCAACACTTGATGGTTGATATCGATTTTCCCCCGATGAAACCCCAAAATTTTAGAATTTCACTTCCTTAAACCTTCCTTCAATCTTGCTACCCTTTATCTTCAATGCTTTTCAAAATTTCCTCACTCAAACGAGATCAACAACCATCATTGACATAACTCTCAAGAACAGAAAATTTCTCAAAGACCAACTCAAAAACTCTCCTTCTTCTCCCTTTCACGTTTTGCCTCATTTGGGAAAGTTAGAAATGAAACAAAAGGTCATTATCTAATTTTCATTCATTTCCTATTTCTCCAAATAGACTGGTTTTGTGAAATCCCTCTTACACCCCTATAACACCCCTAATGCATGAAAAATAAACCTATGCTCTTAGGGTATCCTAAAAATATGCTTGGACTATTATGCCCTTCTTATATACCTTTTTAAATACATGCAAAGACCCACTTTAATATTGTCTTGGTACCCTTTTAATTTAGGGGCCAAGAATTCCTCTTTCTAAAACCAATTATTACATCATGCCATTCCATTTAGAAATGAAACTTTAAGTTAACCCAAATCAATAGTGGGCAGCCACTTCTTTTGGGCCCCACATCTAAATGTCATATAGAAATAAAATTCCATACAACCTGTTTCAAACTTCATCTCATGACCTATAGGTATCAATACTCCATGGTTCTAAAAATAAAACATTAGTCTAGCATGTGACAATACACTAAGTTTAATAATTAAATTATTTTAGTATAACATAGTTATCACAAGTCACCAACCTATAATATAAACAATCTACATAATTAAACTCCTTACTTATCTCATGATAATTTAACCATACGTAGTATAATTATATATTATATAAGCATAAAATATTATTGATTAGCATAATACAACAAATATTTACCTTTGGATGTCATGGTAGAATTTAACAAAATACCCTTAGATCTTCTATCCACCATGTAACACTAACTAGCTTAACACCTCAGCTGGCTGGGGTGTTACATCTCCTATGCGTGGTTTGAAAAGGTTTGGATAGAAGGGAAAGCTGTGTCCCAGATATATTGGACCTTATGAAGTTTTAGATAGATGTAAAAAAATAGCATATCAGTTAGCACTACCACCATCCATGTCAAGTGTGCATGATGTATTTCATATCTCATTACTGAAGAAGTACGTCAGAGATCCAACACACGTGTTAACAACGGATCCACCTGATTTGACTGAAGATTTGACGTTCGAAGTAGTACCTTTTGAGATCACTAGCCAGAAGGTGCAACGTCTTCGCAATCGCGACATTTACTACGTTAAGGTTACTTGGAGAAGCCAAAATGTAGAAGAAATTATATGGTAAGAAGAGAACGCTAGCAGAAGCAATATCCTCACCTATTCGACCCGGAAGGTATGTGCAAATTTCGAGGATGGAATTTATAAAAGAGGGGGGCAGTTGTAAGACCCGCACTCCACTAACTTGATTAACCGTGTCGTGCCGGTCTTTCCATCATTCTTGGACCAAGTAGACTGAGCGTGTGAAGATAGATCATAAACCAGGTATGAGAATCGAGTTAAAAATACTAAAACATACCTAAGGTCGCATGCCTGGGTAGGTATGGTCGACCATAAGGAAGGGAACCAAAAATCTCAAATTCAGAACCCCACGGTCATTATTTTGACCCTACAATCGACGATTTATGCGACCGTATGATCGACTGTGAGAACCCAGATCAAACTCCGAGTTTTGGAAACTTTCCTAAACTAAGGGATTGCTTTCTTAATTGAAAGAGGACTCTATATGGAGAGTTTTTCTCTATATAAAGGATGTCCCTCAGCCCTTTTTCACTCTTTTAGAACATTAGTAAACCTTAGAGAAAGAAAAGGAAGAGAAGGAAGAAAAGGAGAAGAAGAAAAGCTAAGGAGAAGAGTTTGCTGAGAAGGGATTGACTCTCTATCACAGACTAATGTATGAAATGAATCTCTGGAGATGTAAACTCTAAGTATAAGACTTCTATGGAAGATGGGCAGTATCAACCTATTATGATCTATGTAATTTCCTTGAGAAAATCCCAAGGAGAACCATGAGGAGTGAATTTGATGATTAGGGTTGATAAGAAATTACTAATGATGGCCATAAGGTGATCTTAGAATAAACCCCACTGAAGAACAATAGAATTGACTAAGGAAGAACTCGAATTTCATGTAGACTATGACCAAAAATCTCAAGGTCGCAGCTACGGTCGACCATGGCATGACCAGCCTGACCAGAGGATCGACCATTGGCATTCGGGAAGATCCAGAAATCATATGGTCGTAGCTACGGTCGCACCATATGCGACCGTAGGGTATCGACTGTAGACAATAAGGTCGATACAACATGAGACCATAGGACCAATCAGGCACCTATCAGTGCTCTGTTTTGATTTTTGACTACTGTAACATGTCACATATGAACCCTAACTTAAATTTTATACGTGTTTGCTTGTAATGTGCATCTCACGTGTCATCCAATATTCTTGCTATTACTGTTCATGCATATTTAATTCTGTTTATTTATAACATGATGATGATGATGATGATGCTAGGAATAGATATGTGAATGTATGTGTGTGGTTGGTGTGTTGGTTGTGAGTGGAGCATCAGGGGGAGGACGTGACATGGTGGTCTTTGTCCTCGTCACCAGACTCTAGCTCTATCTCTACTCAAGTCTAGCCCACTAACATCGTGGTATCGCCATTACCTTAGCAGAACTATTACGTCATAGGGCATCAGCGGATGTGGTCTCGGACCGTGTGGTCTTTGACTCTGTCGGGGGACTTTAGCTCTATCTCTATGGACGTATTGAGGGATGCTGGGGTGAGGCCTTGGATTCACTGCTTGGCATTAGGATTGGTTAGTTGTGAGCCCAGTTTGCAAGCCCTCGCCAATAGGGGCTTACGTATTGGTAGGGGTAGGGCATCAGGTGAAGTGTTAGCGGTGTTTAATCCGGACACTTTAACTCTATCTCTATTCCATGGTGGGTGCATGTGGGACGACAATGGTGTTTGATCCATTGGATGGATTCACACACTCGTGTATAGAGGGGCGGCGGCCACCAAACCTTTCTATAGCACATTACAAACTTAAAACCAGACCAAAGATATGAATTGAATGCATACAGACATATATTTGTTGCATTGTTTTATTTGTTCACTGAGCCGTGATGTGTGCTCACCCTTTCGACGTTGAATATTTTTAGTTGATGATGCAGGTCCTACCGTTGAAGAATATATGAATGCGTCGACGTATGGACATGTTGCTGCGATGGATGTAGAAGCTGAAGAAGATGCGCATGATTCATCATGCGAGTGCAACCAATGTATTTTTGCTTAAGTTTAGTTATAAATTGAACATCGGATATTTAATTGATTATTTATTTTTATGTCTTGTGGTTTTGAAGATAATTGGATTAAATACTTATTTATCACTGTTAGACTCTTAGTTCATTATCTGTAAGACTTCCGCTTATTTGTTTATTACCTTTGATTATTAATGTGGAATGTGTGTGTGGTTTGATATGGTGGGTACGACCTATGCGAGATCCTGCATGAACCGTTGGTTTATTGGCGGTTTATCACACCATTCTGGTTAGACCAGAATTGGGGTGTGACACCAATAGTGTTGGACTATGTGTTGTCATTGTTGGCAACTTGGCTAATGTGACAGTGTGGATGAGCTTGCAATAAGAGAAATGAGGAGAGAAAGCATTAGTACAGAAAGGAGAGCGTCTGCATAGGAGAGATAGTGTCTGTGCAAGTAGTGTATGTGCAAGTAGCAATGATGTTAGTGTAGTGGTAGAGATGAGGCTTGAAGTGAATTGGCAATGATTCTGAGTTGATCTGGTCAGATGGTAGAGGCTGACAACTTTGTGGAGGAGAGAGAAAATATAAAGATGTGGAGGAGAGAAAAAGTGGCTAGGCCCCACTGAGGTCCCACTGCTGAGGTGGCCAATGCTTGATTTTGTGAAAAATAAAGAGAAAAACTTAAGAGAGAGAAAGAAGAGAGAGAAAGAAGAGAGAGAAAGAGGAGAGAGAAAATATGTGGGTGGGACCCATACTCTGAGGTGGCATGCCACCAAGTAGTAGCAGCCATGGTCAGCAGCAAGGCCACATGGCATGCTTACAAGCCAAGCCATAAGCTAGCAGCAACAAGGCCGACCAGGTAGGTCAGGTGCATGCCACAAGCAAGGCAGCAAGGCATGCCGCAAGGCACATAGCCCAGGCCTGCAAGCAAGGCAGCAGCATGCACTTCCCGTAAGCCCAGGTGTGCGCCAGTAGCACAGCATCGCATGCATGGCCCGCAGCCATGGCATGCCACACAGTAACTCCCGCAAGCCATGCCGCAAGACAGCTAGGCCCGCGTGGGCGCATGCCCCATAGACATCCCGCACGCACACCAGGTGCTTGTCGAAAGTCCAGCAGAGAGAGAGAGGACTAGACGCCATTAACTAACATGTTCAGGGGCATTTTTGGTAGTGAAAAAGGCAAAGATTCAATATCATCGGCTAGGATTGAGCCACGCAGCTCAGATGCCCATTCAACGGCCAAGTAAATGGCGGGCTATAGTGTATAACCGCCGATGCGAGTTGATTCTCCCATGACTCTCTTGATTGGCCAGCTGTGCTGTATTATAATAGACCGCGTCACATGAAGAAGGTCTTCTGATCCGATGAGATGCGAGTGCGGTATAACAGCGGAGCATATCTTGATCTAATGGCTCTGATTAGAGCCGATCTTATTTGACGCGATCGTGCAGATCAGACGGACCAGGGGCATCCCGCCTCTTCAGGTTGATCCAACGGCGGACAGTTTAGATTCACTGGCCAACCAATTAGAACTCGACAACTAGTCTGACCGGTCAACGTGGCTGCGCTATTGTGTGGCACAGTACACTATAATCGGTTTAAAAGATGCCATTTGGAATAACATCATTGGCTGAGACTGTAACAGCCATATCTCGGCCATCTGGAGCCCAAATCCGCCCATTCAAATTGCTACGAGCTTCTTTTTGAATGCTCAACCACCTGAGAACTATTTGGGGGACGAAGAACAGAGAAAAAGCCCAGTTTTTGGGCGAAATGCTCTCCATGTGGTGGTAAGTTGGTGTTTTACTGTTTTGATTCTTTCTACCTACCTCCCATGGACTGTTTCAGACTCCATTGAGTAATATTGAAGGACTAGAATTGTGGTGAGCCATTAATGGAGCAAAAGTGAGGCAGAGAAGAGGAAGAGGCTTGGGTTTTGGGGGAAACCCTCTTTGGAAGGTATGGTGTTTGTTTAAGGCTTTAATTTTCACCACCAACCTTTCATGGCTTCAATGAGGTGCCATCATTCTGTAATGAAAAGTCTGAACGAGGTTTAGTGAGAAATAGTTATTGTTTGATGATTCAATGAGAGCTATAATGGGATTTTGTATATTTTTGATGCATTGAGGGCTTTGAGTGTTGGTTTACCATTAAAGAAGAGCTATGAGAGCTTGAGTGAGCTTATGAAGAGCTGAAAGTCCATGTTGAGATGAAGAAATATTTCTTGAAGGCTTATTGTGTTTCAATGAAGGCTTGAACCAATATTGTCTATCAATGAGAGAGGTGTGAGATTGGTTGTGGAAAAGAAAAGTGGAAAAAGGCAAGGGAACATCAGTGTGACTGTCATCACTTGAAATGTCAAGGTTTTGTCTGTGTTGAGTTTAGTTGAAGATTTCAGTGAGCTGTGTGGAGTGCCAGAGACATCTCTGGATTTCTGGAAGCGATGGTTGTAAGTATTTCTGTGCTTTGTATATTTACATAGCTTCCATTTACATATATGCTAGTATAGGTGATTATGTTGAATACCTAATTAGTGAGAGAAAAATTGTAAGGCAATTATAAGCCTGTAACTGATACTGTCTGCTTCCCGTGGGTGTGGGTTAAGTGTAGTGTGTGCACGAGTGCTGAGCACTGGTACTTCGGTACTTGAATTATTGGCACATTCGTGCCCTCCTAGTTTTATGCTGGGTAAATTGGGTGTATGTACTTCCTGCTGTGTAAACAGCTAAAACTAGAGTATTGAATATATATGGAACCCGTAGGACATTACTCTGTGGACTAGCCATCACACACTGTGGTGGTGAACCACGTATATCTGTGCTGTGCATGTTGTGTGGATTATTTATACTCTGTATATTGTGAAGTGCGTAGAATGACCTGCAGGATGGGTGTGCACAACATGGTAGACCTGGTCACTCTGTAGTAGCAGGTAGTTGTGCATACGACTGTGTATATGGTAGTAGTGTTCAGTGATAGTGTGGTTATGCTCAATGAGTGAGGTGTCAGCTCAGGGCAGTATTGGTCTTCAAGTAATTATTTGAAATTTTTTTTGAAGACACTGATTCACCCCCCTCTCAGTATCAACTGTGATCAACAAATAGTGGGTGTGGAATCAATGTAACGTACCTTTAATGGTGAAAGAGAAATTTTCAAATCCCTCTCCTTTAATCCAATCCCTCCATTACATGGATAACTCAGAAGCTTTAATCCCTCTGCTCCACTTCATGTTTCTCTTGAGAACCCACCCTCAATTTCTTGACTTCAAGTCATGGTTGCAGCAAACACCATTTTTAGCTAATAAATCCCTCAGTCAGATGCGAACAATTGAAACGTTGAATCACTCGCTCTCTGTAAACCTTGGATCTGGAGTAGCGGTAGCTTCTGGACTTTTACTCCATGAGATTCATTGGCAAATAAGCAGTGTGGCACCACTTCTATTGTCCCAGCTGAGCCCATTACCAACCATTCCATCCTTCGACACAAATGGACTTCAGTCGAACCAAATAGCAATAGGAAGTAATTACCAATTAAATCAAGGGAAAAGCAAACAGAATCAAACGGTTGTGTTCTGGACTTCTGATATAGTTTTTGTTGGTTCAACTGGTTATATATATATATATATATATATATATATATATATATATATATATATATATATATATATATATATATATATATATATATATATATTAGCTGTCAAATCAGAATAAAAAATTTCTGGGTTCAAAACGCCTACGATTTTGTTTTATTTTATAGCAAAAGATTTCATATACTGGACCCGTAAATGTAGATGGTTGTATTTTCAGTCATCGGATAAAAAAAATGTAATTTCAAAATTATCCACTCCTATTAAATGAAAGATTGATACCTAATCGGATAAATACACGGTCATGTACAAAAACCATTCTTTATTTTATTTTGTTTTGTTTTAAAACCGGTGGTTTTGATTGGAAGATCACATTCCTTTTCTACTCAAATCTTATCTAATCTGGTTAACTAAATGGTCCAGTTCAGTTTTTCGCCATCCACTTCGTCTCATGGGATCCAGGAACAGTTCAAGGGTGAACTAAAAATTCATTCTATGAGAGGGACAATTATGTCCCCTCATTTCTCTTTACCTTCTCCAGCCATAATGGATAAAAACATTTTTTTTGGGGGGTAAATTTGTTGAGAAAACCATGGCATGATTGAAGGATCATTAATGTGCCTTTATATCCACTTATTATTTTATTAGATTTAATCAGGTAAAATAGTCTAATTGTTTCAAATCATCGGTTGTAAACGGTTTTATTCTTGAATCAGAATCAAACTGTTTAACTATAAGGTTTTATTTTTTTTAAACCAAAATTGATTCGTTTAATAATTTGTTTTACGATTTTAGTTTAAAAATCAGTTCGATTTTGGTAAACGCTTTTTGTTCATTTTTTACATCCTTAGTGTCAACCAATGGTGGATGGATCATATTGTTGGCCGTGTATTGTCATTGTTGGCAACTTAATGATGTGACGTGTGGTGTGCGGACTTGGCAAGCTGTATGTGGTACAGATAGTGATGAGGTGTGGCCTCAGCACCCATATAGTGGTACGGTGCTGTTTTGACGCCCGAACAGTGTTGGTGATGCAACCGATGCAGCACGGCCTTAGCCTTAGCACTCTGCTTGGTAGTGTACCAAGGGCAGGCACCAAGGAAAGAGTGTCAGTGCAAGAGGCAAAGATGAGCCGTCAATGTGGACGCATATTGAGCAGCCCAAGCAATGACTTGGAGGTGTTCCAACTTGTCAATATGAGTGCCAATTGAGTCAACTGGGTTTTAGCCTGAGTTGATTACGCAGGAAAAAATTGAATCTTTGATCAAGCTCTAAATGGGTTTTGCAATGTTCTAAGCTGAGCCAAAGTGATAAATAGTGTGGAAGCCCTAGTGATCATTCACAAAATATCTCAAGTCTAGATTCCAAGGTTCGTTTTGAAGTTTTGATTTGAGACTCATTTTGGTCGATCTTGCAGTAGTGTCATGAAAAGCTTCATACTAGAAAGATGTAGATTGTTGAGTTGGCTTTACAATGGAATTGGAATCACTCCATTACGATATCAAACGAGGGAGATATCATAATTTTCGTCAGAGCGTTTGAAAATGCCCAAAAATCAAAGCTTCTGCTGGTTTGTGAGATTACATGGATCCATGTGATAATTGGAAAAAATTCAAGGTCTTTTCTGCAATTATTTTAAATTGGAATTGCCACGAGAAATTAAAGCACATCGGACGGGTATGAAGGAGCCACATCAGCCAAATGCAGATCAAATGGTCAAATGAGATGTGGGCTACAATGTATAGAGGTCGACGGACTTGATTCTTGCACGAGTGCTCTGATTAGCTGTTGCATTTTAATAAAATGCTCGCTAAGCTTCAAGCATGCTCCGTGATTTGGTGTGGTAACTATATGGTGCGGTGGTAAGGTGGATCCAGATCCTACAATCATAATCAATCCCGATTTTCTCTGACGGGAATAAAGAGATCCAACGGTAGATGTTGAATCCCGCTTTTCGGGCTCTATCAGACGGCTTGTGTTGAAGATGCTTGAGCCATCCAATGGGAACTCGACAACATTTTGACATGTCAGTGGAAGCGGCGTTCCGATGGGTCACCTGCACAAATTGATCCTCAAAGATTACATTTTGAATAATTTGAAAGGCTAATCGATCTTGTTTTGTGCATATCTTGTTCATCTAGGGCCCGTTTGATAAAACTTCTGCTTCTGGATTCTATGGATTCTGACTCCCAGGGAGTCATTTTGGAGTAGAAGCACGTTTGATAAGTCCAGTTAGATTCCAACTCCCACAGAGTGAACCGGATTCAGAATGACTCCAGAATCCAAAATTTTGGAGTCATAAATACTTGTTCCAAGCTGTTGGATCAACTTTTTAAGAGATAAAAAAGAATCGACACTCACATGACTATCACTTCACCACTACCACCACCACCACCACAACCACCACCACCACCACAACCACCACCGCCACCACCGCCGCCGCCGCCGCTACCTCTACCACCACCACCACCACCACCACCACCACTGCCGCCTCCACCACCACCACCAACGCCACCGCCCACCACCCACCACTACCACCACCACCACCACCACCACCACCACCGTCGTCGCCACCTCTACCACCACCACCAACACCACCACCACCGCCGCCTCCACCACCACCACCCACCACCCACCACCACCACCACCACCACAACCACAACCACCACCACCACCACCACAACCACCACCACCGCCACCACCGCCGCCGCCACCTCTACCACCACCACCAACACCACCATCGCCGTCGCCCACCACCCACCACCACCACCACCACCACCACAACCACCACAACCACCACCACCACCACCACAACCACCACCACCGTCGCCGCCACCTTTACCACCACCATCACCGCTGCCTCCACCACCACCACCAACACCATCGCCCACCACCACTGCTACGACTGTTTTTCTAGACTTCGATTGGAGGGATAGTGTGTTATCAAACATGTTTCTAATCCAAAGATGCTCTAAAATCCATTTCAGAATTGCGTTATCAAACAAGTTTCTACTCCAAAATAATTCTAGAGTAGCTTGGAGTAGAATCCAAATTTGAACCAGAATCCAGAATCCGGAAGCAGAAGTTTTATCAAACGGGCCCCTAGAGTCCAAATCAGATGGTTCAAAATGCTGCATTCTTGTATTTGAAGGCTCTACACAGTGAGAATGATTTGGGGATGAAGAACGAAAAACCAGAGAGGGTTTTGGGCAGAGAACTTCTCTTGAAAGAATTTGGCAAGTTTTATTATGTTGAATATTTACACCAATCTTCAAGGAGGTTATTGAGGATCCATTGAAGCATGTTGCAAACTTGAGAATGGTTGTGAGTCATAATGGAGGTAATGAGAGCTTAGAGAAGAAGCTCCCCTTGTTTTGGCCCAAATACCTTGTTAGGGTTTCGGTTTGGTCTTGTATTGAGCTTTGCTTCCTATCACTTACCCTCCATGGGTTGTGTGAGGTGCCATTGAAGTCCATTGATGACTTTGAAGAAAGGTTGGCCATTAATTATAATTGTGAGGGCTCGGTGAAGCTTTAGAGAAGCTTAAATGGAGGATTCCATTGTGTGTGTGTTGCATTGAAGAAAAGGAGGAAATGGAATAAAAAGGAAGCCTTGGTTTGAAGAAGAGAGAGAAGGGAAGGTGGTCTATGGTGTATGCAATTGCTTGAAGATTCAAGCATTGATATTTGTTGAATATTCCAGTGAGCCACGTGGAGCTCCAAAGACATCACCATATTTTCGAAAGCGATGGTTGTAAGCTTCCTTACCTTATATGAATTGCATTGTTTAATTCCTGTACTCAATGTATGTTAGCGATGTTCATTATTAAATGCCTAGCTAGCTAGTGGGGAAAAAAATGTAAGGCAATTATAAACCTGTAAAAATTGGTACTATAAGCTTCTCGTGGGTGCAGAGTAAGCTTGGGGTATTCAGTGGGTACTAGACACTAGTAGTTGCATCAAGTTGAACACATGACATCGGTATGCCCACCTAGTTATATGTTGGGTTAACTTGGGGTTGATTGCTTTTGCCTCTGAATATCAGGGGTTAAAGCAGGTGTGTAGGACTTGGACTATGGGTGGAGTTGAATCTGAATATTGAGTAAATGCTGAGCTTTATGGGGCATTACTCGTGGACTAGCCATTACACACTGGATTGGTGAATCACGTATATTTATGTGTTGTGGATGTTGTGTGAATTGTACATATTCCATATCTTGTGAAGTACGTGGAATGGACTACAAAATGGGTTTGCAAATTTAGTAGACATAGCCATTGGGTGGTAGCGAGGTAGATTTACATACGCTTGTGTATGTGGCTGTGTGCATGTGGTCGGTGTGTGAATGAAGTGTCAGCTTAGAGCAACATTAGACTTTAGGGAAATATTTGAGAAGAATTTTTGAAGACACTGTTGCTATTCCCCCCTCGTGTTAACTTGGGATCAACACATACATTTAATTGCCTAGGCGAGTGGATGAATCATACCTTTTCATTATCTAAGGGAGGGGTTATGTCCCTTCGTTACCTAGGGGGACAGGTTATGTCCCTTCATTACCTAGGGGGAGGGGTTATGTCCCATCATCACCCAAGGTCGGGGTAATGTCCATTCATTGGTGGCCTTCATTGGTCATTATCTAAGGGAGGGATTATGTCCTTAATTACCTTGGGGGTTTATGTCCACATTGATGGCCTTTTTTGGTGTCCCATTTATCCTCTAATAAGAGGGTTGGGTAGGGGTTGAATGTACCATTACCATAAGGTTGAATAGACCATAGGGTTGAAAACACCATTACCCTTCTCCTTTATATCTATCTTTTTTGTTTTTTTAGTATCTGAGCACTACTCTAAAGTTCTTGAAACGGTTAGTAGTAGGCGAGTGCATGACTACTGTCAGAAGCCAGTAAGGCTATTGTATCTTGGAGGTCAATTCGCACATACACGGCTGCAACATGAGCAGTGTATGCACACTTTAGCCTATTATATCTTGGAGTTCTTAGTTTTCATTTGCAGCCCAACATGACAGAGATAAGTTCTCCTTACTCCCTTTTGCATTTGTAGCTTGGATGTATACCCTAATTAATCTAATATTGAATTAAAATTCAAATAGATTTGAATTCGTCCATAGTTTAGTATGCAATTTTCCCATTTGCACACGCCCCATGTTTCTTTTTTCTTTTAGTTGTTCTTGATAAACTTGTTGTAGACATCATTGTTGCCATATTTGGTGAAGAGAGTGAGTGATGGCATTGCCCGTCAGGATGAAGTAAGGGTTGACTAGGGCTCTCTTTGGTATCCTTTTTTTTTTTTAACCTATTTATTAAAAGTACTTTTAAAAATCATTTTTGATAAAAAATAAAATGTTGTTTGGTAGAGACTATGCATAATAGATTGTAAAATGAGACATAAGTTCGATATTATATTAAGAATAAAATCTATTTTTATTTCTTCAAGTTGCAAAATTTTCAAGCCATGAAATCTTGTAATTCCTTTATCCAATTGAAACGAAATGAAATTTGGACACCCTTACCTTTTTTTTTCGTGGACTTAACATCCAATGGATTAGATCGGAGGTTGGATGGTCAAAAAAGAACAACTGAGGTAGTCAAAACCAAGAACAAGAGTTGGATTTCTTCAAGTTGCAGAATTTTCTAAGCTATGATATTTTGTGATCCCCTTATCCGATTAACCAAAATTTTGGATGCTCGTACATTTTTTTTCTTGATTTTGACATCCGATGGATCTGATTAGAGGTTGAATGGCCAGAAAAGTACAACTAAGGTGGCCGAAATCAAGAACAAGAGTTGCATTTCTTCAAGTTGCAGAATTTTTCAAATCTTGATATCTAGTGATTTTTTTTTTCGATCGACTTGAAATTTGAAATTCCTTACCACTTTTTTACTATACTTGACATCCAACGGAACGGATCTAAGGTTGGACGGCTATAAAAGGTGTTCTATAGTAGGCGAATCCATGAAACTATGAGGGAGAAAGAAAGAGGAGTGGATGGGAAGCTAACGTTATAAAAAGATATTGATTTTACTATTTTACATTCATTTAAAATACGTGCTCATTAAACACTTGTATAAAAACACAGGCAAAAACACTTTTTGCCAAAATTTTTGGAGCTATTTTTATTTTTTCTTTTCTTAAACAGTATCCAAAAATTATACAAACACCTACAAAAAAAAAAAAATCAGAAAAATAAAAAGAAAAATGATACCAAAGAAATGAGGAGAGAGAGCTTGGCCATGTGTTGTCATTATTGGCAACTTGGTTGATGTGGCAGTGTGGGTGTGCATATAGTTTGAGAAATGAGGAGAGAGAGCGTCAGTGTAGGAGAGAGAGAGTGTTTGTGTAGTGGCAGAGATGAAGCAGCCTAGTGTGTGTGTGTTCTACAGTATTCTACAACCTCCATAGGGTGATTGAGAAGGCTTGCAATGAGTTAGCAACGATTCTGAGTTGATCTGGTCAGATGGCAGAGGTTGTGTATAGCTTTGTGGAGGAGAGAGAAAATGTGATGATGTGGAGGAGAGAGAAAGTAACTAGGCCCCATTGAGGTCCCACTGATGAGTTGGCCAATGCTTAATTTTGTAAAAGAAGGAAGAGAGAGAAAATCAAGAGAGAGAAAGAGGTGAGGTGGCATGCTACCTGCCCAGCCACCACAGTAGTCATGCCATGTGCCACAGGCCAGCAGCACAGCTGCCATGTCGGGTGCCACAGTCCAGCAGCACAGCTACCATGCCGCAAGGCCTATAGGCCAGCAACACAACTGCCATGCTGCAAGGCCCGCAGGCTAGCATAGCTCGCATGCACATAGGCCCGCTCGCGCACGCATGCCCCCCAGGTGCTTGTCAAATTTTCTGAGATACGTTTATATAAACTGGATACAGAGGCCATTAAACCATTTGTTTATGGGTATTTTGGGCATATTATAAAGATAATATTCAAGATCAACGACTAAGAATGAGCTACGTCGCTCATAGTCTGATCTGAGGGCCACAGAAATGACGGGTTATGGTGTGCGTCAGCGAACGGGATACGATGCTCCCGCGAGGCATCTCATTGGCCAAGTGCAACTTAATGCTATGATTTGCATTACATGAAGGATAGTTAGTGATAGCGTGTGGTACATGTACAGTGTGGCATCAGCGTTGGTCTAGATCTGATGGTTATTGTGGATCCCGATTGCGCCTCAAGCAATGATGTAGATCGAAGGGTTATGGGAGAATCCCACCTTTTCTCATCGATCCAACGATAGCCATCGAATATTCCTTGAGCGTCAATCGAAACTCAATAGCGCATTTTGAATGACAACGGAGGTGTTGATTTAGTGTAGCACACGTACGGTGCACCATCACAATGATCTAGATCCATCGGCCCATATCAAGTCCGATATCTCTGACGTGATTTATGGAGATCCGACGATCAAAAATAGATCCCATCTCTTTCAGAGATTTAGCAATCGGGATTGAAGATTCTTGAGGTAGCCAATGGGATCTCGAAATGCGCTCTGACGTGTTAGCGTGGCGGCGCTCCAGTGTAGCGTAGGTGCACTGTAAGCTACAAAAAGATGCTTTTTGATCTGTTTTGATTAGCCGAGACTATAACGGCCATATCTCGGCCATTTGAGCTCTAAATTCGTCCGTTCAAGTGGTTATAAGCTCTATTTTGAATGGACTACCATTTGAGAACGAGTCAGGGGGAAGAAGAGAGAAATCAGTGTGGGTTTTGTTCGAAAATGGGGTTTTGGAAGGTTTGGTGGGATTGTATTGAATCTATCTCTTTCACCAACCATCCTTGTGTGTGTTAGGGCACTATTGAGAAGTATTGATGAGCCATAATGGTACTCATCCATTAATGGTGAAGAACTGAGGCAAAGAAGTGGAAGAAGCTTGGGTTTTGGGGAAAAAACCCTATCTTAAAGGTGTGGTGTGGGTTTAAGGCTGTGATTCTTACCACCAATCTTCTAAGGGTTCAATGGGGTGCCATTAATCTGCAAAGAAGAGCTTGAATAAGTGTTTATCAGCAATGGTTGTAGTTTGAAGCTTCTATGAGAGCCATAATGGGGTTTGATGTGTTCTCAATGCATTGAAGGCATTGAATGTTGGTCTGCCATTATAGAAGAGTTGTGTAAGCTTGAGTGAGCCTATGAAGAGCTGTATGATGTGTTGAGGCTGTGTTGAAGAAAGGAGAGCATTACCAGGCTTCTCAGAGTTGCTTCAGAGTCTTCTCAGTGTACGAGGAACTTACTTACAAGGGTTGTAAGCCTTCTAACCTTGTATGAACTTTACTTTATTATTTATTGTACTCATTATATGCTAGATGTAGGTGATGAATGATGAATACCTAACTAGCCTGTGGTAAAATTGTAATTGCATGTTGTGAGCCCCAAAACTGATATTATTTGCTTCCCGTGGATGCGGGTTAAGCGTGGTATGTGCAGCATATGCTGAGTACTGGTACTTTGGTACCTGAATTATTGACATATTTGTGCCCTTCTAGTTTTATACTAGGTAAATTTGGTGTATGTATTCCTTGCTGTGTAGACAACTAAAAGTAGAGTATTGAGTATATACAGAGCCCGTAGGGCATTACTCCGTAGACTAGCCATCACACCCTATAGGTGGTGAACCACGTACATCTCTGTGTTGTGAATGTTGTGTAATTGTTTATATTCTATATATTTAAAAGTGCATGGAATAGCCTGCAAGATGAGTATGCATAACATGGTAGACCTGGCCACTCTGTGATAGCGAGGTGGTTATGCATACAACTATGTGTGTGGTAGTGCTTTAGTGATTGTGTAGCTGTAGTCAATAAGTGAGGTGTCAGCTCAGGGCAGCATATGTCTTCAAAGAATTAGTAAGAAAATTTTTGAAGACACTGATTCCCCCTCCGCCCCTGTCAGTGTCAACCTGTGAACAACAATATATATATATATATATATATATATATATATATATATATATATATATATATATATATATATATATATATATATATATATATATATCTCGGAAATACTCACTAGAGATCCTAATGACTAGGGGTTGAGTGAAGAACCTAGGGGTTGAGTGAAGAACCTATAAGAGAGTAAGACTAGACCCATGCATACCACCGCAGCGTGCAGGGAGAGAGTTAGTTCAATCCCATTAGCAGAGTTACAATTAGGCTGTGTTTGGATGTATAGAAAAGAAAAAGAAAAAAAAAAGGAAAAATAATCTTCAAAGAAAAGAAAAGAAAAAAATTTCATTGTATTTGGTTGCCAAAAAAATAAAGAAAAAAGAGAATTTTTTTACTACCTCAGAAATAATTCGATTCATTCCCCATCAACCTTATCCCTCTTTCAAAACCAACCTGCTCCCAATTCATCCCCCTTTCCTGTCAACACCTCCACCGATTGGTGAGGCCCTGGGAACAGGGCGTTGGTGAGGCTGTGGCGGTCTGCGAACAAGGCAGAGTTCACCCTACAGTGGCAAACACGGCAGTGGCTGCCTGAGAACAGGGCATTGGTGAAGCCATTGGTATAGTTTTTTTTTTTTACATTGCATGACGGATTGACATGGCAGCGCTGCCACTGGCCAAAACGGAGCTTAGTGATATAAGGGCAATTTCCTGCACGAAACTTGCCGCAAAATTTACTCTTGAAAACATCTTCATAGTCGCATTGGATCGATCAAACTTAAGGCCTCTCTTTAACCACTTGGTGGGAATCTCCTTCGGTTTTCTCGTTGTGAGGTTCACTCTCAATCCCAGATCAAGTTTGAGAGAGAGAGAGAGAGAGAGATAGAGAGAGAATTAAACTAACTAGATTAGTGCAATTTTCATTTCACTTTGTTAAAAATTCGACTCAAAATTGGTTAATTTTTATATTGGGTAGAGCGTACATGACTCTTGATCACCAAGTGCTGCAATATTTTTTTACTTTAACTCAGATGACTCAATGGAGACAAAACCTAGTTTTCTAATATGTAGGGGTTCAAAGAGCGCATTGAGTAGCACCACAATGTTTAGCAAGGGTCAATAGATATTATTGATATGTTAGACAATCGGTATAGCAAGATTGTGAAAAATAAAGAACAGATAAAGGGTAATATTTCAAACACGATATATTTTTAGGCTGTGTTAGGTATGCATTCTTAGAATAGAAAATGCATTCCAAATAGGATGAGAAGAGTTAAAGAGTGAGGTATTTCCATTCTGGGCTCTGAATGAATAATGGGATAAAGAACGTGTTCTAGAATCAGCCACATTCTCTTATGTATTCCATAATTCAAGAAAGAGAATGCATATCAAACAATGTTTTGATTCTCTCAGAATGTGTTATTGACCTCAACTACTGCATTTGAAGAATGCAATAGCAAACACAATCTATGTTTCTCAAAACATTAGGTACCCCCATTGTAGTTTCCTTTTTCTTTTTTCTTTTTTCTTTTTTTCTTTTTTCATTGAGACCTGTGCTTCTAATGATGGTGGCTGCTGGCCTTCTCTTTGTCACTATTCATAATCATACCCCTCTTTGGATTAATGATGTGTGGTTGATTGGTGTACTTCAATATACTCAGATGTTGTGTTTCTCTGGTTTTATTTGTTTGAGTTGCATATATGTGTTGATTACAGGTTGACACTGAGAGGGGAGGGGGGTGAATCAGTGTCTTCAAAATTCTTCCTAAATAATTACTTGAAGACCAATACTGCCCTGAGCTGATACCTCACTCACTGAGCACAACCACACTATCACTAAACACTACTGCCAAACACATAGTTGTATGTACAACTACCTCACTATCACAGAGTGGCGAGGTCTACCATGTTGTGCATACCCATCCTGCAGACCATTCCATGCACTTCACAAAATACAGAATATAAACAATGCATATAACATCCACAACACAGATATACATAGTTTACCACCACAGTGTGTGATGGCTAGTCCACGGAGTAATGCCCTACGGGTTCCATATATACTCAATACTCTACTTTTAGCTGTTTACACAACAAGGAGTACATTCACCCAATTTACCCAGTATAAAACCAGAAGGGCACGAATGTGTCAATAATTCAGATATCAAGTACTAGTGGTCAATACATGCTACACATACTATGCTTAACCTACACCCACGAGAAGCAAACAATTATAGTTTTGGGCTTATAACAATACCCTACAATTTTAGCACAGGCTAGTTAGGTATTTATCATTCATCACCTACAACTAGCATATAATGAGTACAAAAATTAAACAATGCAACTCATACAAGGTTAGGGATCTTACAACCCTTGTCTAACATTTTCTGGTACTCCGAAAAAACTCTAAGATGTCTCTGTGAATCCTGACATATTCTTGAAATCCATTGAAATCTTCAATTCATTGCATACACCACACTTTTCTTCTCTCTCTTTTTCAAAATACCAACATACCCTTCAATACTCCATTAAAGTCTTTTGTAAGGCTTAACTAGGCTTACACAATCTCCATAAGTGCCCAAAATCAACTTTCTAACTTTCAATACAAATAATGGAGTCTCAATAAGCTTCTTGATGGATGGTGGAGAAACAAACATATGAAACAATCTTGAACTCTCTTTTAGGGCTTCCCACAGTTCATTCAAGCTCACACAATCTCCATCAATTGCTCACAGCAATTTTTGAGCACCCAACACTCATCGATGAAGCTTTAACAAACACATGGAGGGTGAATGAAAAGATTTAGAACATTAACACACTAAACACCTCCAAGAAGAGGTTTTTGCCCAAAACCAGAGAGTTTTCTTACCCCATCGTCCCCCAAAACATTCTCAGATTGTAGAGAATTCAAAAAAAAGAAGAACCTAATTAGAATCGTCCGATTTGGACTTAAGATGATCAAGTTATAATCAAGTTATGATCAGAACAAGTTCGGCTAGTAAAAACATTTAAAATAGAATCTCTGACCGCATACTCTGCACCCGCATCACACTGGAGTGCCTCCGCACTGACACCTCAGAGTGCGTGTTGAGTTTCGATAGGCTGGGGACAGGATCGTCAATCCATGTCATTCGATTGTCTGAAAAGGAGGGAATGATTTCCACCATTGGATTTGAACCATTGCATCAGATAAAATAGGATTTAATAAAATCCGTTGAATTTGCATAATCTTCGACGCCGCCATGTACACGCACTACATAAAATCAGGGCCTCAACTGACAAGACAGAGTTGGTTGTTGAGTTATCATTGGTTGACAGGGTATCTTCTGTCTCGGCCGTTTGTTCAAGTAGAAAAAGGCGGGGTCCGCCTAAGACCGTTGGATCGGCTTCATCAAAACAGGTGCGATTGGCTTTAATTTTGTTCGCTGGATCTGGATCGACTATTCTGCACTACGGTACAGGCGTCACACTGAATCAAAGAGTGGCTTTCATGTTGTGTGGCACATTATATTAAACTGCGCCTAGCCAATACGATTTCTTGGGGGAGCACTTTGACGCGACAGTCGGGACGCACATGATCCCGCATTTTCTCAGGCCATCGGATGCTCATCTAAGCTGCGTGGCTCAATCCCGACCACTGATTTTGAATCTCTTCCTTTCTTCTTATCGAAAATGCCCCTGAATCTTTTCAAAAACCCCTCCATAACCTGTTTATGTGTTTTCTTTCTCTTGGAAATTTGTCAAGCACCTACGGGGGCATGCGTGCTGGTCTGTTGCAGGGCATGAGTGCGGGCCTGCTGCAGGGCATGCACACGGGCCTACTTGCTTGGGCAAGGTACCCTGTTGGCCTTGGCTGCGGGGTTGCCTGCTGCGGGTTTGCTGCCTTGCGGGCATGGTCTGTTGGCCATGGCCTGCTGCTGCCTGGTGTCGTGGCCCTCGGCCAGGCTGGCGACCATGGTGGCATGCCCCCTCAGTAGTGGGTCCCGCCCACATATTTTCTCTCTCCTCCTTTTCTTTCCACTTTCTCTCTCTTCTTTCTCTCTCCTCATTTTCTTTCTTTTTTCTCTATCTTCCTTATGAGCTTGTCAATGCCACATCACCAATGATTACCACATCAAACAGTGAGACCCACTATGGGACCCACACTCTCTTCATTTTCTCTCTCCTCTTTTTATCACCATATTTTTGTATGGGTAGACCCACACACATTCTCTAAGTTGTAGAACACTGTAGAATGCATAGCCAGGGCTGGCTCAGTTCTGCTACTTGCACTGACATTGTCTCCCTTGCACAGATGCTCTCTCTCCTCATTACTGTATGCACACCAACACTACCACATCAGCCAAGTTGCCAACAATGACAACACATGGCTAACAATATGTTTTTCCTTCTACCCATATGCTATTCTATTTGAATGATGTGAAACTTGCACTTTCTGCTTCATGTCTTCCATTCATCTTCTTGGTGACTCTGTTAGGATTGGAGATGCAAACAAAAAGGAAAAACACGAAGATTAACATGGTTCAACACCCCCATCGTGGGATGCCTACGTCCACTAGAGAAAAGAGTGACTTCCTTCAATTCCAATAAAAGTCTATAGAATTCTCTACCTGACAGGCTTATCTCGTCTGTCAGTTTTACAGCCTTACCTAGGTTTTCTCACACAGAGACAATTTATAGAGAAACCTAGAAATCTTAATCTCCATATAATTACTAGTTTACCTCTGTATATGTAATAGTCCTAAACCCTAATACAAGTACAAACTCAATAACCATGTGGACCCTATAGAATACAAGACACCAAACCCAACAGACTCAGCATCACATGCATGGATTCTTAAAGAAATTGATGCAATGCAACAATGAGGCAAGTGGACTGTAAGAAAAGCGAGATCCAGCCCCAAAGCATAACTATGATCAGCCATCATACCATATGATCCTGTGTGAAAATTTATCTAGTGCTGCATGAATCATATAAAATCAAAAAAAATTTTAATCTTTTCAAAGGTTTTGCCTAGGTGCGTGATTGTTTCCATAACATGCCATGCTTTCATGCTGGAGCAATAAAAAAGCAAATTCATTGTATTCTATGTAAAAATGGTTATACATTGATACAATCTTCCTTGCAAAATGAAGGAAAAGATTACATTTTATGCTCTCTCTCTCTCTCTCTCTCACATACAGGGATATAATTCAAAATGCAACTAAAAAGAATAAAAAATTTCACACACACCCAAGGCATATAGGTAGATATGTTTGGATGTCAAGAAAAAAAAAAAAAAGAAAAAAAAAATATAATAACACAAGAATAGTGATGAGACAATAATGAATTTATATTTATATCTCTTCTTTCGATTTGAAAAAAATTTCTTCTCTTGACGCACGAACATAGCGGAAGGACCTAAAAAGGGAATTGGGTATAAGAAGTTGTGAGAGTTGGGTTGTTAACTAAATTCTGTGGATGAGCTGCTGAGGAGTTGCCGGTCTCGAATCCTGAGTTGCAGCCGGACAAGGGCATTCATGCAATTTAAGGCCACACGTGCTTGACTCCTTACTTGTGCTCCACGAACCGCTGCCTGCAGCTTCACAATGCTCCTCAATGCTCGATATGCTCGTCTTGCCTGTTGTTATTATTATTACTTTGGAAATTAAAATTTTGAATCCTGTTACCCAGAAAATCAAGACAAAAAACTCACAATGTATGCGTTTGATATGCATTCTCAAAAATGTGTTCTCAAAACAAAGAATGCAGACTAAATTGCCAGACATTTCTGTTTTGGGTTCAAAATGCAAAATGGGCAGAAGAACATTTCAAAAATGATCCATTGTCTTACTATGTTTTACGATGATTAATGTATATCATAACTGTTTTTTTTTTCTTTTTTTCATTTCAGAATGTGTTCTTGACCTACAATACATTCCAAGAATGCATACAAAACAACAATTAAAGTAAGATTAAAAGTTTTGTGCAAGGTTGTGTGTACATGGTGGTCGCTTCAGCTTTCAATGGTGAGAGATTTGGGGGTGGGGGTGGGGGTGGGGTGTGGGGCATTTCTGTTCCCAAAGGGCTGAAGTTTCAGCTATGTACATTGACAACCGTGAACAAAAACCAGACTAGGTAAGGTAATTAAAGATTTTAATTAAAGAAGAGTCTTGCTTCTTGACACCAGCCATTCCAAAAGGGGGTTAGGGGGTTAGGGACCTTGGAAGTCGGGAGTATTATAGGAAACTCATAAATAGGGGGTAGGATGGTAACTTCGTAAATAAGGAGAGGAGTTCGATGTCAATTAAGCAGTGACACTGATCAAGTGTCATTCAGACATCAACTCCAAAAGAGGAATGGGGATTGGGGGCATCAAAAGTAAGGGGTATTATGGGAAATTCATAAATGGGGATTGGGGCCACCGAAAGTAAAGGGTATTATTGAGAATGCATCAGAATACATGATCGATGCACTCTCAATGGTCAGGATCTGTAGTGCTATAGACGAGCTTTTTTCAAATAAAGATTTTAATTAAAGAAGGGTCTTACTTCTTGACACCAGCCATTCCAAAAGAAGGTGGGGATAGGGAATTTTGAAGGTCAGGGGTATTATAGAAAACTCATAAATAGGGGGTAGGATGGTAACTTCGTAAATAAGGGGAGGAGTTTGGTGTCAATTAAGCATTGACAGGTCAGGTGTCATTCAGACATCAACTCCAAAAAAAGAATGGAGATTGGGGGCACTGAAAGTAAGGGGTATTATGGGAAATTTGTAAATGGGGACTGGGGGCACCGAAAGTAAGAGTTATTATTGAGAATGCATTAGAATACATGATCGATGTGCTCTCAATGGTCAGGATTTGTAATGCTACACTGAGTGCTATAAACGATTTTTTTCCAACTAAAGATTTTAATTAAAGAAGGGTCTTGCTTCGTGACACCAGCCATTCCAAAAGGGGGTGGGGATGGGGGATTTTGAAGGTCGGGTGTATTATAGGAAACCCATAAATAGAGGGTAGGATGGCAACTTGGTAAATAAGGGGAGGGGTTTGGTGTCAATTAAGCATTGACACCAGTCCAGTGTCATTCAGACAAAGCCGGGGTACAGGTCTTGCTGACATGACTCCAAAAGAGGGGTGGGGATTGGGGGACACGAAAGTACGAGGTATGATGGGAATTGAAATTCGTAAATGGGGAGTAGGATGATAACTTCCTAAATAGGGTGTGCGCATCTGAAGGACACTATGATAAGCATTGCACTGGCCTGGTGTCAATGGGACAAAACCAGGGTACGGGTCTTGCTTCTTGACAACGGCGGTTGTCAAGAAGCTTTGACACTGATTCAAAAAAGGGGGCGGGGATTGGGAGCGCAGAAAGTAGGGACATACCAGATGACGCCTGAAAAAGGTTTGGATAGTGATGGCAGCGCGTTCC
This sequence comes from Protea cynaroides, assembly GCA_028583415.1. Taxonomy (NCBI): domain Eukaryota; kingdom Viridiplantae; phylum Streptophyta; class Magnoliopsida; order Proteales; family Proteaceae; genus Protea; species Protea cynaroides. The sequence goes on from CM053272.1 coordinate 56,098,496, forward strand.
TCTTCCATCAACAAGTCCTTGAAGGATGAAGACGAAGCATCTGCATCGTCTCCATCGTCACTACCATCTCCACCACCAATAGCCTCTTCAAAATTTTCTAGGGACGTTTGTTCTTCGTTGGCCTGTTCTTTCTCTTCCTCCTCGTTTATGAAGGTGGTGTCACCATCAGTAACCTCTTTAGAATATTCAACGATTTGTTCTTCGTTGATCTGCTCTTTCTCTTCCTCCTCACTTGTGAAGCTTTCGCTGTTGTTGGTGTGGTTAAACACAATAATTGGTTCCTGTGGTGGTGATTTGCCGAACGTCCTTCGGACAGCTCCGACCAAATTACTCTTTAATCCCATACTACATGTTTTCCGAGGAGATGCAGCAGCAGATGAACACCTGAACCTGAAATTCTTTCGAACAGCTCCCACCCAATTCCCTTTTACTCTCATCCTGACCCAATTCTATAGAGCCTCTTCTCGGAGGAGAGATTAAGTTATACGCTCAAAAAAAGACAAGAGGAGGGAGAGGAGAAGGTGGTGTGAAGGAAGAAAATGTGCTCTCCATGTACTTATTGGGACCGTAGAAGACAGAGAGAGTAATAAAGAACGTGGCGGGATGTTCATGGACCACCCTTGGTTTCGCCAACTGACACTGGTTGTTTGGTAGTATGAGTTTGAAGCATTCCAAGACCCAGGACGGCAGACGGCGGACGCCAGGACCCCTCTTGAAAGTTGAAATCTATCCCGTTTGATGACTTTCATCAGTTTGCCATATTGAAGTCCACCATTTGATTGATGGGCCGCTCAACAAGAGATGTAAATGGATCGAATAGAAATAGAATTGGAACTGGATGTAATTGGATTAGATGCTCTTTGACTAGATAATCATATTTGGATTTTCAACTATCTGTTTACATCCCAGCCTGACTTCTGCAATCTGGACCTTCTTTTCCGGCAAATATGTTTCGTTTTCAATCTCTCTTAAGTGTAGCCTAAGGATTATCTTATCCTCATTGTCTAAAACCTGTCAAATCTTCAATTAGAAACAGTCTTAAGGTTTTTCTAGCTATTCGGATCAGATTAAGTTCTGGATTCGCCGGGTGCAGAGCTGGATACACCTGATTGGATACTGATACCTGTAAACGGATACTAATGTGAATTGAATTCGAATTTTCGAATATCTGTTTAAATCATTCACTTGTGTAATCAGACCTTCCTCACCCGATGAATATGATTCGCTTTCAATCCATGTCTCTCAATTGTTTTAGTCTTACGATTCTCTTTTCTTCATTATCTAGAACCTATGAAATCTTCAAGAACCATCGAAATCAATAGTTACTTTTTTATTTATTATTATTAGTTAGATATCTATTCGGATTTGATAGATTAGGTTCCAGGATTATCCAAATTTCGGATCCGGATATCTCTGGTTAGATACTGAAACTCCTAAACAGATACGTTGAATTTGAATTTTCAACTATCCATTTACATCATTACCGTCAACTTTATCCATCTTAGATCATAAACTTCATCAGCCCTTGTCAGATTCACTCCCACGTCATCGGTTAATTTGGCCGTTTCGGATTGAATTATCTTCTCATTACAAATCAAAGAAGATAGCCATTTATTTATTAATAAATTCATTATCTTCTCTATTTGGGATTTGAGATTGCAGAGGTATTTTGATTATATTTCAAGAATAAAAGTATTACTAACCAACCGTCGTGCCAAACCTTTTTTTTTTTTTTTTTTTTTTGTAATAAAGAAATTTATTTATTAGCTCATATAGGTAAGTGCCACGAGAAATTCAGAATACAATTTTTCTCAATTTAAAGATCAAAATTTGATTAATTATAGGACAGGACCCACCTAGAGGGAGTCAACAATACTGTTTCATCAACCATCGTGCCAGTCTGAAAGGTCCAGGAACAAAAACTAGGTAGGTATTGTGGTGAATGAGTATTGGTGTAGTGTCAACCTCTTACATGGCGTGGATTATATGAGAACAACATAACCCAAGATGGATTACTTTCATGAATTAGGGGGACAATTATTTGGAACATGTACAATTGAACATGGTGTCCCTCAGTATCTTTTGTCTGTTTGACCCAATCTATAGAATGTTTCATTTTTGCTCAGAGTTGTAAATTAGTTTAATCCCATGCTGGAATGTTTCATTTTTCCGAACACAGGAACAATGAAAAAAAAAACTTGTAGTTATTGCCTAAACATCAATCTCCAGATCACCTGCATCTTTGGATGACAAATGTTCTATGGAATTAACAGTGTTAATTTCCGTTAACTAAATAAATTTTACTTTTTAATTTCTTTTATTTAGGTAATTGATTTGGTGAATTGACAATCATTGAGATAAATAAATCTATTAGAAATAAAACTCCAAAGATGTCATTCCTATTTTAGCGTTAAGTTATAGAGTCCGAATAAAACTCTAACGATTTTTGAGTTAATTTTTTTTAATTTCTATTTTCTTTTATCCATTACTTCCTCTTTATTGATCTTTGCTTCTTGTGTACATTATTCTTTACCGATCTTTGCCATCTCTTTTTTTGCTAGCAAATGATTATGAGTACAAGTTTCTACTAGAAAAGAGTCAAACACCAAGGTATAATCCCCAAAACCTTTCTTAAAGCTTTTCAATTAAACAAATAGAAAACATGATGATGAACCACAGAGAATCCCACCTTGATTGACAAACCAAATATGATTAAAAAAGAGATAAAGAGATTTAATTATTTTAATGATGGATTACACATAATCAACATTCAACATTTAGTAGATGATAAGCAATTGGTAATATGGGGATTGAGTTGGGTATCTTTAGAAATCCCCGTAAAACCCAACTAACAAAACTCCAAGACAAAATCTAAAGAAATTTTTTTTTTTTTTAATGAGAGAAAGCTTTGTTGAATTAAAATAACAAAATCTAAAGAAAGAAGAAAAAAAAAAAAAAGTTGGAGGGAGAGAGAGAAATGGGAAAAAAAACGTTTTTATTTTTTTAATGAGATAAAGCTCTATTGAATTAAAGAATCGTGAGTTTTGTTAGAGTTTTATTTCTAATTTTTTTTCTTTTTAAAAATCGTTAGAGTTTTATTTCTAATAAATTTACTTACCTTAAAAAACATGATTTTCAATTCACCAAATCAATTACCTAAATAAAAAAATTAAAAAATAAAATTTATTAAGCTAATGGAAGTTAGCACCATTAACTCTGTAGGACATTTGTCTTCCAAAGAGCGTACTCTTCTAGTATGTGCAGGTGATCCGGACTCCGATGGTTTACTTAAAATTCTTCCTATATTTAGTAATTAAAATTTCTATATAATTTTTATTTTATTTTTAAATTAATATAAATAAATTACAAAATAAAATAAAATTTAAGAATCACTACAAGAAAAGGCTTCAGTTGGGACACATTAGCAATTTTTTTAGCGGCGGTTATAGGAACCGTCGTTAAATATCCTGATTAGAGGCGGTTTTGTGAGATGGGTATAACCGTCCCTACACTAATCATTAACCAGGACTGAGGGAAAGAATGCTTAAAATTTTTAGCGGCAGTAAAATAACCGCTGCTAAATAGAATATTTGGCGTCGGTTTCTTTTACCGACTGTATATAAAAAGTTAAGGCGGTATATACCGTTACAATGTATGTATTTGTATATAAAAAATAAAACATGTTTTTTTTTACACTCTCTGGTATATCTACGTTAACTTTACAGCTCCCGCTTCTCCATTTTTCTTTGTGGTTAGCAGCTTATCAATATGTGGCAAATTGGTACAATTTTAGAGGTGGTAAGTAACCAACACTATAGATTATTTAGTGACGGTTTATGTAACCGTGACTAAAGAATATAGTGACGGTTTTTCCTGTATTGACGACGGTTATTACCATGGCAAAAAATTGCTTTTTTTGTTTAAAGATTCAATCCCAAAGGGGTAACTGAGTCGGCAAGGAGCCTACGCCTCAAGAAGCAGAAGGTACTGAGTTCGACTCCTTTTAGTACCTTGGGACCACTCACACGGGGTGTTAAGTATTCTTTCTTTCTTGTTATGAGTGTAGGTGGAAAGGTTCATATTCAACCTTGGAATTACTCGGTCCATACAGTTGTGGGGTCAGTATGAATCTGTAGAATTAATCAGGCCAAAGGTGTAGATACCCATCATTATATTAAACAAAAAAAATGAAAGATTCCAAAATGGGATCTATAAACACCCATTTTGATTTGGAATATAATATTACATATATGACCAATGTACCACATCAAGCTTCCATGTTGAACGATATATTCTCTTTAATTACCATGCCATTTGTGTAAATGCCTTCATTATATATGGAAACTTATAAAATTTCCTTATATTTACCTTATATTTATTGAAACTCTTATACCCAAAACTTTTTTTTTTTTTTTTGGTAAGGATACCCAAAACTTTTTTTTTTCAGTCTCCTAAAAAAGTAAATTTTCATCTCTTTCTTTCTTTGATATTTTTCAATATCTGAATTACCTTTGATTAAAGGAGACTCGATTTTTGTTTTCCCAAATGAATTAATTCAATATATTATACTGGTTCAATTGAATGGAACCAATTCCATCACAAACCAATTTAATAAACCTAACCTTTCTCCGTGCCAAAATCATGACCATGGGGCAGCATACATTGATAGCAACTCCAGCTCTCCCAGAGATTCTCTCCCACAGTTGCACAGAAGGTAACGACATAGCAACTTCTAAGGTTTCTCCTTATTTAATCTATATCCTCTCCCCATAGAAGTAATTGCATAGCAGATTCCTCTTCTTTCTCCTTTGTTTACTGTTGGTAACCTTTTTTCTATTGAGAATAGTCCCACATTACTTAGATACTAGAAGCTTAGTGAGAAATGCTATAGTTTAGGATTTCAAGTGTGTGATCCTTCATGGATCGGTTCTATATTTAAAGAGAGAAATGTACAGTTGTAGCAAATCAATTTACACAGTGTCTACAACTTAGATTCCTAACATAATTATATAGTAAACAGCTCATGCATGGATATGATTTTGATCTATGAGGATTCTAGTGTACAGCTCATGCATGGACAGCTCCTGTATGGATAATATTGAGATCTATGAAGATCCTGCCACATCAACACCTGCTGGAGATATTCTTGGTGACGATTGAGATATTGTTCTATCACACCCCCTCAAGCAAAAGGGCCTTCATGCAAAGTGAGCTTGCCCCTTAACAATTTGAACCGTGTATGGGCTAAAGGCTTGGTGAATATATCAACTGTTTGATCGTGAGTGCTTACATAACGAACGTCAAGCAACTTCTTTCTTACACGATCACGAACAAAGTGATAGTCAATCTCAACATGCTTGGTCTGAGCATGCATAACGGGATTGGCTGCAAGGTAGGTTGCACCAATATTGTCACACCATAAGACGGGAGCCTGAGCAAGCTTGAAGCCGAGGTCATGTAATAGATACTGAATCCAGGTGACCTCAGAAGCAGTATTGGCAAGGCCTTTATATTCTGATTCGGTGTTGGAACGAGCCACCGTAGGTTGCTTTTTAGAGCTCCAAGAAACTAAATTGGTACCGAAAAACACACAATAACTGCTGGTAGATTTCCTGTCATCAGGGCAACCAGCCCAATCCGAATCGGTGTAGGCTGATAAGGACAGGAGGGACAACGGTCGTAAGGTGAGGCCATAATGAATAGTTCCCTTGATATACCGTTTCACAGCCATCCAATGCTCTAGTGTAGGTGCATGCATAAATTGACATACCTTATTAACAGAATAAGATAAGTCAGGGAGAGTGAGGGTGAGATACTGAAGGGCACCAATAGTGCTTCTGTATAGAGTGACATCAGGAAAAGGTTCACCAGTTTCCTTACTAAGCTTGGAACCACTAACCGCCATCATGGTGATACATGGATTTGCATCTTGCATACTTGTGCGAGCCAAGAGATCACAAGCATATTTGGATTGGGATAAATGTAAACTGTCAACGAGATGGTCCACATGAACACCAAGGAAGTAATGCAGAGAGCCCAAATCCTTCAGTGTAAATTCATGACTGAGTTGTCGGATTAGAGTTTGAATAGCTGTAGTGCAACTACTGGTGATGATCAAATCATCCACATAAAGCAAAAGGATGAGTATATCCTTGTTATGTCTTTTAATGAACAAGGAGGAGTCTGCAGTGGATGTCTGAAAGCCAAAAGATAATAGATGGGAACTCAGACGACGGTACCATGCTCGAGGTGCCTGTTTAAGGCCATACATAGCCTTGCTAAGAGCACAAACATGATTCGGGTACTGGGGATCAATAAAGCCTTAGGGCTGAGTCATGTAGGAAGGCATGGTAACATCCAGTTGACAAAGAGACCATCGATAGGTGATAGCCTAGGATAATACGATCTGAATAGTGGTTGGTTTCACAACCGGACTAAAAGTTTCATCATAATCATACCCATACTGCTGAGTGAAACCACGGGCCACAAGCCGAGCCTTATAACGTTCCAGTGAACCATCAGAATTTGTCTTGATACGATATATCCATTTGCAGCCAACGACATTCATAGAAGGAAGAAATGGAACTAATGTCCAGGTACCATTCCGCACTAAGGCGTTAAATTCTTGAGACATCGCAGCCCGCCATTGGGGATCCTTCTGAGCATGAGTAAAACAGGTCGGTTCCACCAGAGTATTAAAACACTAACAAGAAGGATGAACTTTCGCTTGCAAAGCTGTAGGAACTTTAGGTTTGTAAATATTATTCTTGGACCGAGTAATCATATGATGACCAATATTTTCTTCTGGTTGAGTTGGTGGCAGAGAAGTACCCTCAGAGGATGAGTCTGTAGGGGTGGGAAAATCGGTGTCTGGTGATAGCACCGGTCTAGTAGAGGGCGGCACATCTGAGCTGTGCACAAGTAAGTCTGGGTCAGGTGGAGCAGCAGTAGGTGGTAGAGAAGCTCTTGAGTCAAGCAGTGGAGACACCATAATGGGGTTGGATCGACACACCCCCTAATCCGTAATTGGCAATGGAATAGATAAATAAGTCGACGTATCTTTTTGTGGCTGATGTTGTCACACCCCAATTCCGGTTGAACCGGAAGTGTGAGTGAACTGGCTCTAAACCACGGTTCACACCAGGATCTCAATAGACCGTGTCAACCAATCATTCTCAAGCAGTCTAACTTAATCAGAGGTTAATACATAGCAGCGGAATAAAAATAAATAAACTGAGATCTATGTGGTAATTTAAAATAAATATTCAACTTATTCCATCATTCACAAACTTAAATAATAATAAAAATTATTACAATGTATTATTTAAAATAAAATCTCCTCTAAAGGAAAACACAAAAAGAGCACTCGCATGAAGCGTCATGCTAGTCCTCTATTGCCTGAGTATCAATGGCAGCAACTGTACCGTACGCTGGGGCAGTCATGAAGTCATCAATTGTGTACCCTGCATCAAAATCTGAAAAGAAGAATATATATTCGGGTGAGCTCACAACTTAGCTCAGTAAGTATAAAACCGATGCAACATACAAAATGCATGAGATAACATTACAATTTGGGTCAGGTATAACTTACAAAATGCTATGGTAAGGTTTGGTGGCCTCCGCACCTCCATGCACGAGAGTATGAGCACACCCAACAGTCAGGCAACAATCCACACTATTGCTGTTGTCCCACATCACTCACTCTGGTATAGAGATAGAGCTAGAGTCTGGCGGTCAGACAACAATCCACACTACCGCGTCCTCCGCCTGATACCCTACACCATACTAATACCTAAACCCCTATTGGCAGGGGCTTGCAAGTGGGTTCCGTTTCTAACCAGTCCTATATGTCAATATAGTATCTATGGCCTGACCCCAGTATGACTCCCTACGACATAGAGATAGGGCTCGAGTCTGGCGGGCAGGGTGAACCACAATCCCACGCCCTCCCCCTGATACCCTATTCATACCAAGTCTACTAAGGTAGATGGCGATACAAAAAAGGTGTTAGCTATGGATATATCCAGGGCTCCATCCAGGGCTCCACTCCCCTTCACATTTCACACACTAACTAAAAACATACACATGCCTAACATCCAACAATTCTAGCATATGAAATGCATGAACAGATAATAGTAATAAAAGAAGCAACTACATGTCATGTGAAATGCATAGACAACAAGCAATGAATTTATATACAATTTAGTCACAAAGGTTTACTGTTAATTAGTTATTTAGAGTTTGGGGTCTTATCCCTTACCTAACGCATGATAACAATCCCGCTCTACGTCATAGGGTTTACTCACGCTGTCTACAGGTCCTACTCAATCATATTCATAGGTTAGAAATCATTTATTAAGGTTACAGGTGGTTAACACCATGTTCGCCACTCAAACCAGGCTCAGAGAACATACCGGTCGCGGTACCGGTCTCAGTGGAGTAAGACCGATATGGTGCCACCGATATATACCGATTGTGGTACATACCAGTCTCAGTTAGTGAGACTGGTATGTGCCTGCGGTATATACCGCAGGCCCATACCGCTGGACCTTGCGTCCAACCGGTATACTCCGCGGTTTGGATCCGAGAGCGAGGTCTCGGATCTCCCTTCCTCGTCAGTTATCGGCTAGGTTTCTAGGGTTTCTCCTAACCCACACTAAGGTCCAAGTATCCTAATGGCCTTCTGATTTCGACTAGAACACTGTATCAAACCAGATTAGATCTAAAAGAAAGACTAGGTTCATTGAAAGATCTAGGGCTTTGGATTGCCGCGCCGCTTTGCGGCTCCGATCCGACATCCTAGTATTACTAATAGTATGGAGCACTTATCGGCGGTGTTCGTCGGTTGGCGAAAAGCTCCTCCAACAAAAATCTCCTTCCTGGGTAGCCTCCTCCTCGTTGCTCCTTCTCAACTCTCCTCCAGACGGCTAGGGTTTGAGAAGGATCAATGGAGTGTCATAATCTCTACTAATAGAGGGAAGCCGTTCTTGGGAAGGTTTTCCACAATTGGAAACTTTCCAAGTTTCCATTCGAAGTGAGGGACCCGCTGGAGTCCGTCTCCCACAGAAACTAAGCATACCGGTCACACATACCGGTCTGACTGACTCAGACCGATATAGTCAGACCGGTATACACATACCGGTTGCACCATACCGGTCTGACTGACTCAGACTAGTATAGTCAGGCCGGTATGAGATTTATACCATTTTTGAGTGGTTTTCATACCTGAAATTTGTGTGGTTCGTCACCCGACTTCGCCTTCCGGTCCAGTTATGATTGGAACACCTATCACCATATAAAACCACGGGTTAGACCCGATTTTTAGAACATGGTTCTTACAACTCTACCACCCTTAAAAGAAATTTCGTCCCCGAAATTGTACATACCTTCAGAGTCGAAAAGATGAGGGTATTCTTGTTGCATGACATCCTCCTCCTCCTAGGTAAGTTCTTCTACGTCCTGACTTTTCCAAACTACCTTGACATAGTGGATAGCTCACCTTCGAAGCTGTTGTATCTTTTTACTAATGAGCTGGAATGGTACCACCTCGAAGGTTAAGTCTTCTATCAAATCTGGGGGGTCTGCAACAAGAATGTGTGAAGGGTCTCTCACGTACTTCTTTAGTAAGGATACGTAAAAGACGTTGTGGATGCTAGACATTACTGGTGGCAATGCAAGTTGATAGGCCACTTTGTCGCATCGGGATAGAATTTCAAATGGTCCCACATATCTAGGACACAGTTTTCCTTTTCTTCCGAACCGCTTTAGGCCTCTCACTAGTAACACCTTCAAGAACACTTTATCACCAACAGTAAATTCAAGGTCTCGTCTCCTGTTATCGGCATAGTGCTTCTGACGCACCTGAGCTATCTTTACCCGGTTCTTAATCTGATCCACTGCCTTGCAAGTTTCTTCCACAAATTTTGGCTCTACGATTTGTCTTTCTCTAACTTCGTCCCATAATAATGGTGTTCGACATTTCTTACCATACAAGGCCTCATATGGGGCCATTTGAATCGTAGCCTGGTAGCTATTGTTGTAGGCAAACTCGATGATGGAAAGCTTCTCATCTTAGGCCCCCCTTAAAGTCGATAACACATGCCCGAAGCATATCTTCTAGGATCTGGATGGTCCTCTCTAATTGACCATCTGTTTGAGGGTGGAAGGTTGTATTGAACTTTAGTTTCATCCCCATTGCCTTCTGTAGTCCCTCCCAGAACTTCGATGTGAAGCGTGGATCTTTATCAGATACCATATATGCTCTCTGGGACACTGTGCAGTCTGACTATATTGTCTACATGTAATTTTGCCAACTTGTCCATGGTGTATTGCGGTCTGACAGGGATAAATCTGACAATCTTGGTAAAGCGATCTACAACTACCCAAACAGCATTTGCTGACCTTGGAGTCATAGGTAGACCAGTGACAAAATCCATGGTAATACAATCCCATTTCCATGCCGGCTCAGGTAACGATTGCAATAATCCTGCGGGCCTCTGTCTTTCTGCTTTGACTTGCTGGCAGTTTAAAATTGAAACACATATCGGGCCACATCTGCTTTCATACCCCTCCACCAATACAATCTCTTTAGGTCATGGTACATCTTAGTGCTCCCAGGATGTACTGAATATGGAGTAGAGTGAGCTTCCAACATGATTCGGTTTCTGATTTCCAGATCTTCATTCTCAGGTACACATAAATGCCCATGATATCTGAGTACCTTGTCTGCATCTAAGGTGAAATCAGGGTTGGCTCAACCCTTTTCCAAATCTTCTTGAACTGTCCTAAGGTATGGGTCCTGTAGGACTGCTGCTTTTATTTCTTCCTTCAGGTCAGGCAAAATCTTCAGTGCTACAAACATAAGGGTAAACTAGTGTATCAACCCTTGCTCAATGGGATCATCTACTGACTTTATTAAGAGTTGTTCTTCATCCTCTGATGAGCCAGAAATGACAGCACACAATGCCGCATTTGTACTTGGTCTTGCTTCAGGGTTCGATGCCCATTTCCTGCTTAGAGCATCAGCTACAATGTTAGCTTTACCAGGGTGATACTAAATGTCACAGTCGTAGTCCTTGAGTAATTCTAACCACCACCTCTGCCTCATGTTCAGGTCTTTTTGGGTGAAAAGATACGTCAGGCTTTTGTGGTCAGACTTAATCTGGAATTTCTCATCATATAGGTAATGCCTCCAAGTCTTGATAGCATGAATGACCGCTGCCAATTCTAGGTCATGTGTAGGGTAGTTCTTCTCATGCTCCTTCAGCTGTCTTCAGGCATAGGCTATCACCTGTTCTCCTTGCATCAACACACAACCTAGTCCCAAACCTGAAGCATCTGTATATAGTATGAATGGAAGGCCTGGAGCTGGAATAGACAATATAGGTGCTGATACCAACCTTGACTTCAGCGTCTGGAAACATTTCTCACATTCCTCGGTCTATGTGAACTTCTCCCCCTTTTTGGTCAACTTGGTGAGTGGAACAGCAATCTTGGAATAATCTTCCAAAAACTTTCTGTAGTATCCAGCTAAGCCCAGGAAACTACAAATTTCAGCAACTGTCTTCGGCGCCTCCCATCCTACTATGGCAGAAATTTTACTGAGATCGACCTTGATTCCTTCGGTAGACACCACGTGACCAAGGAAGGCCACTTCATCTAACCAGAATTCACATTTCTTGAATTTTGCATAGAGCTTCTCTCTCCTCAGTCTTTGTAATGCTGCTCTTAGATGCACTGCGTGCGTCTCCTGGTCCTTGGAGTATACTAAAATATCATCGATGAACATGATAACCGACGTATCCAACATGTCATGGAATACTCAGTTCATTAGCTCCATAAATGATGCAGGTGCATTTGTCAACCCAAAGGACATCACAAGGAACTCATAGTGTCCATACCGCATCCTAAAAACTGTCTTGAGGATGTCTACCTCCTTAATCTTGAGTTGATGATACCCTGACCTCAGATCAATCTTCGAGAATACACTCGAACATTGTAATTGATCAAACAAATCATCTATTCTTGGTAGTGGGTATCTGTTCTTGATAGTGAGCTTGTTTAATTCTCGATAGTCCATATAAAGATGTACACTACCATCCTTTTTCTTGACAAAGAGCACAGGTGCTCCCCAAGGTGAGATACTAGGCCTTATAAATCCCTTGTCTAACAGTTCTTGCAGCTGAGTTTTTAACTCTTTCAACTCGGTAGGAGCCATCATGTAAGGTTCTTTAGACACAGGTGCTACCCCTGGTAGGAGGTCTATCACAAACTCAGTAGCTCTGTCTGGTGGCAACCCGGGTAGGTCTTCTCGAAATACTCAGGAAATTCTCGTACTACTTTGATGTCCTCCATTTTTGGCAAGTCAACGGTCACATCCACCACTGATACGAGGTATCCTACTCCCCCTTTCTCTAAGCACTTCCTTGCTTTTAGGGCTGAGAGTATAAGCTTTCTCTTTCTAGGCAGCTTAGCCCCTTTAAAGTTGAACTCCGACCCTTCACTGTCCTTGAACACCAATTTCTTCTCAGCACATAATAGGTTTGCTGAATGCTTAGATAACCAATCCATGCCCAGAATGACATCGAAATCTAACATCTCCAGCTGGACTAGATTGGCTTCCAACTCTCGTCCTTCAATAAGCACTGGGCAAGGCCCATAATATTCTTCTAATACCACCTCCATTCCCATGGGGGACCGAACTAATAGACTGGATTCCAAAGTCTTGATGGGTTGATCTAGTCCTTTTCCGAATGACATGGACACAAAGAAATGGGTGGCCCCCGAGTCAAACAGGACTCTGGCGGGTAATCCTGTTATATTTACTGTACCTGAGATTTTCAAATTATATCCTTAGTTTCAATTGCACAAACAATTAATGCAACAGTTAAGGAGTAAGTATAAAAATCATACCTGTAACCACATCTGGTGATGCGGTTGCCTCCTCTGTAGTAACAACATATACCTTGCCTTGCTACTGCTCCCTCTTTGGTTGTGGGCAGTTTCTAGCATAATGTCCCACCTGTTGGCAATTTTAACACTTTATACTAGTGTTCCGCCCGCGTTGTGGTGTCACCGCAAGAGCGGGTCCGGGGAGCGCTGTCACGGGTGGCATGAATGGAGCTGGTCCGGGTGCTTCTGCATTGTGTTAGGCCTCTTGGCCCTATTTTGGCGAAGAAACTTTCTCCCGACTTCCTCGATGACTCGAGTCATCCCGCCATTATATATATTCAACCCTCGCCAGCCAGCCTTTGATTACACCCCGAAGACCCATAGGAAAGGCGACTCTTTGTTCTTCCTTCCCATGTTTGTGCGAAGAAGAATAACTCCTCATACCTTTGTTGTCGGTCTTGGGACTTGTTGCAAATTTAAAAACCCCCCTTTCCATCGATCGAAAACTCTTGGGAAAATATTTTTCGAGGAAGCCCCTTGAATTTGTGCCAAGTGATTACGGAGCTTTGTCTCATTATATATATTAACTCCACCACCCATTCCGACCCAGGTGGCATATACTACTTTCTCCCCATCCTCCACCCCGGGGGGGGAGGGTTTTTCCCTTTGATTACACCCGCCGACCAAGGTTTTCCCCCTCTTTCCCTTATTTTTTTTGGTTTGGTTTTAAAAATCCACCCCCCCCTCGGAAAAAACCACCCCGCGAGGGGGGGGCCCCACCCCGGGGTGAGGGGGGCCCCCCCCTTCCCCCCCCACCCATAGTGAAAACCGGCGAGTCTTTGTTTCCTCCTCTTGGTTGGTGGGTGGGCGTCCCCCGCATGGTCCCGTGTGGTGGGTTGGTGCGAAGAGTGTACACGAATAACGCACGTGCCCGGTGGCCTAAACATTTTCAACATCTCATCGAAAAACTTTTTCTGTTGTGCCTCCATATTAGTGACCAAATTAGCCATCATTGTTTCGGAGGTTGTAGATGGTTGCCCCTGTGACGGCGATTCTTCATTGGCCTTCATCATATTTTCAGTTTCGTTTAGGGGGTTAAGTTCTTCCCCACTTACTCTCTCTTCATTCTCTTCTGAGTTTTCTGTACCTGAACTCCTGTCCATGGTAGGCGCCCTTGAGTGACAGCGTCTGCGATGAACTCTACATCCATTTCCTCTCACCATTGAAGCAATTTAATTCCCTATACGATATCTGAATACATTGAGACACATGAGACAAATTAGAGAATTATTCCAACTAACATTTAGTCTCAACGCATATATAGCATAGGTATACATCAATAGGGAAAAACATAAGTAAATTTTTAATTATCTCTCGAAATTTTCTATGTACAATCCTTTATTCTGGTCATATTATGCAGGCGTGAGGTCTGAAAATAAAGTTTGCCGATTCTGAGAATGGTTTTGTATTCCCCAACCTCCATGGGGTTCCGGTGGCGGTACCGATCTCTCCTGGAGTGAGACCGGTATGCCTGGCGGTATATACCGGTTGCACCATACCGCAGGCAGTACCGGTCGCACACACCACCCTTGTGTGAGACCGGTATACCCTGCGGTAGGTACCGGTCGCACCATACCGCAGGGGGGTACCGGTCGCACATTCCAGCCCAGAAGTGCGACCGGTATCACTGAAAACGCTTTAAATTCGTGATTCCGCCTCATTCTTCATTTTTCACTTTAGAGTTTACTCCGGTGGTGATTCTTCTCCGTGTCTCTGAGTCTCTACAGTCGATCCGGTGCCTCTAAGAGTGTTTTTACTTCAACCTAGAGTATCAACTCGTCTCTCAAGTAAGCTTATCCTTCTCTTCCCTCTTTTTAGAAAAATTTTCATCGTCTTTTATGCCAAAACCTAGGTTTTTCTTGATTTGGATGTTTTTAATCGTAGAAAACTTCTTTCTTCACTTGGGAAAGGTTTTAGGGGTCTAAATGTGCAAAACCCCTCAACCAATTTGAAGTTCTATTGGTTGGTTTAAAGAAAATCCCAAAATTTTGACTTTTAACCTAGGTTTCTAGGTTTTACGATGTTTTTGATAAATTTTGTTAATATGTCTCTATTTCTTTGCTTTGTGATGTAATTGTTTGATCTATGTTGGCATTGTACTACCACAATAAGTCCTCCTACCCATATTGGGTGTGTTTTGAGGCTTTTTCACCATTTTCTACTGTTATGCTGTCGAAATTTTCTGAAATTTTCTCTAATTGACTCATTTTTTTCTTTGTTTAACAGTTACAATATGTCTAGACATTGCGGCGTGGGGAAACGATCATATCTGTCGGGTATGAACAGGCCACATCCCCCACCTGTCCTGTATGATGAGAGATACTTTCGGTCGGAGGCGGCCGCTTCACGCCTTGCATGGTTTCGAGCAAAACGTATCGAAGTAAGTCATTTTGTAAACCTGGAACATCTACACCGCTTCAATGTTGAGGCGGCTTTTGGGGCGATGGGTTGGTTACCCATTATACAGTATAGAGAGACTACTCGTCCCAGCTTGGTGAAACTATTCTATGCTAACCTGGAGGTAGAAGGGGATCTCAATGACTGGGAGCATGCTAGGGACCTTCGCATCACCAGCTATGTGAAAGGGGTGATGATTTCTTTTAACACAGCCGAACTAGCTGCACTTCTGGAGATTCCTGATGACGGGGAACTCATCTATTGTCCACCCAGAGCCAAAGGATATATTTCTGATGACATGAGGTCAGCCATAGCATAGCATATTTTATTACTAGGTAGAGTCATGTTGGCTTCGAACCTACGTCCTTAGCCTCGCCTATTCTATCGGATCATACAACATAACATTGTTCACCAGAGTGGGCATTATGGAGAGTTATCCAGTTGACCCAGTACCTCACCTACTGTGTGGCTACCAGGCACCGGATCTGTTTGCCTTACTTGCTTATTCGGGTCATGATTTATGCAGCAATGCTTGATGTGACGGGTAATCTTCCATATGGTTGGTTGATCACAGCATTGCTGCAGCGTCTGGGTGTGGATATGCAGGGAGAGGTAGCTGTGGAGATCACTATGAGTTCTGATATAGATGCCGAGTCCATCTATAAGATGCAGATGGACGATCTAGTGCTCAGTGATGAGGAGTTACAGGCTCGTCCTCTCCTACCTAGGAATCATGCGGCAGTTGCAGTTGCAGTAGCAGCAGCAGCAGCAGCAGCGGCAGCAGAGATGGGGGATGATGGGGATGCATACATGGAGGACATCCCAGCACCTGCACCCCAGCATTCTCCAGTTGTAGGACCTTCTAGGCCTCCTCCAGTTGCTTAACCAACTCATCATCCTTCGGACCCAGTGATGAGCATGCTCATGGAGATCAGAGACACTCAGAGAGGCATCCTAGATACTCAGAGGGGGCTCATGGATTCTCAGCGAGAGATGGGTCAGGAGTTGGGGCGTCTAGTTTGTAGCCTATGGGTCACGCAGGACCAGGTTCATTGGCTTAGAGAGGTGTACAAGCGGGACTATGATATTGTAGACCCGGTACCATCCAGACCCGCTACTCCACCATAGTCAGATGTAGTTTTATTTTATTTTTATGTGTTTTGTTTTGTTAACAGAGTAACTGTTCAACTTGTGGACTGTACTCTGTCGTACACTTTATATTTGTTTATGAAATGATTAATTATTTTTCTATAATACTTCAGTGTTTATGATTGTTCTTCCATTATTATTATATTATGCATCTTTCTTAATTCTCAGGCATCAAACAAGCTTATAGTGTGTTCTTATTAAAGTTTTTAATTTTCCTAACTCAGCTCATTGGACACAGTTAGATGCAGAATGATTAGCTGGACAGAGCCTAGTGGCTCTGATACCAAGTTGTCACACCCCAATTTCTTGAACCAGAAGTATGAGTAAACTAGCTCTAAACCACGGTTCACACCAGGATCTCAATAGACCGTGTCAACCAATCATTCCCAAGCAATTTAACTTAATCAGAGATTAATACATAGCAGCGGAATAAAAATAAATGAACTGAGATCTATGTGGTAATTTAAAATAAATATTCAACTTATTCCATCATTCACAAACTTAAATAATAATAAAAAATATTACAATGTATTATTTAAAATAAAATCTCCTCTAAAGGAAAACATAAAAGGAGCACTCGCATGATGCGTCATGCTCGTCCTCTACTACCTGAGTATCAATGGCTGCAACTGTACCATACACTCGGGTAGTCATGAAGTCATCAACTGTATACCCTGCATCAAAATCTGAAAAGAAGAATATATATTCGGGTGAGCTCACAACTTAGCTCAGTAAGTACAAAACCGATGCAACATACAAAATGCATGAGATAATATTACAATTTGGGTCAAGTATAACTTGCAAAATACTATGGTAAGGTTTGGTGGCCTCCGCACCTCCATGCACGAGAGTGTGAGCACACCCAACAGGCAGGCAATAATCCATACTACTGTTGTTGCCCCACATCACTCACTCCTGTATAGAAATAGAGCTAGAGTCTGGCGGTCAGACAACAATCCGCACTACCACGTCCTCCCCCTGATACCCTACATTGTACCAATACCTAAACCCCTATTGGAAAGGGCTTGCAAGTGGGTTTCGTTTCTAACCAGTCCTATATGTCAATACAGTATCTATGGCCTTACCCCAGCAAGACTCCCTACGACATAGAGATAGGGCTCGAGTCTGGCGGGCAGGGTGAACCACAATCCCACGTCCTCCCCTTGATACCCTATTCGTACCAAGTCTGCTAAGGTATATGGCGATACGAAAAAGGTGTTAGCTGTGGATATATCCAGGGCTCCACCACTCCCCTTTACATTCCACACATTAACTAAAAGCATACACATGCCTAACATCCAACAATCCTAACATATGAAATGCATGAACAGATAATAATAATAAAAGAAGCAACTACTTGTCATGTGAAATGCACAGACAATAAGCAATTAATTCATATACAATTTAGTCACAAAGGTTTACTGTTAATTAGTTATTTAGAGTTTGGGGTCTTGTCCCTTACCTGACGCGTGATAACCATCCCGCTCTACGTCACAGAGTTTACTCACGCTATTTACAGGTCCTACACAATCATATTCATAGGTTAGAATTCATTTATTAAGGTTACAGGTGGTCAGCACCATGTTCGGCCAAGCAAACCAGGCTCAGAGAACATATCGGTCGCGGTACCGGTCTCAGTGTACTGAGACCGGTATGGTGCCACCGGTATATATCGGTTGCGGTACATATCGGTCTCAGTTAGTGAGATCGATATGTTCCTGCGGTATATACCACAAGCCCATACTGCTGGACCTTGCGTCCAACCGGTATACTCCGCGGTTTGGATCCGAGAGCGAGGTATCGGATCTCCCTTCCTCGTCGGTTATCGGCTAGGTTTCTAGGGTTTCTCCTAACCCACACTAAGGTCCAAGTTAATGGCCTTCTGATTTCGACTAGAACGTCGTATCAAACCAGATCAAATCTAAAAGAAAGACTAAGTTCATTGAAAGATCTATGGTTTTGGATTGCCGCGTCGCTTCGCCTCTCCAATCCAACATCCTAGTATTACTAATAGTATGGAGCACTTACCGGCGGTGTTTGTCGGTTGGCGGTGAGCTCCTCCAATGGAAATCTCCTTCCTGGGCAGCCTCCTCCTCCTTGCTCCTTCTCAACTCTCCTCTAGACGGCTAGGGTTTGAGAAGGATCAATGGAGTGTCATAATCTCTAATAATAGAGGGAAGCCATTCTTGGGAAGGTTTTCCACGATTAGAAACTTTCCAAGTTTCCATTCGGAGTGAGGGACCCGTTGGAGTCTGTCTCCCGTAGAAACTAAGCAACCCGATCACACATACCAGTCTGACTGACTCAGACCGGTATAGTCAAACCGGTATACACATACCGGTTGCACCATACCGGTCTGACTGACTCAGACCGGTATAGTCAGACCGGTATGAGATTTATACCATTTTTGAGTGGTTTTCATACCTGAAATTTGCGTGGTTCGTCACCCGGCTTCGCTTTCCGGTCCAGTTATGATTGGAACACCTATCACCATATAAAACCACTGGTTAGACCCTGTTTTTAGAACACGGTTCTTACATTTGTTGCATAGGAGTAGACTTTGAATAAGGGAACTCCTTTTCATTGAATACAACGGACCGAGAAATATATACACGCCCACTTGAAGGATCAAGGCATTGGTACCCTTTATGTTGAGTAGAATAACCCAAAAAGACACATCACAAGCTTTGATTGTCTAGTTTAGAGGTGCTATACAGACGCAGCCATGGATAGCATGCCACCCCGAAAACTCGTAGGGCTTTATAATCCGGTGCTTGGAGAAACAAAATTTCAAATGGGGATGCATGTGCAGTACCATAAGAGGGCATCCGATTGAGGAGGTAAACTACAGTGGCAAAGGCATAATCCCAATAGTACTTGGGAACATGGAAATGAGCCAAGAAAGTGAGTCCAGATTCCACAATATGACGATGCTTACGTTCGACAACGCCATTCTGACTCTGTGTGTGAGGACAAGAAAATCTGTGGAGAATTCCATTAGAGGTCAAGTATTTAGTAAAAGGGATAAATTCCCCCCCCACCATCAGACTGAAAAACCTTTATGGTGGTATAAAAAAAATTTCAACTTGCATTTTAAAGGTAATGAATGTAGAAAGAGCCTCGGATTTGGTTTTTAAAGGATAAAACCAGGTGTAACGACTATAATCATCAACAAATGAAATGTAATAGCGACATCCAGAAGTAGAAATCACAGGAGAAGGGCCCCATAAATCCGAATGTAATAATTCAAAAGGAGCATTACATCTAGTGACTCGACGAGAAAACGAAAGACGATGAGATTTGCCAAACTGGCAAGACTCACAAAACGCAAGACTCAAACTAGCAATTGGTAAATCATGCTTTGAAATGATAGAGGTGACAACTCTGGGAGCGGGATGACCAAAGTGCTTGTGCCAAGTGGAGTGAGAGGCATGTTCGCCTATCAGGGCTGTGGGATGGACTGAAGAAGATCCACTAGGCTTATTAGGAGAAGAGACACCATGAATGCGATATAGACCATCATTATTCGAGCCTTGCAGAAGGAGGCCCCCCGAGGATCGATCCTTCACACAGCAAAATGAGGGATGGAATTCAAAGAAACATTCATTATCACGAGTAAATTGAGAAACAAACAATAAATTTTTCGTGATGCTAGGAACATGTAAAAAACTTTTAAGATGAAAGGAGGAGGATGGAGTATGCAAAGTTGAAGAGCCAATGTGGGAGATAGGCAAACCTGAACCATCGGTACAATGAACATTATTAGAACCAGAGTAGGGAACTGGATGGGAGAGATTACCCATGTCCTAGGTGAAGTGGTGACTTGCACCTGAATCTGGATACCAGGTAGTGTCCATTAGTTGAAGACCAGAGGAAGAGTGTTGTGCATAATGGACCGAGGGAGTGGGAGGGCCATGAAAACTAGGATTGAACCGCTGATAGCACTGTAGGGCAGAGTGACCGGTTTGGTTGCAAACTTAACAAAGAACCTTGGGTCGTTGATCAAATGAATCTGCAGTAAATCGACCACGTCCACGTCCCCTGCCGCGGCCTCGACTACGCCGCACATAACCTGACACATTAGGCGTTGATTTGACAGAGAGGTTAGCAGAAGGAATTGTAGGGACTCGGCTTTGTAAGAGAGCCTCGTGGTTGTATAATTTGCCGAGGAAGTCATCTAGTGACAGAGGGTCGAGGCTAGAAGTGACAGAAGTAAGAAAACTGTCATACTCGCTCCCGAGTCCACTAAGAAGACTGAGCACCAGCTGATATTCAGGGACAGGTTTTGCGACGGCTGCTAGATATTCCGCCAATGTCTTGACCTTTTGAACATATTCAGCAAGGGGTGAATCCCCTTTCTTAAGAGAACAAAGTTGAAACTCCAAATGCATAATGCAAGCTTAAGAGTGAGAGGCAAAGTGTTTTTCAAGAGTGCTCCAAACCATGGCAGACGTGTCGAGACCGACAACAAGAGAGAAGACTAGTTCGATAAGCGTAGACAAAAAACAACAGAGAATGGTTTGATCTTGATTATGCCATTTGAGATAGGCAGAATCTGGAAGAGAAACACCAGAAGAGGAGGTGTCGGTGGTATCTGTCAAATAAGATGTAGTGGAGGTTGCCTTTGGGGGACATGGAAAAGTCCCATCAACGTAGCCCATGAAACCATGGAGACGAAAGAGGGGCAGGAATTGCGCTCTCCAAAGAAGATAATTCGTATTAGCCAAACGAATAGGAAGGACATGGTTGATGTTCCCCCCGAAACTAAAAGGAGCAGGTGAAGAGTTACCAGAGGCAGCCATGGAATAGTTCTCGAAGACAGAAAAAAAAATCGCTACGTATTTGAAGCGAGCTCTGATACCATGAGAAATGCTATAGTTTAGGATTTCAAGTGTGTGATCCTTCATGGATCGGTTCTATATTTAAAGAGAGAAATGTACAATTGTAGCAAATCAATTTACAGAGTGTCTATAGCTTAGATTCCTAACATAATTCAATAGTAAACAGCTCATGCATGGATATGATTGAGATCTATGAGGATTCTAGTGTACAGCTCATGCATGGACAAGTCCTGTATGGATGATATTGAGATCATGAAGATCCTGCCACATCAACACCTGTTGGAGATATTCTTGGTGACGATTGAGATATTGTTCTATCACTTAGGAGTCTTATACATGAGAGAATCCCTTCACTTACTTGTTCGAACTTTTGAACTAGAAACTCAACAAGGTCAGAGCTCTAGGATCTTTAAAAAAATAAAAAAAACACTTGTCACCTTACAAAAGAGATGGTCTGGAGCCTGTCATCTAATAAAACATGGAGGGTCACCCACAAGAGGGACAATGATCACTTAATGTGGTACCACATTTGCCATGTATACTAGTACCCATCGGTGGGGCTATACGTGAGGAGAGTATTGGGAATAATCCCATATTGCTTAAAGACTAGAACCTTATATATAGCCTGTCACCTAATAAAACATGGATGGTCACTCACAAGTGGGACAACGATCACTAAATGTGGGACCACATTTGCCACGTATACTACTACCCAACGGTAGAGCTACACATGAGGAGAATATTAATAATAATCCCATATACTTAAAGACAAGAACCTTATATATATATATAAGAATTTTTAAATTAAAAACTCAACACTTCTTCCTTCCATTTTCTTCTTCTGGCGGGATGAATATGAGAATATGAAAAGCTTAGACGACAGTTGTCATTGAGTATAAATTTCAAACCAGCAATACGTCTTCTCCCATGTTTTGCTGAAACAAGCTAGTTTGCATCTCTCAGGCACTCTGTGCTTGTGTTTTGTAGTTTGGTCATACGTTGTGCAGGCATTATTCTGTTTCAGCATCACACTTTGAATGATGGTGGTTTGGTTTGGTTGCTTCATGCCTTCGCGTTTTTTAGTTTGGTCATACATTGTGCAGGCATTATTCTGTTTCAGCATCACACTTTGAATGATGGTGGTTTGGTTTGGTTGCTTCATGCCTTCGCGTTTTTTACTTTCCACACCCCCCTCCCTCCTCTTTTGCAGTCGGATCAATATATATCTTAGGCACTTTTTTGTATGTATTATAGAATTAATTATATAATACATTATATCATAAGTAGTTGTTTAGTATGATTTATAGTACTTATTTATATTTAAAATAAATTGGTATAATCTAAAATCCATAAATAGGTTACAAGGTGTCTATCATTATCGTGATAATCTATTATTACTTCTTGATGTCTAGTGGTATTAGACGATTATTATTTATGACTAGTAATTTATTCTTATAAATGATTTATTATAAATAGTTCATAAAAATAAATAAAAACTATACCAAAGAGTTTATAGAGAATTTTACATTCCGAATCAAAATATTTTGGTCCAAAATTGATTGAATTGAAGTCACAATACAAAAAAAATGGCATAAAACTGCATTTTTTCCATAGTAAAAGGTCCAAAAATCCCCACAAATCTGCATAAAACTACGGTTTTTGTAGCTCGAGAGGTTGTGTGGGAAAATTCCTATAGGCCTAAATATTGATTCTAGTTTTCTTCTGATAGCCTAGGATTGCCCTGCTGATGGCGATGCCGAGGGTGCATGGGAGTATTACATCCTATTAGGGCTGGCTTTGTTTTTACATTAATTATTTTAATATATTCTTTTGCGGACTTTTAGCAAACAATACTTGCAGTATTCTATTTGTAGCTAGAAATGCTGTCGCAACAACTATTCGTAGCCTGCATATTTCTCACCATAGGTAAAGAGTAAAGTATGCCTACTAATTTTTCCACAGTAATTCTGTAGCTGTGGATTTAGCTTTGGAATTTTGCATCCCAAAAAATTTATAACTATGGTTTTGTAATTACATAATTTTTGTAAAGACTATAGCTACATATGAGGTTTGTAGCTGTTATTTTAGCTACATATTATTTATTTGTGCGGCTTGTAACTGTAGATTTTAGTTGCACTTTTTTTTTTTTTTTTTGGGAGAACCTATAGGCTTTTGCTTGCAAGGGGAATCGAAGGGAGTAAAAATTTTTAAACTTTAAATGAAAACTTTGGCAATGATTATAGTATATGTTATCACATTACTATATAACTAATTCCAAATTATTTTATATTTAGTTATTAACTTACAGTTCACTTTGCATCCAAATCCCTCCAATTTGAAAAGCAAAATAAATTTTACATCTTATAAGTATCATTACTAAATATTTAAGAGGTTAGGTAATTTATACAATCATGTTGTGTTAAAATTATAAAAGTTTCCCTTTAAAGTTAAAAAATTTCACTTCTCTTCCCTTCAATTCCCCTTTCAACCAAATAAAACCATAATACAGTTTTTAGATGCAGATAAAAATCAATTGCTGCAGATTTTCGATGTTGTAATAATGTTATCACAACAGTTTTTTTTTTTTTTTTTTTTTGGATATATATATATATATATATATATATATATATATGTGTGTGTGTGTGTTGTGTGTTTGTGCTTTTTTCTTGAACTCACATAATCCATTCAAAACATAATACATTTAAAATAAAAATCCACTTAATACACAATATATAACAACTATCTAATATACAAAATCCATATAAATGCCTAAATCTTGTTTACTATCTAAATCATTTAAATTCAAAATACATCTAAAATAAAAAAAAAACATGTTCATATTCTGAATCATTTAAATCCAAAATACTTGATACATCAACAGTTCTATCCTAAATAAGTGATCAACGCCCTTCAACAATTCATAACCCATGCATCCCATATCTTAAGGGGTTGTTTGATAAAACTTTAACTCTGGGATTCTTACTTGTGGTTTAAATTTCTACTCTAACTTCAAAAGGATTCAGGAGTATAAGGGAGTAGAAACATATTTGTTAACCTAATTTAGTCATAGACTCCATAGTAATGGTGGTGGGTGGCGGATGGTGGCACTAGTGGTGAGTGGTGATGGTTGATAACGGTGGTGGTGAGTCGGAGGTGGTGGCGAAGGGTGGTCGTAGGTGGGTGGAGGGTGGTGGTGGTGGTGGTTGGTGGTGGTGGTTGGTGGTGGTGGCGGTGGGTGGTGGTGGATGGTGGTGGCAGTGGTGGTGGCGATGGGGGGTGGTGGTGGTGGTGGGTGATGGTTGGTGGTGGTGGCGGTGGGTGGTGGTGGATGGTGGTGGTGGTGGTGGCGGGGTGGTGGGTGGTTGGTGGGTGGTGGTGGGTGGGTAGTGGTGGTTGAGGATGGTGGTGGTGGTGGGTAGTGGTGGCGGTGGGTGGTGGTGGTGGTGGTGGCGGTGGTGGTTGGTGGCTGGTGGTGGTTGTGGTGGTAGTGGTGGTTGGTGGGTAGTAGTGGTGTGGGGTTTTTTTTTTTTACTCCAAAATTTTATTCCGAATTCGAAAAGCATCTATTTTATGCTTCAAAAAATTGGATTCTGGAGACTTTTTGGAGCTGGTTCACCCATGGATTCTCCAGAAGTCTGAACCGGGTTACCAAATAGACTTTTACTCCATTTATGCTCCAGAAGTCAGAATCCAACTTCTGGAGTGTTATCAAACACCCCCTAAATGTGCTTCACAGTAACCACTTGTATGTACATTTGGTTTGGTTTGATTTGTCCACATTTTCACTTTGGAGTACAATTAGCAAGTTAATAAGATTGATTGAATGTTAAATTGTCAACCATCTAACATCAGTAGACCACAGCCGGTAGAATGAAAGATTAAAACCAAGGAGTCACTTGAGAAAGAACTTAATGAAGATACTTATGCAATTTAAAGAAGAAAAAAAAAAAGAAAAAGAAAAGAAGCTAAAGTCAATAGAAATATACAGTAATGGAAAAAAAAATTAAATGTGCCAATATAACTAAGAGTCTCTTTGGCATAGTTTATAGAATTGATTAATATAATATATTATATCATTAGAATTGATTAATATAATATATTATATCATTTGCAATTGTTTGGTATGATTTCTAATCCTTTATTTATTTTTAATAAATTAGAGTGAAGGCTCTCTTGGGTATAGTTTATATTTATGTTTATAAGTTACTTATTACAAATCATTTATGAAAAATAAATTATGAATCATTAATAACAACCATTTGAAACCACTAGACATAAAGAAATAATAATAGATTATGACAATAATGATAAACACATTTTAACATATTTATAGATTTTAGATTATATCAATTTATTTTAAATATAAATAAGTACAAAAAATTATACCAAACAACTACATATGTCATAATATATTATATAATTAATTCTAGAGGAGCTCATTATGGGATTCACATCCTCTCCTCCCAGTGGTTCGGGAGGAGAGGGAACGTCCCATTGGATAGCCGACACGTGGGGCTCGGGTGAATCCAAGTTTTCCATCTGAACCGACACAGAGCAAACAAGCTGCACTGACAGGAGATGTCGGCTAGAATGAAGGGTTAGGATTCACCCAAGCCCCACGTGTCGGCCATCCAACAGTCCCCCTCCTCTTGAACCTATGGGAGGAGAGGATATGGATCTGCTCATTATGTATTATGATCATAATAGATTATTGTTTATTTATGCAAGCAACTTCAGTGATCACGTGTTGTAAGGGTTCAAATTGAGGATTATTTTGGTCATTACACGTTTTTCTTAAAACAAGAATATCGGACCCCTGATTTCATCTTCCACATTCTTCCCCTAAATTTTTTACGGTGAGAATTGCAACGGCACACAGAGGCTAACGGATTGGTATTCCTGTGGTCCCCAGCGGAGAAACTACTTACAAATGCCCAAGAAGAAGAAGAAGATTAAGGGTGTCAAAAATGGGTCCGGCCCGGTAGCACGGACCGAGCCAGTCCGATATAATCCGAACCCAACCTGGACCGAACCTTAATGGACAGGTTTCGGTCTCGGCTTGTAAAGCCCGACACCGTTTCAGCCCAAATCGAAACCAGACCGGACCAGCCTGTTAAGAAGCTCGAACTAGCCCGAACCAATAATACCTAACCCGAACACCGGTAAGGTCCATTCGGGCCCAATTTCTTAATTTTAATGGTTTTAAATTTTGATGGATTATATTACACTGTTATAGTTCATTTCTTGATCGAAAAGATTATATGAATCTATAGTTGAAAAGAGTATGTTAATTGTTACAATTTACTGAATTACATGCATATATAATGAATGATGCTAATTTTATAGATAGAAATAATAAAATAGACTATATATCTTACATATAAAATAGGCCGGATAAGCTTGATAAGCCCGATCCGGACCGATCCAGTCCGAAATCACCTCAATAAGCCCAACCCAATAACAAACCAACACCGGACCAGCCTGATAGTTATTGTGTCTAGCGCAGCCCAACCCAATCCGAATTTTTAATGGACATGTTTTAGGCTGGGCTTATAAAACCCGACACCGATATATTCCGGACCGAAATCGGCCCGGACCGACCCGTTCACACCCTTAAAGAAGATCATGGAAGTTGTCGTTGAAGCTACTGTAAGATCACTCTGAAAACCATCATTATACGTAAAATTTTACATCAAAACAAACAGCGCTTTTGAAATTAATCAACATTGACTGTGATCCTAACCATCGCCCAAACACCGATCGTTTTTTGGTCTTCCTAGGAAGCTTTCTTCCTTTCTCCTCTGGAAATCGACAAATCGATCTCGTTTCAGGAGTTGCAGTCCAGTTCGATTAGGATTTAGAGAATTACACATCTTATTTTGCCCCTCTTGTCCATTGTCCAAAAGTGCAAGAATTTCTGATTTATGTCAAATGATTCAATTCAATCACTCATTCTATTGAATCAGACACTGACCTTTTAAGTGGGGTTCTGGCAATCGAAAGTCAAAACCGTGACTCGTGAAAGAATTTTCAAGCTATTGGCTATCAAATCAATGTGTTCAGTGCATCTGCTAATTCCACTTGGGTGTTGATGGCATGGAAGAGAGTAAACTAGATATGATGTTTGAGGATGAGAGGTGGTTTGAGTGCATGAGAGGTATGTAAATGGCAGACCAAAAATGAGGGGTGGTTCAATTTTCTATCTCCTCCTTCGTCAACAAGAAGAGCCATTGATTGAAAGCTCTCTTATATATTATGAAATTAATTATATAATATATTATAACATATATAATTATTTAGTGTGATTTATATTATTTATTTATATTTAAAATAAATCAATATAATCTGAAATCTATTTGTACATTTCAGATAGTCTATTATTATTTCTTTATGACTAGTAATTTTAAAAGATTATTACACAAATTTATTTTCATTATATAATTTATTATGATCAATAGACTCAATACTAGAAAAGATTATTATTTATGATTCATTATACATTCTCATAAACAATTATAAAATTGTACCAAAGAGACCCTGCAAATGCACTTGCAAATGCACTGCATTTTAAAAGGAAAGTTAGGAAGACTCTCTTTGGTATTGTTTGTATTTATGTTAATGAGTTATTTATGAAAAATCATTTATGAAAATAAATTATGAGTCATAAATAATAACCTTTTAATAGACATACAGAAATAATAATAGATTATCACAATAATAAAAAATACCTTCTAACTTGTTTGTAGATTTTAAAATATATCAATTTATTTTAAATATAAACAAGTACAATAAATCATACCAAACAATTATATATTATAATATATTATATAATTAATTTTATAATACATACCAAAGAAAGCCGAAGATAATGCACACAAAGTGGCAAAAACTATAATTGTGAAATCAGTAAAGAAAAGAAGATTTACCCTAAAAGTCTATAAATTATAAGTTTACCATAATGCCCATTAATTGGCTATAACTATGCTACAAGATGAGAGGCAACAAACCAGAAAAGAAGACTTACCCTAAAAGTCTATAAATTATAAGTTTACCATAATGCACATAAATTGGCTATAACTATGCTACAAGATGAGAGGCATCAAACCTTTTGAGATTTCCAAGGAGCAATTGCATTTTGAATCTATTGGCTGAAAAACAACCCTATTATTATTTGGAATAAAATTTTATCTCTAAACCATTATTGGGAGGAGAAACTGCTACTGGGAGGGATTCAAATCCTCTCCTCCAAGAGAATTTGGAGGGGAGGTGACGCCCCTATTGGATCCATCTGAGCTAATAAACTGAGCCGAAAGGGGGGTGTCGGCTGGGATGGAGGCTTGGATTCACCTAAGCCTCAGGTGTCATTCATCCAATGGGGTTCCACTTCTCCTCTAGATTCCCTTGGAGGAGAGGATGTGGATCTTATTGGGAGGAGATTGATGCTATCCTTGGTTTTTTAGGTTGCGTTTGATAATTATCTTGGAGAACAATTATGTTTAGAACAACCAAAAACTATTTGGCAAATATGATTTGTTCTTCCGTTCTTAAAGAATGAACCGGATGAAAAGAACATCCAAGAACTAAAATATTAGAACATGGTTTATCATGTTCTTACGTTCTTGAACAACTTTTAAAAAAACAAAAATGAAAGTTGTGCCTTATAAAATCGAGTTGAGCCTTTCTTCGAGGAAACCTTTTTTTGTTCATTAAGCAACAGCGCTTGAACTCCTTTGCGGTGAGAAGAGAAGACAGAAAATACCATCTCTTTCGGTTCATAACAAGAACAGGTGAGAACGTTACCAAACGCAGTCCTAGGGACCTAAGCTAATGTATTGAATCATCAAATCGTCTAGAAACAATCTCAGTTGAGCGAGTTGATCGAACAAAGTATCCATTAGTAGGTGGACTTTCTGCTATTCGAACTTCATTCAATATCGTTAAAAGTTGAGGAAGGTGTTGAAATAATCTCACATTGCTTAAGTCCGGAATCTTGGGTACCTTATATACTTGAGAGTCCCTTTATTTACTAGTTCGAATTTTTGAGATAGAAACTTAACATAGTATCAGAGCTCCAGGTTCCTTCTTATGGTCATCGAAAAGAGGGACCACATGTCAAGTGCTCTACCACCCAAAAAGAAGGGCAATACGTGAAGGGAGTGTTTGGAATAATCTCACATTAGTTAAGTAGGGAATTTTGGATGCCTTATCTACTTGAGAGTCTTTCCATTTACTATTTTGAACTTTTGAGATAGAAACATAACAAGAGAGTTGATCAACTCCCTCTCAATGTTGGTTCTTGGACTTTCTGGGTTTGATCAAGAAATTGATAAGCCTTGTTAGCTTTTATTTAATCTCAAATTGGGACTTGTTTTAGGGACATTTTAGGCCACTTTGGGTCTAGTACTAAGGCTTCGCCAGCTTGGGTCCAGGGAGAAAGGGGCTTCAGTCGGTTCTAAATTGGCACAGTTTCTGCTAATTCCCTGCCAATATTTAAAGTATCTTATCTTTTAAATTTGAGGTCCAAATCCATTAATCTAGCTCTTCACGAGCTCTTCACTTTAGATGTGAGAGAGAGAAACCATTCTATCCACCAATGGGGAGACATTCCCTCAAAAGAGGGGATTCTAATTCTCTCCTCCAAGAGAATATGGAGGAGAGGTGACGCCCCTATTGGATGGATGACACCTGAAGCACTGATGAATTCAAACTGACACCGAACCAACAAACTGAACCGACAGTGGGATGTCGGGTTGGATGAAGGATTTGAATTCACCCGAATCCTAAGTGTCGTCCATCCAATGAAACGCCATCTCTCCTCCAATAGAATCTGGAAAAAAAGATATAGATCCCAGAAGAGGCAGGCCCAATGGGACCAAAATGGAATCTTTCTCGGAAGGATAGGTAAATTAGGTCCAATTGTATCCATGTCGAGATACAGGGGCCACGGGGTAGAAATCCACCTAGCGTCATGGATTGGGTCAATTTCAGGGGCAAATAGCCAGGGTCATTCTTTAGGGGTGTTTTGATCAATTTATTTCATTTGTTGAAACCTTAAATTAAAGGGTCAATTATAAAGGACCAATTATTATCACAAGGTTTTACCAATAAAAAGAAAACAATCTTTCTTACATCAACACAACTTTTGTTTTCTTTGAAAATAATAAACAATCTTTTTTACGTCAACACAACTTAAGAGTAATAATTCTGATTACGTCAAATAAATAAAGGGGTGTCAATCGATCAGTCTTGATCAGTTTTGGTCAAGCTTAATTGGTCTCCATTAATTTAACACCTTATATTGTGATCGATATATTTAATTAATTGGTCTTGATTTGCAAGACATTGACTTGTTTATATTCGATCCGATCAATCTGGGTCTTTAATCGGTCTAATGATAATCGGTTCAATCGGTCTATTGATTTCTATAATCGATTATCTTATATGTTCATATGTTCGATTATGCTAGTCGGTTTTATGCTCAGTTATAATAATCGATCTATTTTATTGTAAATTCAACCCATTGATTTGTTCTTACTCATAAATGAAGAATGTACATGGATAATGGTAAAAAAAAGGAGATCAAAATATACATTTTAAAGAATATTTGATGTGGCCGTAACAGTCTTTTAGCATCATCTGTTAAAATCATGTCACCTTGAAGACTAAGATATTCGACTCGGGGGACATGATATGGTCCCAAAATTGATACGCCCTAGGTCAATACAAGCTCTTCTTCTGACTAAAGCCTTTCCTCCAAAAATAAATAAATAAATAAATAAATAAATAATTTTAAGACATGGTTTCCCGTGGATTTACTTAGAATCACCAACATTTGGAATAATAATATTTTTCTTTTAATCTTTATTCGAAAAATGAAAGGTATCGGACAAGATTATTTACTTTACTTTTGCTCAACTTAAAGAGCAAGATTAATCATCACTAACTCTTCTTCTGCCTAAAGCCCTCCCTCAATCACTTCAACGACAATCTTTTAAGCATTGTTTGAGAGACAAGTTTTTCTTTTAATAAAGTCCTCCCTTAATTAATCTAAGGACATTCTTTTTTAACTTTGATTTGTCATATATTTACCTAAAAGCAGTAATAGTTTTATAACTTTAAATAATATTACTTTGGAATCAAGTGCAGACACCTCATTTTGTCACTCTGAAGACTAAGATTGCGACGGTGATGATAAAATGCTCCTGACAATGATATTAGTCGAAAATTTGTGGCTTAGAATTTACAATGAGTCTCTGTTCACATCTCAAGTCATTGCTATATTTGGTGAAGTGGACTAGAAAATGACTAAACTACCAATAGATGGTTGACAAGGTCAACAAGGTAATTTATCTGGAACTGGCCCAAATTTTGATATTAGGTGTTTTTTTGTTACTAAATTTTAAGTTTTCAAGATGGTTTGAAAAAATAAAATTCAATTTGCCTAATGTTTTATGAGAGATTCAGTTTTTGAACAAAGATGGGTCTCATACTTGACGAGGTTCTTCTACTTACCTTTTTTTTGAAGAAAAAAATGATTTCTAATTTTCATCTTATCGAAAAATAGGGGGAGGAACTTTAATATGATACCTTAGATGCTTAAATTTGAATTTACAATTTATTAAAAGATCTATTTTTTGTTCCAACATTTTGGATTAGGAAGCCAAAGTTAGATCTTCAATAACTAACGTCAATAAGGCATCGATGCTCACTCAACGTTGATGATTTTCATTGAGCAGAAAAACTAGTTGTCACTCAGGTAGGTGCATGGTAATTAATTTGTCACCGAAAAAGAATCTGATCATTTCAGATCTTGTGAAAGCCCCTCTCCTTGAATATCAAAACTACTGCATGTATAATTGGGTTTCCATGATAAACAATGAATGTGTATTAAAGGGATGGATGTCATTACTTTTGTCACCCGTTAGGCCGGTGACAAAAAGTCAGACCCTTGGTTGAGAGTCAACCGAAGGATATATAGAGTTTGAATCATTTAGATCCCTAGATTAGAATGGTGATTATTCACCCAAAATCCAA
This sequence comes from Protea cynaroides, assembly GCA_028583415.1. Taxonomy (NCBI): domain Eukaryota; kingdom Viridiplantae; phylum Streptophyta; class Magnoliopsida; order Proteales; family Proteaceae; genus Protea; species Protea cynaroides. The sequence continues at coordinate 56,130,868 of CM053272.1, forward strand.
CGGATTTTCGTGAGCTTTGGCCCCATACGTTCCTTGTAAAAAGCAAAGAATCTTGCATACGTTAATACAAACTCATCTTTTGACAAAAGTTTTATCTAAATTACTCAAAGAATATCCTTTAAACCATGTTTTGACATGGATTTATCCTAAGTCATCAACTGTTTTACGCTTCCCATTATAATAATATTTCTTGTTTTAGTTTTTTATTGAAAAATGAAAGTCATTTTCGCAGGAACAAAAGGATATGATTATGCACTTTTGATCTCCTTTTAATGAGTGTTAACCTGCTCACGAAATCCCAGGCAATTTGGATTTTGACTGACAATTGGTCTTACCCTCTAGGATCCATGGATTCTGAACTACAATAATCCAGTGAGGCTTCTTTGTAATTCTACATGGTAAGTGCTTAAGAAACTAAGTTATGATATGTAAATGATCCCACCTAGGAGAAACTAGGGGTGAAATAGGGAGAATCCTACAAAATTACCCCACCGACTGACCTTATCGGATAAGCCTGTGGCCTCCACCTGCTGCAGTCTACTAGTTGATGGATCAACTGGTAGTGTCAGCCGATGGGCTTTAAACAACAGAACTATTTAATTTGGTGTGAGGCCCATTTGTGACTTTGACACTTGAACTTTGGTGTTTGCTGATACCTAAATTACCTAGTGTACCCCATGATGAGATTGGGGATGTTCCAATGATCAGACCACCAATAGGGAGAAGTAAATCAGGTCCAACAGATTGGGGTCTGACTATGCAAATGAGCCTCAGTCAAAGAAAACTATAAATAAAGAGAAGATACTAAACCCTCATTTATTGCTGCACCAAAAATAAAAGGGAGAGAAATGGGAGAGAAGGAATGGGAAAGATGAAGAAGAAGAGAAGAAAAATTAAAAAAAGAGGGGTTGGAGCTTGGAGGTAACCTCTACCCTTACCTAGGGGTCTCGACATCCGGAGCTACACCTAGCTTCCTTGGTCATCTCGAGGTAAAACCTCCCATCCTAAATCCTTGGACATTCTCTTCTCTACCCCCTAATGTTGGTAATGACCTAGAAGTCTACCGTTAGTAGCCTAGGGATTGATGCCCTGGTCTTTATTAGCTTGGGGAGACAGTCTCTCTAATTTTTCCCACCATAGGACTGACCTAGATGACTTAGGATTGAAAACCCTAGGTTGGGATTCAATGAATCCCAAGGCTTCAATGGGGCTAATTGCCCTTGAATCCCTAAATTAATTTCCCAAGGTTGCGCTCCATATAGGGAGGATCATGGATGCATTTGGGAAGAAACCCCTAAAAGTTGAAAAATAATCTCCTCATGTTTTTATTTTGACATGCGAAATATCTAGTGGTGGTCATTAATTGTGCACAGTTAGCAATATATTGGTACCCATGTACGATGGATGACAGCCATTAAATATTCCTTATGTCAACATAAGGACATAAGAGGATTATGATCCTCAAAAATTAGGTTTAGAACCAACCTTCCCACAGTGATGAAATCACCCACAGAATGACTTTAATGGTCGCATGTTCCGAGTCAGGTGGCATTATCCGGAAGAAGATCCAAATCCTAGGAAAATGACACTGACACCAACCAGTTGACCCTACTTGTAGCATCAATCGGTGGCTCCCAGAAGGATTTTTTTCTGGAATCTTAGGTGCCATTGAATGTGCCCAAGGTCGCACCATCAGCCGACTTGCAACCACTGGAGGGCATTTTTTTACTGTAAAGCTCTAGGATCTTAGGTACCTTCTAGTAATTCACCACTTAACATTAATTACTCAAATTGAACATGTTTAGGTAAACCTTTTAGGATATTTTCTTGGGAAAATTCACGTGTTATCAGAGTTCATAATCAATCACCATGGATGTAAGTGAGGTGGAGTTGAATTAATTTATGGAATGTATTGTAACTGTCATGTATGAATATGTTATGCCATGATTGATATAACAGTATGCATGTCATCTAATTTACTGATATATTACTGTCATGCATTGCTTTATAACAACTGCTTTTTAATTTATCATGTGTTGTTTGATGGGATGTTTATTTTTCTTATGTGGCGTCCGGAGGGTCAAAGAAGTTCCATTATCGTGATGACCATGTGAGCCTTGTTTATCTGATAGTACACTTGTGGGAACCCACTATGATCAATGGCGTTTCGATACCGTGACCCCCATAGGTTTACAATCTATATTGAATTACGTACTTTGCCATATAGATTTGCATTTGGTTAGGTGTATAATCCTTTGTGACTGCACCCCTTCCAACAGTGGGTTATGTGTTGGTGTGGGCCCGGTATATGGTATGGACATGGGCTAGCAGTTCCCCTTATGGCCAAGGTTGATTTCTAGTATCGGGAGTATGTCAGGCATGTGCTAAAAGTACCATCCCCTTCTTGGCCAAGGCCTATTTCTGGTGTAGGAATGCCCACTTCACGACCATTGTCTAGTGGTGTCGGGGATGAGGTCTCAGATTGTGAACGGGGCTGTAACTGGGATGCCAGAAAGGGGCCTACATTTGGGTTTGATAGGTGTCGTCTCATGGACTATGACGATACTGAATCCATCCCTAAAGTGAGGCTTTTTTCCTGATGTTTGGGCAGTGCCCAAGATGTTGTATGTTGTATATATTAACCTAATTTAGTTTATTTTATGCATTTGTCATATATTTATTGTTTGCATGTTCCTATCCTTTTGCTGAGCTTGGTGAAGCTCCTCCCCACAGATTTGTTTCTTTTCAGATGTTAGTGCGGGTGATATTTTAGCCGATAACCTGGATGCTTCCTAGGTTGTATATCACTACGACATATTTGTGGAGGACCGACTTCGGAAGCACATTCCCCTTGGTTGCACGTGTAACCTATGGTGACCAAGCGTAAGCATTGAGATACTTGGTCATTGAGCCTGAGTGCCCATAGATTTTGTATTCAGATTATTCTATAGTTGCATATGTTTTATATTATGTTTTGTTAATTTTGGTGATATGGATAAATGTCAGTTATTTATAAGAATACCATTTAGTTCCATCAGTTTTATCATACAAATATGCTAATTATATAAAGACTTCCACTGATATATTGTATACTTTGATTATTGTGATTTTCATGTGATGTGTGATGTGATGTAGTCCATTGCATCAAGGTTGTGGGTGTGACTTGGAACAACAGTAATCATTCTAGTCATTTCCTCAACATTTAGAAGTGCGGTATGACACAAAAGCTCTGTTTTCTGAGTTCTAATAACATTCTTTTAACCTTGGTTTGGCATGGACTCAATAGAATCAGCAAAACTTTTTTACACCTTATAACCTGGCTACTCATCTAAATTCCTCGTTCCTCGGTATTAACAAAAGTTCCAACCTGACCTTCTCTACCCGCATAATAGAGTTGGGCCACTGTTTGATTGCAGTAACAACAATTAAGGTACGAATAATGGTAGTGGTCATCTTTGCAACCGATGCCTGTAGGTCCGCTAACGTAAAGCGAGGAGTTGAGCCTGAACTGGCGAACCGAAGTCACTTTCGGAACCACTCAAGTGAATTGGTTTCGAGAGCATTACGCCAGTTTTTGGCGACTTTCACTTTCAACCCGATTCGCGAGGATGAGCATGCCTAAGAATGAGTAATCGCACCTTTACTCTAATAAAGGGTGGTCGTAGATCAACAGCAAGATACGGCCAAAAAAAGAAATAGATAGACGAAAAGTCTGCCATTAGAGTATGGTATTCTAGTGGACGTTACCTTAATTGATCAAAGATCTTCCCGTTCAGTTGCTGAAAGATAGATGCGGATAATGTTTCAAAATGAGAAACTACTCCTATTTTTGCATGAAAAAAAAAAAAGAAAGACCACTTCTGCTTAGGAAATAGGTTGGTTGTATTCATCGATTTTCACAATAATCGCTTATTCCACAGCAGGATTAACTACGTTTTATATGTTTCGGATCTATTTACTTACTTTTGAAGGACATTTAAACGTCCATTTTCAAAAGTACAAAAACAGCTCCGCTTCCTTAAAAAAAGGAAGCGGACAGAATGACATTTAGGCGATGGCGGCGATGGCCCGCCGCTACACACTTCCTCACTGATTTAGTGAGAGAAGTGCTCAATCATCCTCCAAGAGACGAGGGCGTAACCAACGGAAGGTTCTCCCCTGTCCCCGACATTGTTCTCCGACGATGTCCCCTGGGCGAAAGGGGCCACCATTCTCCGCTTGCGCCCCCAAACGTAGGCAACAAGTGAGAAAACTACAGTGGTATCCACCTTCCTATAAATCAGAGAGCGGGAAAGACTCCACGGGACCCCATTTCCCCCAAAACCTCACCTTTTGAATCTTCAGTAGGGGCCTTTAGTATTTTGATTAGAGTAGGGGTCGCGAGAGAGCAGAGCGTACCTTGTGTAATATAAAGAAGATCAGTGAGCACATGCCGTCTCCTGCAGATGTGGGCTAGGTATCCTACATCTGAACTGAATTCTTTCTGGTTAAAGAATTTCTTTCTAGTTGCTCTGGAACAATTAGGAAATTCTCTGGCGAGAAAACCCTGATAGGTTTGGTTTAGGATATGACTTGATCTCTTGGGCCGAATGGTGAAGTGATCTGCCTGTCGTAGATCGCAATATATCTGGCGAAGAAGTAAAAGTGGAGTCCCAACCCCCGGGGCTGCCTGCGGTTACAGAATCGCCCGCAGAAGCCGCTATCGCGACTAGAGCAATAAACGGCACAGTAGCGCCAGAGGAGTTTGCGCAGAGCCCGGGCCCACAAGCACCCGGCCCGCCCCTTCTTTTTCAGTAAAGCCGACCTCTTTTTTGCCAGTGCTGACGCAATGTGCACGTGGATAAGGAAAGCAAAATCCCAGTAGGGCCGGTTCATAGCAAAGAGAGGGAAAGACGCTCCTTTCATGGAAATGGTCTTCTTCTTCTTTCTAACGCTTTCATAAAAATTCTCGTAGAATCGAGAATGACCATTTCTCACCCAGCCCCACCTACTTCAGTGAGGCTGGAACAGAAAAAGACCTGGTTCCACACACATGAGACAAGCAGAAGGTATGGGACGACCAGTTGCAAACTACGGAGCAAAGAAAGGTGAGCCGAAGGCTTGCTTCCGCTTAGTTAGCACGCGCTTGAGTGCTAGCTGATCATAGACCATTCTCGTTTGGTTCGATCAGGGATAGGATCAGTGTTGGTAAAAGCTTGTTCTAAAAACTTATTTTTTTCTGTCAATATACGACAATACCAAAAGGACCACTTATTTTAGGCTGCCATTATTCACTGGGCGGTGCTCTAAAGCTCTTTGGGAGCTGGTGGAGAGCCATTCCATTTAGGGCGAGACAGAATGGGCGGGCACGAGCTGTCTGGTGTCCGAGCCGATTGGTCAGACGACGACTACTTCACTTATTAGATTAGTATTAGCCAGGTCGGGCCGGGGCTCCGCGCTCTTTCTTTCTGTGTGGGATGATGTCGGGGAGAGAAGGGAATGCGTCGAGGCGGCGAACCAGTTGGTTCGACCAGCCTTTGATGGCTCCATCCGTCCATAACCGATCTCCTTTGTTAGTCGAGCGGAGACTGATTGATCGTTCTAATCCATTCCTTCGCGCTATTGCTATAGCTTAGGTAGGGGCTCCTCATGCTTCCTTCCTAAATGACATGCGCTAGACTTTTTTTGACTTATATGCTTAAGACCACTGCTCTGGATAAAAAAAGACCAAAGAGGTGCTCTCGTGCCGCTGCTCCTCTTCTCTTGGCTTCCATGAGGCTCCGCAGGAGTGGAGAACACAACTTTTCGTCTGCACGTTGCTCCTACAACCACTAAAATGCTGACTACTGCGCTTTACTAATAGGGGCGCGCTAGCGTGCGAATCCCTTGCTTGGTTACTCTATAAGGGCGCGCGCCTTACCTTGGGCATAGCTTGGAGGCTTTATTGAATCACCGTGGTTCTAGTATGAATCTGAGGTTTTAATCGATTGATAGGGTCTTAACAAGAGAATTCCTATCCCATCATATTATCAGAACTACCAACATACCCTCGTCCCCCTCCTCCTGGCGTCACTACCCTCGTAGGCCCAGCTCCCTGAACCCAAGGTAGATCTCCTGAGTCTCTAGCACCCCACACTGGTGCCCATCCATGTGCGACATCCAGAAAATCCCTCCGATAGGCATCCAGAGATTCCAGCCCTAACTGCAGTACATCTTCTTTAGTCGATTGACAGCAATCCCCATGCCATCGTTAGACTTCCTAGGCCTTCCCAATGACAACTCCCTGTCAGCGAAGGATCACCAAACAACCTCACCGCACCATATTGCAACCCAAAAAATGTAGCCACAGGGTCTTCTCCACCTGAAACTGTAAGAAAACTACAATCCATATGTATGTCTATGCAGAATAAGATTCGACATACCCATAGTGTAGGGATCTGTTCCAGCCGGTGTCCGTCCAACCGATGTTGTCTTCTGATGTACTCTGATATGCCCTGCTGCACAAACAAAAGAGAAGAGAGGGGAAGGATTTCTATGCACTGACTGTATTCCCAAACAGAGAATATGATGGACTTCTCAAATTTCTATTAGTGTGCACAGGACCCTACCCATTAGTATTTATAGACCAACCGTCTCCTTCCATCAAGGATGGACGGTGATCTGGGTGCCACATGTCCCTCAGATCCGACGCTCATAACTCTCCTAATAGGGGATACCTAAAATGGATAGTGGCATGTGAGCCACTTACTCACATTCTCCCACTTGGCCCATATTGCCACTTGGCAAGCCATTTTAGAGTTATAACCTGATGTATGGCCATACATTAACTTTCGGATCTTTCCTTATGGACTTGTTCTTTATGTTCATAATAAAACTCCCAACTCATGAATCATGGCGGTACATGTCTATACACAAGAACACTGCCTTCCATGTATTACAATAAGCTGTTCATTTTAAGATGAACCTCAATTTTGACAACCTACTTTATAGAATCAATTCAACAATCGATTCAAGGGTCAACTTTATTGCCTTGAAAACTTTATAGGCATCTGTCATTACAAAACTTTATGTATACAACAAAATAAATGACAGAAAATAACTTTATTTCGAGTCGTCAAAACTTTATATTGCAATATTATAAATAAAACATTCAAAAAAAAAAAACTTAATGATTTACATAGTCCCTTATGATCCACGTGAACTACATACACCTTGGGCGGTAGCCATTTGGTGAAAGGATCAACTACCATATCATCAGTGTCAATATGTTTTATCTAAACGCGACGAACTCGAATGTCTTCTTTAACAACAAAATACTTTATCTCAATGTGTCGGCAGCGACTCACTGAGCATGTGTTGTTAGAGAGACGTATTGCTGCAGTATTGTCACAGTAGATCCTTATAGGTCTTTCAATAAAACTTATGACCTCAAAACTGTGATAAACTGCCTTAACCATAATGCCTGAGAAATTGCTTTATAGTACGCCACTACTTCCGCTTTATTAATAGAAGAAGTTGTCTTAAGTTGCTATACGCTACGCCAAGACACTACGCTTCTAACAAACAAAAATGAAGCCATAAGTATACTTCCTTGTATCTCCACATTTAGCAAAATCTAAATCTGAGTAACTGATTAGCTTCAAAACATCAACATGTCTATATATGAGCATGTGATCCTTGATGCCCTATAGGTACCTCAGTACTTTCTTTGCTATTGTCTAATGTGGCAAACCAAGGTTCTTTTAAAACCTACCTAATACTCCCACTGAATATGAGATGTCAGGTCTAGTACAGACCTGAACATACATCAAATTGCTTACTACTGATGCATAAGGGATATTTTGCATTGTCTGCTATTTCAGATTGGTCTTCGGACATTGCTCCAGATTAAGTCTATCGCCTTTAACAAGAAGTGCTACACTTGATGAATATTGCTTCATCTTGAACCGTTCCAAAACTTTGTCAATATAACCCTTCTAGGACAGTCCTAAGGTCTTAAGAAACTTGTCCATGTGAATCTCTATGCCTAAGACATTGGAGGCTTCACCTATATCATTTATGTCAAAGTTTTGGGTCAAGAAATATTTAGTCTCGTGTAGCATCCCTAGATCATTGCTAGCTATAAGAATGCCATCCACATATAACATTATTATGGTGAAACTAGTTCCATTGATCTTTATGTAAATGCATTGATCAACTCGATTCTCCACAAAATCGTAGGAAGTAATCGTGCTATCAAATTTCAAATACCACTATCGAAAAGCTTGTTTCAATCCATATATGTATCTCTTAAGCTTGCATACTAGATGATCACCTTTATCCGAAGTAAAAACCTTCAAGTTGATCCATGTATACCTCCTCAATCAAATCACCATCAAAAAATATCCTTGACATCCATCTAGTGCAGTTCAAGATCATAATGAGCCACCAGTGCCATAATGTTCCTCAAAGAATCTTTTCTAGACACGGACGAAAATGTTTCTTTATAATCAATGTTAGCCTTCTGATTATAATCTTCTGTCACAAGTCGAACCTTGTATCTTTCAATATTGTCATGTGGGTCCCTTTTAGTTTTGAAAACCCATTTACACCCTATAGTAGAGGTGTCTTTAGGCAATTTTACAAGTTCCCATACTAGATTCTTTGACATAGATTCCATTTCATCCTTCATGACATCATGCCATAAAATGGTATCTATACAACCCATAGCATGAGAAAATAATATCGGATCATCACTTATTCCAATATTAGTTTCACAGTTTTGGAGATACACTTCATAAGCTGAAGGGATTGCCGATTTTCTCTCTCTTGAGGATCTCCTTAAAACTTGTGGCTCAGGATTGGTTTCTTGATTCTGGACCACAGGTTCAAATGACAACTGGTTCCTGATGTGGTGTATCTTGATGTGGTAATTCATCATGAATAGGTAGTGTTGTTCATGAACCACAGGTACCACTGGTAAAGGGATAAATCCCTGACCACCAGATGTAGAAGGAATTGTCGATACATCTTGTTCATTGAACTCAATGTTTCGACTCTGTATACTCCCACTGTTGTCGTCATCCTCTAGAAACTTAGCAACTTTAGACTCTACAATGGTAAGACTATATGAAGGACAATAAAACTTGCAACCCTTAGATCTTTTAGAATAATCAATGAAATATCCACTGACTGTTCTAGGGTCCAACTTCTGAAGAAGTGGATTATAGATTCTTATTTTGGCTTGACAGCCCCATATGCGAGTATGCTTCAAACTAGGTTTCCATCCATTCCACAACTCAAAAGGATTTTTAGGAACCGACTTAAATGGTATCCTATTCAAGATATATACCGCTGTTTTAAGAGCTTCACTCCACAATTTCAGAAGTAGATTAACGTTACTAATCATACTCCTGACCATGTCCATAAGTGTACGGTTCCTTCTTTCAGCAACACCATTTTGATCCGGAGATCCAGGCATGGTATATTATGGTATAATACCTTGCTCTTGAAGATACCGTGCAAATGGGCCAGGTCTTTGACCATATTCTGTGGTTATACTATAGTATTCCCCTCCTTTATCTGATCTCACGATCTTGATCACTTTTCCAGTCTGTTTCTCTACTTCTGTCTTGAAGCTCTTATAGGCTTCTAATGCCTCATCTTTATGAACTAAAAGATAGAGATACATGAATCTAAAATGGTCATCAATGAAGGAGATAAAGTATCTCTGATCATTCAGACAGGGAGTGGGAAATGGTCCACAGATATCTGTATGTATGATTTCTAAATTCTCAGTTGCCCTTCTGGCACCTCTCTTGGTTTTGTTGGTCTGCTTTCCCTTGATGCAGTCTATACAAGAACCTAGGTCAGTGAAATCAAGAGTTTCAAGGATTCCATCATTCACTAATCTTTTAATTCTGTCACTAGATATGTGACCTAATTTAAGATGCCACAACTGAGAGGATTTCTCATTCACATTCATTCTCTTTATGCCAATATTATTTACAGAGAGTAAACTACTTTCATATGTTGGATTTAGATTTAAGAGAAATAAACCATCAACTGAAGAACCTGAACCGATGAATACATCATTTATTTTAAATCCTTATTTCTGTACTAGAAAAATTAAACACATAACCCAAATGTGTTAATTTAGAAACAAAAATCAGATTCTTTGCAAAAGATGGAACATAAATGGTTTCTCCTAAATCCAACACATATCCGGATTGCAATATCAATCTATAGACACCTATAGCTTCCACTTGAGAAGTCATCCGATTTCCTGAATGGATATGTCTCTCAGTTTCTTTCGGAAGTATTATCTGCAAAAAGCCTTGCATGGTATTGGCCACATGGATTGATGATCTAGAATCAATCCACTAGTTATTTGAATGAGAATCAACTAAATTTGATTCATAACAAACCAAAATTCTCTGAACTGAGATGTCCCTCATGTGCATCATGTAGTTACACACATCATCCTTACCATTGTAACTTAATGAGTCTGATTTTTCCATTAGAGTGCTTACTAACATCTTGTTTGAACACACAAACTAAGCATCAATTGCCTTCATGTAGTCAATGACCTTCTTACATTCAGGAATTGATCCTTTAATGCTCTTGTCTATATTGTTCATGACAAGCATTAGGTTCAAGTGGTTAGACCGCTCCCACTTATCATAATGAGCAATTTGGACTAGCGTACTGGAATCCGTAAGAGCAGCAAGCTCTTCTATACGGAGCGCCATATCCAAATCCATGCACTCTAATGTTAAATAAATCTTCTATTTCCAATCTGAATAATTTTCCCTAGTAAGCATTGGGAGACAAATCTGGTTATAAACTGCAAACAACAATAAGGAAGTTTAGATTTATTGGCGTACAACTTTATACTGACATCAACCCACGTCAATAATCAGTAACACACTAAAATTAAATATAATCTACCTGTTGGCTAAACTTATAATCAATTTTAGTATGTGAAACTTTACACTAAGTTGATTGACATCAAACTTAAGTGACAGACTGATGTATCCTACAAAATTACCTGTGGGCTAAGATTATAGTCTACATCTGTCTAGGTCTGTATTAATAAGACTAGAATGCTACATTACAATTCAGAAGGTTGTTCCACACCTGTAGGCAGAAGAAGGCTCCCACTGTCTTGTAGTTTCACATTCTACCTTATTCCATCTTTTCACATAAGAAAAGAATATTTTTCTGTGGGGATAATATCCAGTCCCAATGCAAAAGATGCAATTTTCTGATGCCTACCACTATAAGGGTATTTCATTCTTTTATGACATCATTAAATAAGCACTTATATGTGTCAAAAAATAAAACTAATAATTTTCTTGATTTTAACACAAAACTTTATTATAAGGGCATATTTGTCATCTATGACATCTTGAAAAAACACACTTATATGTGTTAAAAATAAACCTAATGGTTTTCTTGATTTTTAACACAATTTTATTATAAGGGCATTTTAGTCATTTATGGCATCCTTTAAACAATCATTCATAAGTGTTAACATAAGCCTAATAATCTTAAAGAGTTCTTAATAGCTTATTCTTTACTTTATGTAACACTAACTTTTAATGGCGTTTGTTACTGTCACTAAAACAGTGACATAACAACCTTACTGTATTCCTATATTTAGTGGCGTTTATTCTATAATGTCACTAAACAGTAAGATAAATCATTATGTTATGTACATCTATATACAGTGGCGTTCTGTCTTTAAATGTCACCAAAACAGTATAAACGTCACTAAAAGAATATTTTTAGCGACGTTCAGAGCACACTGTCATAAAAAATACAGTCATGGTTCTTGACCTTTTAGTGACGTTCAGAACAAACTGTCATCAAAAGTGCAGTCACTAAATAGTGACGTTCGGTTCATAACTAAATGAAGGTGACATATAATTAAAACAGTTTAAAACCACTTAATATCACCATTAATTATATCAGTCACGGTTCAAAACAAGTTCTGGGTCAGACCGAAATGAACCTAGCCAAAATGGTTCATACGGGTTGGACATTTTCGGTTCACCCAAATGGGTCCATATTAGGGCATAAAATCGGGTCTTCAGGTTTACCCATACAGGTATTCGGTTCGGCTCTCGGTTTAACCCATACTGGGATTCGGTTCAGGTCACAGGTTTGGGTTGGTTCGATTCAACCCGTAACCGGGTTTGCTCTATCCGGTTCATTTTCTAGAACCGGGTTGAACCGAGAGCACTTAAAAACCCTAATTTCTTTATAAAAACAACCAAAGATTCCTTCAAATTTACAAAAATTGCCATTGACTTATATCCTTTCTTTTCTCTATTTACAGATCACCGAACCTTGCAACGGCGGCACTCCCCAAACGAATCCGGTGAAGACACCGGTCACCACCAGAGCAGCCTGAATGGCCGGAGAACACTGAAGAAAAGAGATCGAGAAAAAATCTCACAGCGGCCTTGCGGGTTGGCTTCGACAGCCTGCTGGCTGCGCATGGCCACGGCTGGCTGGCCCTTGCGGGCTGGCCTGCTGTGCCTAGCGCGGCCGACAGTCTGCTTGGCTGCCCCTTTATGCCTACGGCTGCATACTTGCTGGCCTGCTGGCCTGTAGGCTAGCAGCCATGCGAGTGAGCACCTGTGGCTACCTTGCGGGCTTGCTATATGCACTCACCAGATCTATTGGTCAACTGAACCCAATAATAAAAATTATTTTATTTTATTAAACCGATGCTCCACAGCATCACACAGGTGAACTTTTCCAGTGGACGGGCAGCGAAAACACCGCTCTGATACCATAATGTAAGAAAACTACAATCCATATGTATATCTATGCTGAATAAGATTCGACATACCCGTAGTGTAGGGATCTGTTCCAGTCGGTGTCCGTCCAACCGATGTTGTCTTCTGTTGTACTCTGATATGCCCTGCTGCACAAACAAAAGAGAAGAGAGAGGGGAAGGATTTCTATGCACTGACTGTATTCCCAGACAGAGAACATGATGGAGTTCTCAAATTTCTATCAGTGTGCATAGGACCCTACCCATTAGTATTTATAGACCAACCGTCTCCTTCCATCAAGGATGGACGGTGATCTGGGTGCCACATGTCCCTCAGATCCGACGCTCATAACTCTCTTAATAGGAGATACCTAAAATGGATAGTGGCATGTGGGCCACTTACTTACAGAAACCTCTAAAGCACTTGGTTCCATCGGTAGACCACCTGAACCAGAGTGCTCCAGATCCACGTTTTGTATCGGAACCCTAGCTTGTTCCCCTACAAAAGTTGAAATTGTTGTAACCCTATCCACAAAGCCTTCTTGCGGTCCATTGCACACCGACCCTCTTCCTGTCAGCACCCTCGATCCAGTCCCCCGATAGAGAGTCTGATGAAATACTGGGTAGGTTTTGAAGTCCACCAGAACCCTACCTGGATCCTTATCCAACGATAAGATTGATGTCCTCATCACCACTGTTCTTACCAGAACAGTTTTTGCATTGAGGAATCCACCCTCCATTGCCTTTGCTCCTCTGACTTCACTACCTAGATTCCATCCAGATCCCTAGTCGTAAACACCAGTCAGATCTTGAAATTGAAGCCCTGACCCTAATCGGTTTTGAAACCTTATTGCAGATGGGTATCTTCCACATCCATACCGTCGGCCAATCCAGTGGCACCAGCTCCCTTGAATGATATGTTGACATTAAAATCAAAGCAGGATTCAAAACCCTAGTTTGCTTAAAACCCTAGCATTGCAAACCCAATTTCCTCTCTCCTCATCGCACAAACCCTCCCATTACCCTCTAGATCTGTAATGATCTACTGGAATCTTGTTTTGATACCACTTGTTAGGGATGAAAGCACAAACAAGGGAAAAAAATGAAGATTAAACAAACACACAACATGAGGATTTACTGTGGTTGAGCACTTAATCTGGAATGCCTACCTCCACCCCAGAGAATCAGATAATTTCTTTATTCACCAAGAAAATTTTACACCTCTCTTCACCTCGCAAAGTGTTTCCCTATGATCTCCCTTAACTAGGGCTTTCCCCATAGAGACAATATATAGGCTCCTTAGAAACTCAAACTCACATAATTACAAATTAACCTTACACATGTAATGGACCCAAACCAAATACAAATACAACTTCAATAACTGTGTGGACCCTACAGAATACAAGACACAACCCAACAGTAACAATACTTCAGTTGCCGTTTAGAATAACTTGAATTCACTTAGATGGAGGGGATGACGTAGTAAATTCACATTATGCTGGTTTCTCCAACTAAAAGGACTATCATCAATCAAGTTTGAGTCGGCATATTATAAAGCCCAAAATTGAGATAGTTTTTAGTTATTTTCAAAATTATCCTCCATTTTATTTTAAAATTTCAATCATATCCAATGTACGTTAACCCAATTCCGACATCATGTAGAAGTTGACCCTTAAAATGGCACAGAAAAGTAAAATGAAATAGAAAGAGACAATCACAAATGTAAAGATTTAAGTGGTTCAACAGGCGTTTTGCCTATGTCCACAGTGAGACGAGATCTACTTCCTTATCAATGGAAAATAAGGTTACAATGCTTGTCCTCACACCTGTCGTCTTGTTATAGAGAAAGTCATTGTTATATATTTATAGCAAACCCTATATATGTGCATTTACTAAAATACCTATATGGGCTCTACGGATTCTTTGCTCCTTTAACGGTTTTTTGGAGTTAACCCAAAACCCATGCGATAGAAAACAAGACATTCAATTCCTAACACATCTTCCAAATATCTTTCTACCCCATTGTGAGGACAAATGTCCACCCACGCTGAAATAGACGGTACATGATTTGGAGTCGCGACCTAGATTAAGGTCTAGGACCAAAAAATATAGTCTCATCCTGAGATAAAACTTCTATTGACTCATGACCCAACATATTGACTTTGGTCTATCAGAGATTGGATAAGCGTTCAAGGTACAGTTTGGGAAGGTGTTTGGCACCCAAAACTGTCCGATCCAAAAATCGACCTCCTATGTGATTCTACTTTCCTTAGACTCTATGGTTCTGACTATTCATGGTCAAATTGCCTAAGTATTCCAATCCTGGAAATCAAGTCCAAAACATAGTTCGTGACAGAATGTAATTAAAGTTTATGAATGTGGATTATGATTAAGCTTCCTTAGATTCAATTGTTCAAGTTGAAGTTTATGCTTGATGATGATTGAGATTAAATCTAGCTAGCATATGTGGATCGAAGTGAATATGGATTTGGAGGACCTAAAGATACTACTATGTGGTACCGTACTTGGAGAGTCCTCCAAGTTGCTTACATATTTCAGAGGTCCTGGAAATCAGGTACAATATAGTTCGTTGTTTGATGGGTTGTGGATAGATATGGATAATGATAGATATGAGCAACCTAAAGGAGCTAAGAATGCGTACTCGTAAGCAGAACATCGTCAAGCAAAGAGATTCATACTCACAAGCACAACTTTAGAACAAATAAATCTCGCCAAGCAAAGAGGTAATCCCGCCAAGCAAAGGGATAAGGTAAATGATCCTGCCAAGCAAAAGGATGGTCCTGCCAAGCAAAGGGATAAGTAAGGAATCCTGCCAAGCAAGAGGATGGTCCCGCCAAGCAAGGAGATGAGTAAGGAATCCTATCAAGCAAGAGGATGGTCCCGTCAAACAAGGAGACACAAATGGTTTCACAAGAATAGGGTGTGGGTTCATGTTTGGATCTCTTTCCCAAATTACCTACGTATCTCAGGGTGACTGCTTGAGAATCAGGATCCGTGTAGTTCAAAAATCAACTAGTTCATTGGGTGATCCATTTGGGTCAGAATATGGGTGGTCCAGTCAGACCAAATGATGATCCTAGATGATCTATGGTTGGATTCACATCACACCTATCTAGGTTTCTGCACCTTAGAGGAATGAATTGAAGGGTAGGGATCCTCCTAAAGCTACCCTTCTAACCTAAACCCTAATTTTGAAATTGTTGGGCTAGGCTTCATAATTCTTGGTTAAGACTTTTATCTTTACCGTTTTTACCCTTTCTTGAATGTAGGTGCCTACATGCACGTCCCCACACCTAGGAATGTCTTCTATCAGTGTACATGCACGACAGTTCGACTAGGGTGTAGCAGAAAGTAAGTTCTTTGCCAACAACATATATCATTCAAGTATGACATTAACAAGCATATCAAACATGATAGTGTTCTCAAAGCTAACTATATAAGCATTCTAAACATGGCAGTGCACAATATGACAGTGTCATTAAGTGAACATGGTAGATGCACGAATATAACAATGTAGACAATATCAGAACCTCAATCTAACGGTTAGATCTCTTCAAAACATTAATAATCAAAATCAACACTTAAATTTCATCAAAATGTCCAAGATCAACGGCTCAAATCTCACAAAATGATAATTTAATGGTTCAAATCACTCAAAATCATAATCCAACCATTCAGATTCATTTAATTCACTCTTGATGGCAATCCAATGGTTCAAATCACTTAAAATCACTTATGATGTGAAATCTAACGATTCAAATTCATTTAAAACATCCATGATCAATATTTAACGGTTTTGATTCACCAAAGTCATAATCCAACCGTGTAAATTAATTCAAATCACTCCCAAAGATAATCTAATAGTCCAGATCGATCATCATGGTAATCCGACCTCTCAGATTGATTAAAAGCACTTCCAAAGATCATCTAACTGTTCAGATCGCTTATCATGATAATCTAACAGCACAGATTGATTAAAGTCAATCCCAAAGACAATCTAACGGTTCAGATTGTTTACCATGACAATCCAACCGCTCAGATTGATTAAAGTCACTTATCAAGACAATCCAATGGTTCAGATTGTTTAAAATCACATCTAATGATCATATTAAAATTCACATTAAAAAATTATGATCAAGGATGTATTTTAATCACATCAAAATTTAAAATCAATGGCCATGATCAACTCATTAAAATCCTAATCATATGGTCAGACCAATTACATAAAAATTCTCATTATATGGTCTGACCAATTTTATAAAATTCTCATCATATGGTCGGACCAATCATTAAATTCCCATTATATGGTCGGACCAATCACATTAAATCCCATCACATGGTCGGACCAATCATATTAAAATTCTCATCATATGGTCGGACCAATCATATTAAAATTCCCATTATATGGTCGGACCAATTACATAAAATTCTCATAATATGGTTGGACCAGTTTTCATCACATAAAATTTCCAAGCACATCGGATCAATTCCATTCAATTTTCATATTCAGATCAATTCCATTCAAAATTTCACAGTCGGATCAATTTCACAAAAATGTCAGATCAATTGGGATAGAATTACCATCAAAATAGATCAAAATAGATTTTTCAAATCAATGGGATCAGATTTAGCCAAAATCAATGATTATTAGATTTAATACCATGTATTTTTATATAATATGCCTGTAAGATAAAAAAAATAATAGACAACACAATTATCATACAATCATGAGTGATATCAAACCAATGTAATGCATGCATCGATATCAAAGAATAAAAACTAACAACATAATGCATGCATTGCGACGGTCATCGGGTCGACGATGACGATCACCGTAGTATGTCGCGAGGTGATCGAAGGTTTGTTGATGGTCGGAGAATGTTCCCGATGAATGGTGAAGAGAGTTGCAGGCGGAAGATGGATTGAAGATGGTGATGATGATGAACAACAGGTGATGGCTTTGTTCGAAAATGGTGATGAGGATAAACAGCAGGTGATGGTTCGGTGGGTAATAGGGGAAGATTGGAGAAAGGTCTCCTCTCTTTTGGTTCCAAAAATCCAACCTCTTGGTTCCAAAAATGCCCTCTTGATTCCAAAAATCCCTTCTTGATTCCAAAAATCCAACCTGTGGTCTTGTGATGGTGAACCGTTTTTATAGGCGTGGCCTCTATAAGGAGGTGATGGAGGTGGGTTAAGTTGAGTGTAGTGTGGCAGCCTCGGTTTGTGTTGGTGGAGTTGCGTGGAGGCAATGTGGTATGGCTGCTGGAGATTGTGTCAGTGGAGGGATTAAAGGAGGGATGGGGATTGTGGGGATCAATGTATGGGAGGTGGAGTGAGGTATCAATGGAGGGGAGATTGGTAGCCGATGTGGTAGAGTTGGTGGTGCAGGATATGGGTCGGTGGAGTGTGGCAGTGCTAAGAGCTAGACTATCATTGAGTTGGGCTGAAGAAGCATGGGTGGTTTTGGTGGTGGATTAAATGGAGCATGGGAGAGGTGGAGGTGGCAGCACCTCCATCTTTCCTTCCACTGAAACTCTCTCTCTCTCTCTCTCTTATCCTTTTCTCTCTTCGGCTTTTTCCTCGTCTGATCCTCTCTCTCTTCCCGTGTTTCTCTCTCCTCTATCCTCGTCTCATCCTCTCTCTCTCTTCCCGTTTTCTCTCTCTCTCTTCTCTCTTTCCATTCTCTTCTTTCTTTCTCTTCGGATTCTCTCTCCCTGTGTCCTTCTTTATGTTCTCTCTCTCTTCTCTCTCTTGTCGGATTCCATTCTCTTGGTCTTCCTTATATATATATATATATATAAATACATAAAGTGCATGCATGCACATGGGCCGACCCGACTTAGTCGGGACCGGTCTAGGCTGGGTCAGGCCGGACTGGTGGAGCTTGACTGGGTTGGACTGAATTGGGTTTGAGCTAACTTGGGTTGAACCGAATTGGGTTGATTTGGGTTTTGACCGGCTCCTCTCCGTCTTTTATGGGCCACTTCAGCTTGCACCTCCGCATTGGATTCTTCGGTGACTTTTCTCTTGAATTTTCCATGTGCACTTTGTAGAGTATCCAAAATAAGGAACAACGGTTCTTGAACCACCTAATTCGGACGTCGGATGACCAAAATATGAAGAACTAATGTTTGGATGATAATTTGGCCGACAATTTTGCATGGGACCTGCTGACGGCCTCCACCAAGAATCCTTTACATATACTTTAAAGAGGACAGACAATGGAGCATACTGGCACTTGAATCACTTGATTCGGATGTCGGATAATAAAATTATAAAGGATCGAAGTTTAAGCGGGTATATCGGCTTGCAGCTCTGCATGGGATCCTTCGGAGGTCGTTGTCCCAGATTTTCCACGTCCACTTTGAAGAGGACGGATAATAGAGCACGCTGGTGCTTGAATAGTCTGATTTGGATGTTGGATGATCAAGATATGGTCGAATGAAGTCTGATCGATTCAAATCACGATAATTTACCCAATAAATTTATGATAATTTATAAAAAAAAAACCCTTGTATTTAATAAGCCATTTTCAAATCCGATTGAAATATTGATATCTTTTTCGTTTGAGATCGGAATTGAATGATTCTGGTCTCATTTCAAAGATGATTATGTGACCTACGCATCCATGTAGATTATAGCCCATGACCTTGTTGTGGAGCCCACAAAAATCAGCCTCGAAGTCGCCGCTTACCATCCAAACCTTGAATTGACCCGCAACTTTTCCGAATCCATTCACCGAAACTCTTGTATACTGGGGGCACTTTGACTCAGCTCAGAATACCATAGAGAGCACACAAGGACTAATTGACTGCTGGTTTGAGAGAGTTTCACTCGTCTCCCCTCTCTCGCTATTTACATACCAATATGGCTGTCCTAGTCGGGGAAAGCAAAAAATGGGGTGCTTACGGCTTCTTTTCTTTATTTTCTTATCTCACCTCCTTTTTTAAAACTCAGGTACGTTAAAAGACAAACTAAATTAAGATATCCACAACGTAGCCTGCCTCAAGGGGCCACAATATTCAGTTTGAGAAGTTTTTTACTGTTATAGGAGTTGGAGAGAACAATGATGACTTCCCTACCCCTCTTTTTAGATATTTGTGCATGCCCTCCCATTAAATTTTGTGTCGGTAAAAACCATGCAGCTAGACAGGAAACCTCATTCTCTAAAAAAATTTTGTATTAATTAAACATCAAGTATAAATTTTAATTACCAAACTACCCCTATATGCCAAATCAAGCCCTAAGTGCCTAAAGCATGCATAAAAAAATCATTTTAAAACAAACTAACCCTAAATTAAAATGATTCTATCGTAGGCTTTCTTCAGTATCATTTTTGTTTATGGTTTTTGTCTATTTATTAAAAAGTATTTTTGAAAGTCATTTTTAATAAAAAAAATAAAATGTTGTTTGGTAACTACAATAAAAAATAGGTTGTGGAATGAGAAATAGATTTGGTATGCCTATGTCTAAAAGTAATTCGTAAACAACCCATAATGTCCTTATAAGCATGTATAACCCATCCTCAACTCTTTACATTATTATGATGTACTTCCTTATCCTAATAGAATTAACAAGGCAATTTGCAAAGGAAATAGCTGATGTTGCAGTCCTCAAGGTTCCATCTAGAAGAAAATGGTAGGTAGAGGTTTAAGAAAGTAAATGGATTAGTTTGGTTCTGAAATGGCTGGTGCTGTCGCATGAACTGGGTTGCCTCGAGCTTGCTGTAATTTGTACACTAGAAAGTAGAACACTAGAGGTAGAAATCGAGTTAGATAACCTTAGGCCACTTCGATGCTTAAATCAGTCCATGAACAAGAAGTATGGAACAATCACGAAGGTGGCTACTCCTTTCTAAGGTGGGGATTATTATCACCGGGTTTTGGTGGATCCTTCGATTGAGACACCTGTCACAAGAGAAGATAGACAAACGAGTTGGGCAGGTTGGATAACATGGGGGCTTTTTCAATGCCGAAGTTATCTCAAGGGCGATAAGCAGATGAACCCGAAAAGAAGATATCTAAGTTCAAGGTAGAAAAGGGAAATTTTGATAGCAAAGTGAGTCTATAAGCTGAATTCCTAAAGTTTTGGTCCATTTACCTTTGGAGTGAAGATATTTATAGGGCATGGAGTGACCAGAGGATGTTCCCCTACAGTTGCTAAGATCTCGAGACTCCATCCAAGATCTTAGGGAACCTCTTGTTGTGATTAGGGAGTCTTTGTGTACATGCTCATTAATGGTAAGGATATGGATGGCCCAGGATTGGACCTTATCATCCGGGTGAGATTTGATGGTGGGATGGCAGATAACTACTGCAAGGTGCTTTCGTTACGTTAGGAATCATGCTTCACCAAATTTGGTGAATACGACAAGTATCAGGAACTGCCATAGGGTAGGATAACCCAACGTCTTCCCGATCAGGTGGATATTCAGCTCATTAGTGGTGAATGCTGAGAACAGGATCTCGAAAGATTATGCTCTTGCCTGATGCTGACACCTATTGGTGCATCTATCCGATCCATGTAAAGTCATGATTGACCTCATTCTGAGTTGTTCTAACAGTTTCCCCTTGCTTTTCTATGCTTGACAAGATCGGTGGAGCAATGTTGCCTTGTCTATGCCAGTTTTGACCAATGAAAGGATCTCACATGTAAATGTTCGTCTCATGGGATCGGCCTAAGCAGAGTTACATAGGCAGCCAGAGCCGTACAAGATGACCACAAGCATAGAAATGCTTGTCACTTTTTGCAGAGATCCATCGTCTTTCGACTAACCAATATGGAATCTTTTTGAATTTTCTTTGAAAAGGCATGATTAGCTGAATCATGTTAGCAATGAATGGAATATGATATGAGATCTTTATTTATGGCAAAGTATCTTCATATCATTTAATGCTAATATAGGTATGCAGGAAAGTAGCCATCACGTGTGCATTCTTCTATTTGAATGTCAAGACGTCTGAGGTTGTCATTATGGTACTTTTTGACGATACGATTAATTATCGATTCGTCACCTACCACGTGGATCCTACACCTTTCCAATTGAGGAAGAAATTCGTCTTTTTGGATCAGCCATCACTTCATCAGATGCAGTGGCTGCTGGAGAGACGCCGCATGGATTACTTTTGGGGAAGGCAAGGCCTCCCAACTGTCATGTCTGCAGAGGTATAAACTAGAGACTATCGCTCTAGCGGTCTTTTTGAAAACTGAAGAGGTGGGTCTCTTGGAGATCCCTCTGAGTCCTATAAATAGGACTGTCTTCGTCGTTTTCCCATTTTTGCTTCATTGTTCTTGCAAAAATTCTACTAACATTTCTGCTGCTGCTTGCTCTCTCTTTTTGCTGCAATAGTAAGTTCGCTTCTTCTTTCTATTTCATCAGAAAGTATGGTTGAGAAAATATTTCGCTCTGCTAAGTTTTTGAATTAGGGGAGACCCAGAGAATTTGGAGTTTCGTCAACCCTTTGCGAACGAGGCCATGACTATGGTGAAGGTCGTCGAGGTCCTTCGGCATAACATCGAAGGCTTGAGAGGTCTCCAGAACGTCGTGAATGTGGTCATTCCTCAGAGCGTAGGCAATCCTGAGACCATAGGGCCTTTGTAACACATTCTCCTTCTATTCCTTCGAACCTTAGGGCTACCAACATCACTTCTACTTCAGGGGCCGGAGGTGTTGAATAGGTAGACTCACGGATTCCTATCTGTGATGAACCCACAGAGCTTGGCCTATATTGGATGGCTCGAGATCTCCTTGGGAAGTTGTCTCAGGCCACTGTCGAAACCATTTGGTTGAGATACAGCGTGCCTGACAATTTTGAGTTAAGGGCACTACTGCCCCATAAGCATGCCTACTCATTCTTGTACAACAAAATGTCTGTGTAGAAGATATGTTCATAGCAGGTTTCAGGTTTCCCATCCCCCTAATTGTAGTGGGGATTTTGAACTTCTACTCTATGGCTCCAACTTAAATTACTCTGAACGGTTGGAGCTGCATCATGGTCTTTTTCTTTTATTTTTATAATCTGTGAGTCTGACCCACAGCGGCCCTTTTTTGTGATCTTTTTTCCATTACCTCCATTTCCAAGGACCACCCTTATAACCCTAAGATCAGGGTGGGGAGTGGATACTACTATTTCAATGCTTACTCTAGCAGGGGGCCCATTCAATGAAAAATAATTTTTGGGCAACTGACTTCCAACCATCACTGGAAGACAAAGTTCTTTTTGCTTCTATACGTCCTGGTAGGACATACATAGGGGTGCCTTGTCTGCCTCTGGATTGCATGTGGGGCAGTCCTCAAGTGTCTGCCTTGAATGAGAGGCCCGTCTTGGGCCCATCTGAGAAAAAGGCTTTGGAGGCTTCGGTTCGGGGGATGACCATCGAATACTTGAGCCTTCGAATAGACAATTCCTTGATCTTTGTCTCTATCAGTCAGTAAGTAACTCTAGTTTTTATCCTGACATCTGTTTTCCTTCTGTAATGTAATGACCTTCACCTACAACTAGACTAGATTTTCTGAGAGAAAGAGGAGGAGCTTGCCCGTGAAGAGGTGGAGGCGCTGGCTGCTAAGGCGAGTACCATGGAGTTGTTTAAGGAGTCGAAACAATTTTAGTCCTCAAAATCTACCCAATGGAACCACGGTGAGCGCACAAAAGCTCACAAAAAGAAGGCCGAGCTTGAGGCTAGGGGCTCGGCTGTTGGTTCCAAGAAGAGAAGGGTCCTTGGGGCCCAAGACCAAGACGAGACAGGTAACGACAAAATCTTCCTTTCCTATCTTCCTTTTTGTCCCATTCTGTTGATGGCTGACCGTTTGTTCTTGTTTGTTTGTGCAGAGCCAGATGTGATAAGCTCTGTCCCTATCTTGGACGTACCCATCTCTAGCCCCTCAGTTGGAGAAACATTTGAGGCTACTGGGGATGTTTCCTAGAAAGAAGGGCCTATTGCATCTGGGGTCCAGAGGCCATCTTGACTGAAGATGCTCTTTGACAGAAAGAGGGCGGGCTTGCTACAACAGTTGCTGCTTCTGCTACTGCCCCTGGCACTACCGAGAGAGGATCTTCTAAGAGGCCTACAAGGGCCCGTAAATCTATCGCCTCCTGAAAGGGGAAAGGCATAGAGATTTTTTTTTGCTCTGATTGGGGTATTACCACTGATAACTCCATTAAAGAGGAGGGGGTTGCTCGGGGTGTTGTTTTTTCTCTTCCTCTCCTACGGGATGTAAACTGCTTGCACTTGCACTTAGATGAGGAGTTCGAAAAAAAATATTTTCTTGATGGTGCCAAGGTGAGGATTCTTCCTATCACAGAAGTGTTATTTGTTGTCTTCATTACTGAATTCCTAATGACGAGCTTGAATCTTTGACTCTTATGATAGCCACATCTTCTTATTCTTCCTATCATGCTTTATTGTCCTGCCCAAAATCTATTTTGGATGTCCAAGGTCCATGTCAAAGACCTTGCTTAGTTCCTCTTTCAACCTGTTAAACAAGTTAATACCCTAACTAATAATAAGCATGTCATTAACTTATAACAAGAGAATAACGAAGGAAGAATCTGAATATTTTCTAAAATAAACAGAATGGTATGCAGTAGTTCTAGTGAAGTCGAGTCATAATGAATGAGTCGAACTTCTTGTACCATTGCCTTGGTGCTTGCTTCAGCTCATACAATCTCTTCTTCAACTTGCATACCATGTGTGTCACACCCCAATTCTGGATTAACCAGAATAGTGTGATGAATGGTCAATAAATCAACGATTCAACCAGGATCTCCGTTTGGTAGTACCCACCATATCAACCACACACACATTCCACAGTAATAATCAGAGATAATAAACAAGTAAGCGAAAGTCTTTATAAATAATGAACTGAGCATCTAACCATGATAAATAGTTATTTAATCCAATTATCTTCAAAACTCAAGACATAAAAGTAATTAATCCATTACATGTTCTGATAATCAAATATAACTAAACTAATAAAAAATGCACTGATTGCACTCGTACGAAGGGTCATACGTATCTTCTACAGCTTTAACATCCATGGCCGCCATGTGTCCATATGTCGACACCTTCACATACTCTTCTATAGTAGGACCTACATCATCAACTAAAAATATTCGACGTCGAAAGGGTGAGCACACATCACGGCTCAATGAGCAAAACAAAACAATGCAACAAACATATGCATGCATTCAAGTCATATCTTTGGTCTGATTTTTAAGTTTGCAATATGCTATAGAAAGGATTGGCGGCCACCGTACCTCTATACATGAGTGTGTGAATCTGCCCAATGGATCAAATACTATTTTCATCCCACATGCACCCACCATGGAATAGAGATAGAGCTAAAGTGTCCAAATCAAACACCGCCAACACTTCCCCTAATGCCCTACCCATACCAACACGTAAGCCCCTATTGGTGAGGGCTTACAAACTGGGCTCACAACTAACGAATCCTAAATGTCATCCAGTATATCCAAGGTCTCACCCTAGCATCCCTCAATACGTCCATAGAGATAGAGCTAAGGCCCCTCGACAGAGTCAGAGACTACATGGCCCGAGACCACCTCCCCTGATGCCCTACGACGTAAGAGTTCTGCTAAGATAATGGCAATACGATGATGTCAGTGGGTAAAACTTAAGTAGAGATAGAGCTAGAGTCTGGTGACCAAGTCAGAGACCACAATGCCATGTCCTCCTCCTGATGTCCCACTCGCATCAAGCACACTAACCACACACAATCACATGCTTATTCCTATCATCATCAATCAACATGGTAGCAAATAGACAGAAGTAAATATGCATGAGCAGTAATAACAGTAATATTGGATGACATGTGAGATGCACATTATAAGCATACAATCATAGAATCAAGCATGGCATTGGACTCAATAAAATAACAGTTTATTATTATCCAATTAATTTAGGTCTTGTTCCCTCACCTGTTAGCAAAGCTCGATCTCCTTCCAAGCCTTGTAACTCTCTTTGAATCACTTTAATAACTTAAAAGTTATATAGATTTAAGTTAGGATTCCTATGTAACATGTTACAGTAGTCAAAAATAAAAAATAGATTACCGATAGGTATCTGATCAGTCCTATGATCTCATTCTGTCTCGACCTTACTACCTACTATTGATACCCTACAGTCGCACCATATGCGACCATACCTGTTATCGTATGATTTTTGAATTCTTACCTAATGTCTATGGTCGATCCTCTAGTCATTCTATGGTCGACCGTAGCTGTGACCTTAAGATTTCTGATCACAGACTACATTCAATCTGAATACTTCCTCTTGGCTCTTCAATAGGGTCCTCCGTAATGATCATTTTAAGACTAGATTACCTAGTTTTACCAATTAATCACTGTAACCCATTCTCCATGATTCCCCTTTGAGACTTGCTTAGCAAATCACATGGTTGAATCCTTACGTTGATTTTGGTATCTCAATTTACATTAGAAACTCTTATTCTTAGTGTTCTAAGGCTATAGAGACAAGGTTCATACCTTACTAATTGCAGAGAGTTTGTAGAACTCTTCTCTCAGTCTCCTCCTTAGTCTTCTCTTCTTCTACTTGTCTTGCTTCTCTTTCCTTCTCTTTCTCTAGGGTTTACTAATGTTCTAAAAGAGTGAAAAAAGATTGAGGGATGTCCTTTATATAGAGAAAAACTCTCCATATAGAGTTCTCTAATAATAGGAAAGAAATCATCCTCAAATTAAGAAAGTTTCCAAACTCAGAGTCCATTCTAGGGTTTACGATTGATGGCCTACGGTCGTAGAACCCGTTAACCGTAGGGTTGAAAACATCGACCAAAGGGTCATTGATCAATGGCCATTGTTTCTTACCATGTGGTCGACCGTTCCTACCCAGGTATGCGACCCTACGTATACTTTTTATATTTTTAACTCAATTCTCATACCTGATTTGTGATCCTACTTCACACGGTCGGTTCACCTGGTTCAGCAATGATGGGAAGACCTGGCACGACACGATTAAACCAGATTAGTGGAGTGCGAGTCTTACAATGTGTTCTTTACCTTTCACAACATAACCTTCTGACTGTTCCATTTAAATTTCTTCTTCTCAGTCACCATGCAAGAAAGCTATTTTAACATCCAACTGCTTAATCTCTAAGTCTTGAGTAGTAGCTAAACCAAGGGCAGTGCAAATAGAAGACATTTTTACAACAAAAGAAAATATGTCGTCAAAGTCAATACCCTTTTTTTGCCCAAATCCCTTAACAACTAGCCTTGCGTACCTCATTTTCTTCTTGTCATCTTCATTTTTCAACTTGTACACCCATTTATTCTTCAAAGTTTTTTGACCCTTTGGTAGCTCAACCAACTAATAACTCTAGTTCTTATGCAAGGATTCAAGCTTTTCTTGCATAGCTTTTTTCCAATGGTTTTTTTTCTCATGCACCATACCTTCTTTAAAACTTTCTGACTCATCAATTTCAGTAAGTGTAATATACTCTGATGATGGATATCTTGTTGAAGATGCTCTATCTCTTTGTGACCTTATTAACAAAGGTGGTTCTTCTTAAAGATGCTGCTTACCCTGTTCAACATCACTATCTACCTCATCATTTACATATGCATTATCAACAATTTAAAGAGTCTCATCACCGTTACCTTGGTTTTCTTTATCATAAGCTTGCTATCCATAAATTTTAAGCATGGGTAAAGGTGACTTGGTTTTTGGTAGCTCAATAATTATCTTTGGTAGTTCCTTCTTGTTAAAATCTAAATATGTTTGATTTTCTCAAAAAATCACATCTCGGCTTCTCATAAGTTTCTTCTCAATCGGATCTCATAGCCTATAACCAAACTTGTCATTTCTATATCCCAAGAAAATAAACTACTTTGCTTTGTCATCAAGCTTGGTCCTCTCATATTTTGGATATGTACAAAGGCTTTGCAACCAAACACCTTCAGGTGCTCATAGGAAACATTTTTCCCATTCCACATCTATAAGACCTACACTCCATGACCCCTGTCTAACATGGGTTATAGTGTCGTGACAGGTCTTCCCATCATAACAGAGTTAGAAGAGACAGTCGGATGACAAGCCATGGGTTAAGGTATGAAAATTGACACTTTTATTTTGTCCGTTTGACTGGTTGAGTTTGTCTGACCTCACGAGTAGTGCCACCAGATAGTGCCACTGGACAACCTAATTTCCATTTTGTGAATGGAATCTAGTAGGACCCACTTTCCAGATCTCTACATGGAGTCCTTCCATATGTGGGAGTCTCCTAGAAGGAAACCGCTCTCCATTTAAGGACCTTCTCCCTCAATTAGGTTTCTTTATTTTTTCTTCTAAAACCCTAGAGTGTTAAGAGAGATCTGAGAGAGAACCTATGGAGTAGAAGGAGACTGTGCTCGGGAAGGGTCGTTGGGGAGGAAGAACTCACCGTCGGTTTTCGATCAACGTCGCCAAGAAACCAACGGTAACCTCTCTATCGTTGTAGAAAGGTTAAAGAAAAGTAAGAGAATGAGATCAACACCATGAATGGCCAAGTGTTGATTCGAAACCCTAGTTGGACTTGTTGATCTAATGGTTATGAGAAAGTTGCATTGAAAGCAATCAATCCTAACGTAAACAACCAACCCTAATGTATCTTTGACCGTAGAACGATATAGGATGAACCCTAAAATAAGTCGAAGAGTAGACTTAGAAGAAAGGACAGACGGAGACACAACCTAGACAATGTTTGGTGTGTTCTCCAGTGGGACAATAGGTCACACCGGTGAGTTGATCAATAAAACAGATAGTGCCATTGGTGACGCCACAGGTCATCTTCGAGAAGTCTTACAGAGTTGATTGGTGGGATGACCAGCGTGGCTACTGTCAGACCGGGTAGTGCCAACGGTCAATCTCCAGGGGGACTTTTTGCCACATCGGACAGTCAATCTGGAGAAGCCTAAATTTCCAGAATTTAACCTAATTAAATTCTAATGTATTTACTGTTCATGCATACTATTTTTATTGTGATGAATTGAGGATAGGCATGTAAGACCCGCACGCCACGAACCCAGTCTAACCTTACATTTCATGTCGTGACCAGTCTACATATTATGGTCGAGCCAAGTAGACCAAGTGCATAAAGAAACCCAAGACCCAATATGAAATTTAACTCAAAAATAGTCAAAATGAGGGTAGGGTCGCATGCCTAAATAGGTAGGGTCGACCCCACCTCAACAGAAGTCCAACCCATGACTTTTTAGTCGTGGGGTCGCATGTTTTAAAATGTAGGGTCTCAGATTATCCGAG
Organism: Protea cynaroides; assembly: GCA_028583415.1. Taxonomy (NCBI): domain Eukaryota; kingdom Viridiplantae; phylum Streptophyta; class Magnoliopsida; order Proteales; family Proteaceae; genus Protea; species Protea cynaroides. Next base: position 56,159,909 of record CM053272.1, read on the forward strand.
CCTACATCCGACCCTACGAAAACAACAAAAATAAAAAATTAGGAAATTTTCCTAATTCAAAAGGGGGTCTTTCCTAAACTCAATGGGACTTATTTTGGAGGGTTTTTCTTTATAAATAGGACGTCCCTTAGCCTCTTTCACTCCTTTTAGAACCCTAATTGAAAGTGAGAGAAAGAGAAGAGAAGGAAGAGAAGAAGAAGAGAAGGAAAATTGAAGAAGAAGACTAAAGAGGAGAAAATTCAGAGAAAACTCTGAATCTCAGCAAACCTAAGGTATGAATACATTTTCCATGATTTGTTTAAGAGCCTAGAATAGTTCATGAAGATGATAGGATCTAGGAGAAACTCTAATCATCCATCCATGGACAAATTCCAATGGAATCCATGGACAAAATCATTGTGAACAATAGATCGTGTGTAAAAATCATAGTTTTGAGCCATAGAACAATCATAGAATGGACCATGAAAATAAGCCAAAGGATCCAAACATGAAAGAATGGACTTTAGAATGTAAGGTCGACTCAGAATATGTGTGGTCGCACGTAGGGTCGAATGATATCCGACCCTACGAGACCACAGGATCGACCACATGCCCTCGGGAAGTTCCAGGGAGGGTGTGGTCGTACGTAGGGTCGAATGGTATCCGACCCCACGTCCGACCCTACACCCTAGGGTCGCAGAAACTGTTACCCTAGGTGCGACCCTACCCTGCGACCCTACAGTTTCTGTTAGTCTAAATTTTAACGGAATTAATTCTAATTAAAATCTATCAACTTGTTAGGCCTTTCTAGTGATTTAAAGGTGATTCATAAAGCTTGAACGAGGATCTACACTCAATCAAAGGTGAGGGAACAAGACCTAAACTAGTCGGCTAATAATAAACTATTTTTGTTTATTGAGTCCAACACCATGAATGATTCCATGTTTGTATGATTGTAATGTGCATATCACATGTCATCCAATGTTCCTGCTAATATTGTTCACGCATATTTAATTTCGTTTATTTATAACATGATGATGATGATGATGATGCTAAGAATAGGCATGTGAATGTTTGTGTGTGGTTAGTGTACTTGATGTGAGTGGGGCATCAGGGGAAGTGTTATGCGATGTTTGATCCAGACACTTTATCTCTATCTCTACTCAAGTCTTGTCCACTAGCATCGTCGTATCGCCATTACCTTAGCAGAACTATTACGTCGTAGGGCATCAGGGGATGTGGTCTCGGACCGTGTAGTCTCTGACTCTACTGGGGGGGGGGGGCTTAGCTTTGTCTCTATGGACGTATTGAGGGATGCTAGGGTAAGGCCTTGGATACACTGTTTGACATTAGGATTGGTTAGTTGCAAGCCCAGTTTGCAAGCCCTCACAAGCAGGGGCTTACGTGTTGGTATGGGTAGGGCATCAGGGGAAGTGTTATGCAGTGTTTGATCTAGACACTTTAACTCTATCTCTATTCCATGGTGGGGTGGATGTGGACGACAATGGTGTTTGTTCTGTTGGGTGGGCTTACACACCCTGTGTATAGAGGTGCGGTGGCCACCAATCATTTCTATAGCACATTGCAAACTTATAAACCAGACCAAAGATATGAATTGACTGCATGCATATGTTTGTTGCATTGTTTTGTTTACTCACTGAGCTCAAGTTGGAGAGCTGACCCTCGCGTGTGTAATTCTTTTTAGTTTATGATGTTGCAGGTATTACGGTTGAAGATTTTTTCAACACGCCAACATATGAACATGTGGCAACTATGATGAGCAAGCTGTGGAGGACTATTGTGATTAGTTAAGCGAGCGTTCAACTATGAATACGCTTAGTGTTTAACTTTCGTATTTGGATATTTGTAATATGTATTAAATTATGTTTTGATTATTTGGAGATAAATAGAATATTAATTATTTATCATGACTAGACCTCAGTTCATTATCTGTAAGACTTCCACTATTTACTTTATTATCTCTGATTAATGTGAAATGTGTTTTGGTTTAACAAAAATGGGGATAGTCTATATGAGATCCTGGTTAAACCGTTGATTTATTGACGGTTCATCACACCATTCTGGTTAGTGCAGAATTGAGGTGTGACAAGGCATGTGTTTGTTTAGTTGGTGTGTTTGGTGGAAAGAGGTTAGAGCCTCAGACCATTCACTGCATTGACACTGCTTTGTATCGCCATCTACCTTAGCATAACTTGGTATGGGATAGGGTATCAGGGAGAGTGCTGGCGTTATTGGCCATAACCTTACCATTAGGCTCTAGTTCTATCTCTATTTCTATCTCATAGATAAGAAGTGTTGGAGTAGGGCCATGGATACGTTGTGAGGACATCTAAGATTGGTTAGTGATGAACCCCAGTTTGCAGGCCCTCGCTAGTAGAACTGTATGTACTGGTATGGGGTAAAGTATCAAGGGGCGTGCTAGCAGTTTGGTTGTAGCCTGCCATTAGGCTCTAAGTCTATCTCTATCCTGTAGTGAGTGTTGTGGGGCAACGATAGTTTTGGTTGTAGCCTGACTATTGGGTGTGCTCATACTCTCATGTATGGAGGTGTGGTTGTAGCTTATCCTTACTATAACACTTTGCAGACTTACTAGACCCAATGATTGAATGTTATCTCATGCATACTACCTGCTGCATGCTTTGTTTCTCACAGCTCATCCCATGAATTCGTTTTCTTTTTAGTTGATGATGTAGGTATTACTGTCGAAAATTATGTCAATGCACCTTCTGATGGATGAATGGTGGTTCTTGATGTGTAGTCAGTAGAGAGCGAGCATGATTCGTTAAGCGAGTACCACTACTGTGTTTATCTTTAGGTTACATGATATTTTGTACACGTTTATAGACTTGTAATCAGATATTGCTATTTATGTTTCAATTATTGAGATAATTGGATATTATTTAATTTATCATTTAGATTCTTAGTTCATTAATAAAGACTTCCGCTGTTATTTTTATTTTCTAATTATTGGTTATATGTGGGGTTTGAATGTTGGTACGGTTCTTTGTAATCCTGGCTTGAGTCGTGGTTTGTTAGCGGTTTAATCACACTTGTGGTTCGATCAGAATTGGGGTGTGATAACATCCTTCGGGGAACATCTCCATTCAAAAGAACTAATGGAGATAAATTAATCAAATACATAGCTGTATTTATAGCTTCTCCCCAATAATATTTTGGTTACTTTGCATATGAGAGCATGCATCTAACTCTTTCCATAATAGTGCGGTTCATTTTTTTTTTTTTTGCTATACCATTATGCTGAAGGGTCTTGGGAACTGTTTGTTCATGCCGAATACCATGCTCATTGCAATAATTCTCAATTGGACTAATATACTCACCACTATTTTCTATACGAATGCATTTGAGCCGTCACCCTGTTTCTCTTTCAACCATGACATGAAACTATTGAAAGATCCCAGACACCTTATCTTTACTTTTCATAATAAAACTCTAAACTTTCTTATATACATCATCAATAAAAGTAATAAAATACAAAGCACCACCAAGAGTTTTCATTTTAATGGGATTATATATGTTAGAATGAACTAAATAAAAAATTTCAATATTCCTTTCAAATTTAGCAAGTGGAAAAGAAACTTTATGCTGCTTTCCAACCAAACAATGATTACAATGAATTAGAGACGTACCTTTGAGATTTGGAAGATAATTTCTCTTAGCTAAAATCTCCAAACTTTTTTTCACTCATATGACCAAGTCATCGATACCATAAATTAGATGGAGAGTCTTCAAAAGTGGTATTCACTTTACCTTTGGATAATTGTGCCTCAGTCTTGTAAAGAGATCAGCACTTCTTGTCTTTTGCCACAATAAGAGAATCCTTTTTTAGTTTCTACACTCCATTGCCAAACTGTGACTCATATCTTTTATCATCAAGCTTACCAGTTAAAATGGGATTCAATCTGAGATCTGGTACATGTTTCACATCTTTGAGAATCATCTTACAACCAACATTGATTGTGATGCAGACATTATCTATTCTAGTAATTTTGAAAACACCATTGTTTCCCATCCTTACCAATCTAAAATTTCCTGACTTATACGTTGTAAAGAAACCTCTATGTGAAGTAGCATAGAATGATGCTCCTGAATCAATGACCCAACTAGATTTATATCAAGCTGTACTAACACAACCATCATTACATATACAGAAAATCAAAACTTCATTTGAAGTAACTGTAATGGTTGTTTGCTATTTTTTATTTTCACCACCACATTTTCTTTCCTTTTGTTTGAGCTTCCGGCACTCCCTCTTCATGTGTCTGGGTTTTTTTGCAATAGAAATAAGTAATTTCTTTTCTTGATTTGGATCTCCCTTTTGATTACTTCGGTTATGATTTTTCTTGTGTTTTGATCTTTCTCGTTCTTCTATAACCAATACATGAGGGTGGGAGGGATCTAAAGATATATATTTTTTTTCATTCAATAAACTGCTTGTAACTTGGCTCATAGTGACAACCCCTTCAGGTGTTGAATTTCTAAGAGAGACAATCAGAGTCTCCCAACTTTCAGGTAATGAGCTTACAATGCTTGTAGCTTATCATTTAGTACCATCTTCATAGTTGTCAACTGATTTATAATGTTCTGCATTTCATTTAAGTGCTTCGTAACTGAATCATTATCTTTAAATTTCAAGTTCACAAGCTTTTTAATAAAAAAAAAGAGCTTTGTTTCCAACCATTTTTCTTTCATGTAAATTATGCAATTTCTTCTACAAAGAACTAGCTCTAGTTTCGGTTGACACATGGTGGAACGCAACATCATCCAACCATTATCGGATACAAGCAATAGCTTTCCTATCAAGTTTTTTTCAATCATCATCGGACATAGTTTCTGATTTCTTCTCTATCCCATCAATTGACAAATATAAGTTTCTTGAATAGAGGAGGTTTTCCATCATGGCTTTTCAAATCAACCAATTGTTTTCCTTCAAGCTAATAATCTTAGAAGATATATTTGCATTTATCTTTAATTCACACACAAATAAAAGCAACCAAGCTTTGATACCACTTATTAGGAATCAAATACTTCCCATCTATGTGTGAATCAAAGGATATCAAGTTGAGAAATAAAATGAAAGAAACAAATAAACAATCCACAAAACACAACCACAACATCAATATTTTTTTACATGGAAAATCCTTCAATGTGAAAAACCATGGGACCTAGTTCAGTAAAAAACTTCCATTATAATTATAATGGGATTACAAGGTTTAGTTTTCTCAAGCTTTATAGCCAAGCTTGAGGATTACAAGAGAATGTAATAGAAACAAAAAACTTGTAAGAGTACAAGGTTACCTCTCTACCACTATTTTAATGATACTTTCTCACTTCTAGAAGCCTCAAACAATCTTCCAATCACTTGAAAAAATCACCGAGAAGCACACGTTGCTTCTCCGATTCGTAGGCTAAATGAAAACATGAAAGAGAGAAAGAATACTTGAGGTAGAAACCTTTGGTGTAAAATCTGCACTTCTTGTTCTCCAAGAAAATTCCCCAAAAAGAGCTTTAAAATCAATGTCAATGACTCCTCTAAAGAGATCTCACATTTCTTACCAATTCCACTAAATCTTAATCTTTCCTAAAAAGAATTTTTTTCCTTTTGTTATTTCCAAGTAAGTTTTTCTATTTTCCCACCAATTCACTTAAAAGTAAATTCAAATTTCAAATTTCAAATTATTCATCCACTTTTTAATAAAGTAGATTTACTTCCATACGAGCTCACAACTTCTATATGTGCTCAACTCCAAATACTCCCATGGGATTGGAACCAATATGCTCCAATCCCAACAGTTTTTACCCTATCTATTACCCCAAATCGAAAATTAAAAGTTATAAACCTTGATTCATTTATGCTGTCACATAAGAGAAAGAAGAAAAGGTGGAGCTTCTTCTAATGTTTAGGCATCTCTATGTCTCATGTTTATACTTGTAGTTACAACCACAAAATAGGGATCCACATCCTCTCCTCCCAGAGATTTGGGAGGAGGGGCGGTGACTCCAGTAGATGGTCGACACTTAGGGGTCGGATGAATCCAACCCCTCTATCCAAGCTGACAAGCTGAGCCGACAAAAGAGTATCGGCTCGGATGGAGGGGTCGGATTCATTCGACCCCCAAGTGTCCCCAGGTGTCGACCATCCACTAGGGGTCACCGCCTCTCTTCCCGAATCTCTGGGAGGAGAGGATTTGAATCCACAAAATAGGGGTGTGTGTCCTCTTTTCTAGTTTTCTTGATTCCAGTACAGTTCTGCCTTTATGTTTTTTTTTTCAACCGAAAAAACATAACGATGAGTCGAGAGAGAGAGAGAGAGAGAGAGAGAGAGAGAGAGAGAGAGGTGAAACTAGACTTTTCTTTCAATCTCCTGTTGTCGCTGGAATCTAGAAGGGGATTTACCAAGACAGACAATATGGAACTCTCAATGAAACAATGGAGCTCCTTATCAAAACAAGGGTTCCCTGAGACATAGCTGATCAACACTATCTCCTTTCCTATTGAACAAGAGTATTGAACGAACTTAACAGAAAATAATAACAACCATATTGATAGAGATTTTCCTCCAACATTCTAGTCTCCCTTTATTTCATGTTCTCTTGTTACATATATAGACTCAATTGGAAACCTTTTTGGGCAAGCTTTCCCATACCTGTCACTACTTTGATCATTAGCTACCTAGGATATAATAGGTCCGCATGCCTACGACCCCCTAGACCGTGTGATATTGTCTTGTCAATCACTTTTCGACCCCCATCGACCTTCTTCGACCCCACTTTTGGGCCATGTTCCTTATACCCCTAAGTATCCGCTTCTGTCCTTGCACTTTTACCAAGTAAGGTTCTGACTATCCGTCGATTTGGACTAAGATCTAGTGACTTGGCGGATCAAATCAACATGTCTTGCATTTATGGTTATTGTTAGCATTTATGAGCATTAATGATAATCCATTAATGGCCCAACAACCCACATCAATCTCTCGCATCCTATCCGAGTCAGCATAGGGGATCGAATATGAGTTCCTTACTGTACTTTCTGCAATATCTTCCTTATCATACCATGTACCTTAGATAAACGCCACGTACTCATCGCCGAAAGATCATCTGAAATTCTCTTTCTACTGTTTGATTTAATCATCCACCATTATTTTCCCTAACAGAACCCCCTTGTCTCCTTACGCGTCGTTTTGCCCGAAGGAGACACATATTTAAGGGAAAATATCCTCTTCTGAACATGTGGACAATTTTCTGTCAAATTCTCTGTGACATGATTATCTCTATAGGTCCTTCTTTTTCAAAACTTGAACGCCTGCATCCCTGGCCTGGCTCCCGTAACGTTTCATCATAATTAAAGTTAATATCTTTTAAATGCTCCTGGTGCCGTTACCTTTTTCATCTAGCTGTTGCTTTTAAACAGTGCATATCTCCTATCTCTTAATAATCATCGCATCTGTCTACGCATCGTTTCCCCTTAAAATGTCACATCTGTATCTAGTCTGACAATCACGACGCTCGAAAACCATCATGACTGCCAGACTGTGACCCACCTGCCAGCAAACCTATAAAAATCCCATTCTTCTTCTTATCTTCTTCCTCGCACACCTACTTCTTTTGGATTTTTCATGAAGGCTTTCTTTCTTGAAGTTTCCTGGTTCAGTCTTCCCACCTCAACGACATCTTCTTTTTGTAGAGGTTCCCAGTGTTCCGATCATCATCCGAGTAAGTTACGCTCTTCTTTTTCTCTACTTTTATTTCTCTGCTAACCCGCCATGGATCGCGACAAAGCCATTGTCAGTCATGTTTCTAAGCCTACCTTGCGTCAATCGCACCCTCGCAATTTACTCAGGGTGGGAAGAGCTCCAGTGGTAACCCTAGAAGCTCTTCCCTCGATATCTCCAATGAGGCTGGTCCTCTTTGTGTGGCTTCCTCCATGAATTTCATCATAACTAAATCTAAACTTCAAGATCTTAGGGCTTCCTTTTGTGTTCCTGACTTTGTTGAGTTAATTGTTTCGGTTCCAGAGGACCGAGCATGCCGCCTTTATTCTCATAGGATGGTGGTAAACCTCAATATGTTTCTGTCCAGCTTCTGCTTCCCTTGCCACCCTTTGGTATTCGAGATTCTGGGCTACTATGGCCTAGCCCCTACTCAGCTTCCGCCCAACTCTTGGGCTCACATTCATTCCTTCATCATCTTCTTCCTCCGTTGCCGAGAGCCTCCCACCTTGCCGTTTTTTCAGTTTCTATTCGACGTAGGAGTTTTGACATGGCGTGACCCTTCGACCCATAGAACCAAACCTAATGGTACTTACTACTTATTTCATCAGAACTTAGACATAGTTCCCCCCATGATCGAAACCACCCCCTCCTCTGTGCCTCATTGGAAAGAGAAGTTTTTTGGGGCTATAATAAAACGGGGTCATACCCTTCAAGGTATGCACTCCTTCCCCATTGGAAACCGTTGGTAGTTTATCGACCCCTCCATAGTTGGGGTCGCCCCACTTCTGACACCACTCGAGATGGAGACCCTTGAACGGGTAAAAGATCGAGGAAGGGCAGTCCAGTATAAGGATCTGTCTAATAACCAATTCTTGTTCCTGTATCGACTGAGTAAGTAGCACTAACCTTCTTTTTCATTTTTTGCATTCAAATTCATCTTCTAACAATTTTTTGTTGATTCATGGTGCAGTGGAAGGCTTGGACGACAGCATATGGGAAGACCTAATGGGGACGGATCTGTTCCAGAGAAAGAGGAAATCATCGCTGTAGTGGCCCAAAAACTAGAGGCCCTCAAGAAAGCTGCAGATGCTGCTCTTGCCGTTCCCCCTGAAATTCCCACATTGCCTCTAGTAAGCATTGCTTCTCCCATCGATCTTGAGTCTTCAAGTGCCCCGCTCGTTGGGTGTTCTGAGTCAGGCAATCCTTCGAAAGTATCTGCATCCGATCCACATCCTTTGACTGGAGGGCCCACGTTGTCGTCGGTCATCAACATCGACGAGGATGGTATGTACATTCTCTTATAACTTCTTCAATTTTATCGACCCCCATCTATGATTCTAACTCCTTTTTTTTTTTTTTTTTTTTTTTTTTTACAGAAGATGATGGAACCACTGTTGCAGAGACAATGCATAGGTTGAAAAAGAGGAAACTTTCCTCGGAGACCCCCTGGCTCATTTTTCCAGAGGACACCCCCCAAGAGATCCTGCAACGGATTCCGACTGGCCCTTCACCACTACGCACTCTTCTTCCAGAGGAGATGCCTGTTAACCAAGTTCCCACCAGTCTCTCCGAGGATATAGCATATATCGATCCGGCGCCATCCAGTCTTTCCGGTGACGTCGAGCCTGCTTCTTCAACGGTCATCCCTCTTCCGACCTTGGATTCAAGTTCTGGAGTCAACCCTCCACCATGCTCTGCATCAACCATTCTGACTGCTCCTCCACCACCCTTGAGTCTGGCAGTTGCCCCTCGAGCCTCTTCCAGTATGTCTTCCCTTACCACAGACTCCATTGTGGTTACTTCTTTTCGTCCCCTGTCCGGAGGGCTACCTCCACTAGCCCCTTCTACCTTCCCTCAACATTCTACTTCCTCCATGCCCGTTCAATCCTCTTTCCCTAGTCACCCTACTGGAGAGGGTATTAGAGGGAAAAGCCCAGTTGAACCTTCTGCCTTACCACCGGGTCCATCTTCAACCCTTCCAAAAAAAACCAGCTTTTCTTCTTCCGTTTCTGGCTCGAGCTCCACTAACGCTGAGCCTACTGCATTTGTCCCCTCCTATAGGGTACTTTCCATAGATACTAGGTTACACAATCGCCTAGTAGCTCAAGAAATCGTTCATAATACCTATCTCCCTGCCGATGACGAGGTTTTCAAACATGCCCAGATCGAGGGTATCGACCAGGGCCAATGTGCAGCCCTTTACCAAGTAAGTCTTACAACTCTCTTTTTTTTTTCTTTTTTTTTATCTCTTTCTCACAAATATTCCTTGTTATCTTCCTTTTTGTAGTTGATTTGTGGGACAAACTACTATCGGAAGATGCTAGAAAGCTCCGTATGAAAATTGAGAGAGGCGCATGCTGTCGTTCAGGAAAACAATAGACTTCTATCTCTTACCCACGCAGAGTGCGATCAAGCCGCCCGTGATCAAGACGCAGCTATTGCCGCTCATATTGAGGCCGAGGAGGTCTGGAAAGACTAAAAAGAATCCCTAGCTTCTAAGTTCTAGGTGGTCGAACAAAAGAGGGATGATGCTGAGGAGCTAGCCAAAGAGGCAGATGAGCGGGCCAAAGAAGCAGATGAGCGGGCCAAGGAACTGGATCTGAAGTGGCGCACTGCTGAAGCATCGTTGGAGTTGAACCGGAGATGGTAGTCTGATGAGAAAACTAAGTACCGTCGGTTGGACGAGCACTTCACTACTCGTGCCAAAGTTTTCGAGGCTGCCCAGAAGGAGTTGTCTGAAGTGCAGCTGTCCAACGAGGTTATGGCAGACCAACTCAAGGTAACCACTGATCTCAACAACCAACTGGAAGAGGAGGTCAAAGGTCTGCAGGGTGCCCGAGATGAGCTGGTCACCGAGAAGGGCAATTTGCTGGCGAAGAACCACAAGCTACAAGCTATATTAGCCCAGTCTATCACCAGAGAGGATGCCCTCAAAAGAGACTTGGCTGTTATGCAGGAGCGAAGTGTCGACATGCAATCTTCCATTGCCCGCCTGACTGAAGAATTATCTCAAGCCCACTCATCTCTGGCACAAGATAAAGAGAAGACCCTGAGAGCCTTACTCGATTCTGAGGACATGGAGGGCATGTTCAGAAGGGAAAGAGTTAGAGCCATCCGAGAAGCTCTCTTGGTCGTGCACTCACAGATGTCTACCCATCTTCCGACCTTCGACTTTTCCCTCCTACCCTTGATGAATACTGTTATCCGTGATAAGCTTGTGAAACCTTCAAGTCTTCCTCCTCCTCAAGAAGCAGCTCCACCCTCCTCCATTCCTCCATCTGACACTTCAGATACTCCTTGGACAACTTCCGAAGATCCGGCCTCCCTTCTTTCGACAGATGAACAATAAGCATGTATATATATATATATATATATATATATATATATATATATATATATATATATATATATATATATATATATATATATATATATTTTGTAAAAATGTATTCTGTACTACATTATTGATTATAATTTCCTTCTATACTTTTTTCTTTACTGTACTTTTTCTACGTATTCCAACTTTTTTTTTTTAAGTATTCCACCATACTCCCCTGGCTTTAAATGATTGCACTCTGTCAATGAATTAAAACCAAAATAAAACCAAAGTGACCCTTAGGCCTTTTTTTTTTTTTTTTTCTTTTCAAGACCCTTAGGCCTTTGTTCTTTTCGAGGCCCTTAGGCCTTTTTCTTTTTGAGACCCTTAGGCCTGTTTTCTTTTCGAGACCCTTAGGCCTATTTTCTTTTCCAGACCCTTAGGCCTGTTTTCTTTTCGAGACCCTTAGACCTTTTTCTTTTCGAGACCCTTAAGCCTTTTTTTTTTCGAGACCCTTAGGCCTTTTTTTTTTTTTTTTTCCGAGACCCTTAGGCCTTTTTTCTTAGGCGAAGATGTAATGTAAACAAATACTTTATTGAGTAAGTAGACAAGGCACCTTACACATAGTATCTTCGAAGATTCTTGGAGTGCCAAGTGCATGGTAAGGCCGACTGATCCATTGTTTCCAAATGATACGACCCCGGTCTAGTAACCTTCACAACTCGGTACAGTCCCTCCCAATTTGGGGTCAATGTACCCTGCTGAGTAGGAATAGTGACAGCCATCGAGCATAAAACTAAGTCACCCACTTGAAACAAATTATCCTTGACCCTCGAATTGAAATATTTTGCCATTTTCTACTGATACGCCGCTATGCGCAGTCGAGCCGTTTCGCGAACGTCTTCTAGAAGATCCAGATCCATCAGGAGGATGTCTTTGTTAGTATCCTCATTGAAGTTCAACACCCTATAACTTTTCTCCACCACCTCGATCGGGATAACAGCTTCAGACCCAAAAGCCAACTTGAAGCCCCCGTAGCCGTCCATTGAGTCGTTCGATACGACCATACCACACTGGGTAATTCCTGAGCCCACGCTTGTCTCTTTTCTTCCACTCGTCTGGCTAAACCATGCAGCAGAGTTCGATTGGTGACTTATGTCTATCCATTAGCTTCTGGGTGCGCTACTGATGCAAACCTATGCCCAATTTTATGGTCGCGGCAAAACTCACGAAAGACCCGACTTGAGAATTGTCGGCCATTGTCAGTAACCAGTACTTGTGAGATTTCATATCTATATAGGACATCAAGTCTGAAGAACTCCTTAGCTTTATGCACCGTGACCCTAACCATTGCTTTCACCTCAATCCACTTCGTGAAGTTATCAATTGCCACCAAGATATATTGCAATTGTCCCCTTGCTTGCGGGAATGGCCCTAGGATATCCATACCCCAGAATGCGAAGGGAATAGAAGAAGGAATAGGCTGTAGCTGTGCGCATGGGCGATGGGACATGGGAGCATGCTTCTGACATGCTTCACAGTTTCTGGCGTACTTTTCACAATCGCTCATCATATGGGGCCAGTGATACCCCATTCTGATGATCTTAAAGCACATAGTGCGCCCACATTGATGGGCTCCATAGATCCCCTCGTGTACTTCTGCCATAATGTATTCTGCTTTCAAGGGTGGAACACAACGAAGCAATGGAAAAGTATGGGATTTCATGTAAAGTACGTCGTCGTAAATGACATACGACCCAGCTTGTGTTTGAATGCTCCGGGCTTCTTTCTTGTCCTCTGGTAAGACATTCTCCCTCAGATAAGTGAGTAATGGATCCATCCAACAGGGCTTGACGTCGACAAGTAAGACCTCCCCTACGGGGTCGATGCTAGGGTCTGATAGATGCTCAACGTACACTGGCACATCAAACCGGCTCAAGTCACTTGATCCTAGATGGGACAGTGCATCTGCTTCCGTATTCTGGTCACGTGGTATGCTGACCATCGTAAACTTCTCCAGTGGTTCAAGAGTTGCTTCACGAGGGTTAAGTGCTTAGCCAGATGATTCTGTCGAGCATCATAGTCCCCCGTAACTTGCCGCACGACCACTTGGGAATCCCCATATACTAGCAAGTGGGTGACTTTCAACTTTTTAGCCAATTTAAGCCCGGCTACCAAGGCCTCGTACTCTGCCACATTATTTGTTGTTGAGAAGCCAAAGCGTACAGATGTCAATACATTGAACCCTTCATGGCTGATAAGGACAATACCTGCTCCCGCGTCCTCTTGGTTAAAAGCTCCATCTATATACATGACCCAAGAAGGTTCCTCAGGGCCAAGGAAGATTTTGACTTTGGCTTCTTCAAGGGCTTGCTCAGTATTCAATCCTTCTTCCTCGCCTCCTGGGAGGGTACTTTCAATCAGGAAATCTACTAACGCTTGCGCTTTGATGGTAGTCTGAGGTTAAAACTTGCGGTCGAACTCCCTTAGTTCAACCGTCCAAGTGATCATACGCCCAGACATGTCTGCTCTGGCGAGGAATTTGCTTAGGGGTCGATCCGTCAACACGATGATGGAATGAGATTGGAAGTAGGGTCGTAGCTTGCGAGAACAAACCACCACCGCTTGAGCTAACTTTTCGATAGACTGATACCTGGTCTCTGCATCTAACAGGGCCTTGCTAACATTGTATACAGGGTGTTACACTCTATCAACTTCCTTGACCAGTACTTCACTGACTACACATGGCGAGACTGCCAGATAAAGCAGTAATCTGTCTCCAATCTCGGGCTTGACCAATAAAGGGGGTGAAGAAAGATACCGTTTGAGGCCACGGAACGCCTCCTCGCATTCGGTTATCCATTCGAAAGGCTTGGATCCTTTGAGAGTTTTGAAAAATGGGAGACATTTATCTGCAGACCGGCACAGAAATCGTCCAAGGGCCGTGACTCGTCCTGTGAGTACTTGAACTTGCTTGGGTATAGTTGGAGACTTCATACTTTGGATTGCCTCGATCTTTATGGGATTGGTCTCGATCCCCCTCTGGGAGACCATGAAGCCCAAAAATTTGCCAGACTGTACCCCAAAAGTGCATTTCGCTGGATTGAGGCGCATGGAATTTCTTCTCAATACTTCAAAAACTTCTTTGAGGTCCACCAGGTGATCCGTCGCTTTAATCGTCTTGACTAGGAAGTCATCCACGTACACTGTAAGACCCGTATCAAACTAACCCGGTCTTACCACCTTGAACCAGGTCTATCCATCATGGTCGAGCCAAATGGAGCAAGTGCGTGAGGGAGATCACAATCCCTGATTTTTTAATCGGGGGTCAGACATTTTAGAACCAGGGGTCAACGGGATCTTCGACCCCCTCATTGACCCCCAGTCTGCCGACAGAAACCGTGATTTGAAAACTTTTCAAATTTCAATGGGATTCTTTCCTAATCTCAATGGGACTTATTTTTGGAGTTTATATTCTATAAATAGGACGTCCCTAAGCCTCTTTCGCTCCTTTTAGAACCCTAATTGGATTGAGAGAAAGAGAAGAGAAGGAGAAGAAAAAGAGAAGAGAAGGAAAGTGGAGAAGAAGATCAAAGAGAAGGCTTCAGAGAGACAAACCTAATTCTCAGGTATGGGTACTATCTCCATGTAATTCTACAGACCTTAGAATGGATAGTGAAGAGGGAATGATCTAGGAGAAACCCAAATCATCCATCCATGGTTAGGTTTTCATGGAAAACCATGGGGGAAATCATAAAAACCATATAGGTGAATGAACTACGGTTCTAGACCATAGAACATGTGTGGAATGGATTGTAGAAGCAAGCCATAGGACCCCAAACACGAAGGAATAGACTGAAGGATGAAAATTTGACGAAACCCACAGGGGGTCGCACGGGGGTCGATGGCCAATCGACCCTACCAGACCCTAACAATCGACCCCCAGTGTTCGAGAAGTCCAGACTGTGGGTGGTCGCACCCAGGGTTGATGGAACCTCAGACCCTGGCATCGACCTCCAGTTAACAACATACTTTTTAAAATCAAAATTAATTCTAATTAAATTCTATCGACTTGATTAGGTCTTCTAGTGATATAATATCGATATATAGTTGATTCTTAAAGCTTGAAAGAGGACCTACGATCAAGTACAAGGTGAGGGAACAAGACCTAAACTAATTGGTTAATAATAAACTGTTTTACTCCTGAGTCCAATGGCATGATTGATTTTATGCGTGTATGATTGTTATGTGCATCCAACATGTCATCCAATATTTCTATTATTGTTCATGCATATTTAATTATTGTTTATAACATGATGATGATGATGATGATAGGAATAGGCATGTGGGTGTATGTGTGTGGTTGGTGTGCTTGATGCGAGCGAGTATCAAGGGGAGGTGTCATAGGCGGGGCCTTAGCACTCTAGCTCTATCTCTAACTCAAGTCTTGTCCACTGACATCGTCGTATCGCCATTACCTTAGCAGAACTATTACGTCGTAGGGTATGAGGGGAGGTGGTCTCAGACGGTGTAGTCTCTGACTCTACCGGGGGGCCTTAGCCCTATCCCTATGGACGTATTGAGGGATGTTGGGGTGAGGCCTTGGATACACTGATTGGCATTAGAATTGGTTAGTTGCGAACCCAGTTTGCGAGCCCTCACCAGCAGGGGCTTACGTGTTGGTATGGGCAACGGGACGGCAATAAACGTGACCTTTGCGTGTACATTGTCCATGGTGGGAGCATGTGGGTCGACAATAAATGTTACCTTTGGGTGGCTTCACACACTTGTGTATAGAGGTGCGTCATCAATAAACGTGACATTTGGCCACCTATCCTTTCTATAGCACATTGTAAACTTATTTACCAGACTAAAGATATGAATTGAATGCATGCATATGTTTGTTGCATTGTTTTATTTGCTCACTGAGCAATAATGTGTGCTCACCCTCTCGACGTCAAATATTTTTAGTTGATGATGCAGGTACTACAGTTGAAGATTATATAAATGCTCCGGTGTATGCGCGTGTTGCTGCGATGGAAGTTGAAGACTTAGAGGATACGCATGACCCCTCATGCGAGTGCAACTCATGCGTATTCTATTAGGATTTTATTTGAATTTATAAAAGGATGTAATTGATATTTTATTTATTTATGTCTCAGTTGCTACAACAATAACTTGATATTTTAATTATGATTATTACAGTTAGAGTTCTCAGTTCATTTACTATAAGACTTTCGCTATTGTCTATTTATTCTGATTATGGTTGTGGATGTGCATGGTTTTATTTTTAATGGATACCGCCTATTAGAGATCCTGATTGAACCGTTGGTTTATTAGCGGTTCATCACACTGTTCTGAATGGTGCAGAATTGGGGTGTGACATACACTTCCATGGTTCGACCAATCTGCTTCTCGAAGACTTTATTAACGAGCCTCTTCGCCCCCGCATTTTTTAGCCCAAAGGGCATCACTGTATAGCAGTAAGTGCCCTTGTTGGTGATGAATGATGTGTTCTCCTCATCTTCTCTAGCCATCTTTATTTGATTATATTCCTAATAAGCATCCAAAAAGGATAGCAGCTCATGCCCTGCGGTAGCATCGATGAGCTGATCTATCCGAAGCTAGGGGTAAGAATCTTTTGGGCATGCTTTATTAAGATCAGTGAAATTAGTACATACATGCCAACGGTCATAAGACTTAGGTACCAGTACAACATTAGCCAGCCAGTCCGGATAATACACCTCTCGGATAAACCCTACCTTTAGCAGCTTTTCAACCTCCTGATCGATGATTGGTTGTTTTTCCACTGATACTGCTCTCTTTTTTTGGCGAATAGGGTACTGAGGTGGATCTATTTGGAGATGATGTTCCATGGTCGAACGCAGGATTCCTGGCATGTCTTTTGGAGTCCAGGCAAAAACATCTGAATTTACCCTTAAGAACTTTATGAGTTCCTGCCTTTGTTCTTCTGGAATAGCTGATCCCACTAAGAATGTCTTCTCTGGGTGGTCTTCATTTAAGGGTATTGGGATGAGATCTTCGACTGGAGTTGTTCGCTCTGTGGGAAAGTTACTGTGATACTCATCCAGTTGGATCACTTGAACTGGTTGATCTTCATCCAGGGCAGCCAGGGATGCAGCGTGGCACCTTTTTGAGACAGATTGGTCCGCCTTGTAGCACCCAACTCCCCATTCCGTTGGGAACTTTATAAGCAAATAGTAGGTAGACAAGCAAGCCCGCAGCTTGTTTAGACCCATCCTTCTGAGTATACCGTTGTGGCTCGATCGGGTATCCACCACCATCTACTTCATACTGATGCTAACCCGTGCTGGGTAGGTTCTCAGGCGAGTATCAATTTGGATGGCTCCTTTCACTCGCACTCCTTCACCATTAAACCCCAGAAGAGAGTATCGAATGGGCCTTAGCTACTCATCTTTGTAGCCCAACCTCTGATATGTGTCATAATATAGGATTTCACAAGCGTTACCCATATCGACCAAAGTACGACTCACTTCCCACTCTTCTTCGATGGCCATTTTGATAACCAGGGGATCTTCATGGGGGTAACAACATCTATCAGATCATCGTCCCCAAAATAAATGTATCCATCATACCTGAACTTCTTGGAAGATGATTCCCCCACGTTTTCATCCCCAAGTCGAACTTGCTTTCCCTTTGCCGCTCCTTCCTCCTTCGGTTCTATCACAATTGGGAGCACTTCTCGCCGCATGTGCTCAGGTCAGACCGTTACCGTCATGCATTCCTGCTGACTAAGTGTGACATATTCGTCATCATTCAGGCCCAGATCTTGCTCTGGTCCTGCCTTTCCTAATAGTTTCCATGGGGGACTTTTCTCACGAACGGTTCTAACCCCTGGGGCAGGATACTCCTTCATCTTCTCCCGTCGCTCATCTATGCACAGGTCGACCTGGCCCATAAATCCCCTTGGGGGAGATCTTGGGGGTGGCTGAGGTCTATGCTTGACCCTCGCCCTTCTTTCTTCTGGATCCCTCTCAGGTAGAGGTGGAGGGAGCACCATCGTAGGAGTAGGCAGAGTTGGGCTCGTACCTGATCTTACAAACTCTGTCCACCTTCCATGCTGGATGAGATCCTCGACCAGGATTTTTAGATGCCTACATGAGTTGGTATCATGGCCATGATCTTGGTGATGCACACAATATAACCGCCTATTGCACTCCTCAGGCCGTGCTATCATCTTTGGTGGTGGAACCAGTAGGGTGTCACCCCTCTTGATGTTCAATTTCTCAGCCATGGTTCTGTTGAAAGGTGTGTATTCTTGAACAGGTCGAGTAGGGTATAACTCCTTCACCACCTTGGTTTTTTTGCTTGCTTCTCCTTCTTTAGGAGCCTTCTCTAATGCTTTATTTCTCTTCTTTTCAGCAACTACAGGGCCCAAATTTACCGGTCCTGATAACTCTACCACCACTTCTTCCCCTGATGCGTACCGATCGCATCGACTGAAGATTTTCGCATGAGTTTTGTGGCACTTTTTGTTGAGTAAGAACACCAACTGTGGATCTCTACAGGCTTTAGACAGGGTCAAATCAACCACATCTGGTTGCTGATCTTTAACTTCTCCCACCACTCCTAGGAAATGGGTGATGAATTATCGGAGGGGTTGCCCCTCGCCTTGCTTGATCGCCATCAAATGGGATAGATTTTTCTTCTGTACTCAACTTCCTTGAAAATGGGAGAGGAATAAGCTACTGAGCTCCTTGAAAGTTTCCACCAATCGCGGAAGAAGGTTGTTGAACCATGTCTTTCTCGCTTCCCGTAATGTTGATGAGAAAGCTCTGCAACACAGAGCGTCATGGTGGCCGTAAATAACTATTCCCACCTTGAAATTATCCAAAAGTCTCTCCGGGTCTGTCTTTCCATCATACCATCCAACATTTGGGAGGGCAAAGTTGGAAGGTAAGGGATGATTCATGACCTCATCCGTCAGGGCTATTTCCGTGGCATACTCCTGAAGAGCGGTTGGATCAACCCCTCTTTATACATGTTGTACCTGATCCATCAGCTCTTTGATAAAACGTTATAGCCTCTCAGTGTTTTCATTCCCAGTTGGAGAACTATCTGTCGTTGGAATAGCCACGACCGGTATAGCAGTCAAAGGCACAGCAACGGACGACACAGCTGCCACCCTTTCTCCTCCCACTGCCTCAACTTTAGCCTGGACTTCTTCGAGGATTTGTCTGGCTTCTTCGACCCTAGCTTGGGTTTCTTCTCGAATTCCCCTGGCTTTTTCGTTCCTTGCCTGGATGTCCTCACGAGCTTGTCGAGCAGCATCAACCCTGGCCTGAGCATCTTCTCTGGCGCGCCTGGCTTCGTCGACCCTCTTTTGGTCTCCCGTGCCACCTCCGATTCAGTATACATCCCGGCTCTGGCCCACCTGACACCTTGCCAAGATCCCATTCTTCGTGAGATAGACGACTGGCGAGAAACTCCCAGAGATTCTTGGCTACTTTCAACTATTTCAGTGGGGTCGACTCCTAGGACAGATTGATGTCGCGGTTCCTCCCACTGACTACTTCAACCCCTGTGGTGATACGAATCTACCGAGGGACTATCCTCCCTTGGGCTAGGAGGGACAACATGAGGCATAGAGCGTCTAGACTGTCGTGATCTCTGTGGAACCTCAAGTACATCAACTGGTGGTACCGAAGCTGTTGGTACTCCTAGAGGCCTTTGTTGCAATAATTCTGTTAAGGCAGCTAACTGCTGAGCCAACCTGTCAAACTACTCCCTAGAAACATACTGGGATGGATCTGGGTTGGGACCACATGCTCCATCATTGGTTGGTTCTTTCGAAAACACATCTTGGGGATCTTGTCCCCTTAGGTCATCTACCTGTTCTCTGGCCATATTAGCTTCGGCCTGTCGGGCTTAAGTTTCCTGTAAGTTATAGGAACTTTCAGCTCTTCCTGTTGGTGTCATGCCAATATTATGAAAACTAGCTGAGTGGCTAGGGAGAAAATGAGATTGAAGAAAAGGGAGAAAGTTGGGAATGTTTTTTTTTTCTTGGTAAAAGAGGAGATATTTGAACAAACAAAGTATGTCAGGGCCCACGGTGGGCGCCAAACTGTTGTCGCTGGAATCCGGAAGGGGATTTACCAAGACAGACAATATGGAACTCTCAATGAAACAATAGAGCTCCTTCTCAAAACAAGGGTTCCCTGTGACACAGCTGATCAACACTATCTCCTTTCCTATTGAACAAGAGTATTGAAAGAACTTAACGGAAAACAATAACAACCACAGTGATAGAGATTTTCCTCCAACAGTCCAGTCTCCCTTTATTTCATGTTCTCTTGTTACATATATAGACTCAATTGGAAACCTTTTTGGGCAAGCTTTCCCATACCTGTCACTACTTTGATCATTAGCTACCTAGGATATAATAGGTTCGCATGCCTACGACTCCCTAGACCGTGTGATATTGTCTTGTCAATCACTTTTCGACCCCCATTGACCTTCTTCGACCCCTTTTTTGGGCCATGTTCCTTATACCCCAAGTATCCACTTCTGTTTTTGCACTTTCACCAAGTAAGGTTCTGACTATCCACCAATTTGGACTAAGATCTAGTGACTTGGCGGTTCAAATCAGCATGTCTTGCATTTATAGTTGTTGTCAGCATTTATGAGTATTAATGATAATCCATTAATGGCCCAACAACCCACATCAATCTGTCGCATCCTATCCGAGTCAACATAGGGGGTCGAATATGAGTTCCTTACTGTATTTTTCGCAATATCTTCCTTATCATACCATGTACCTTAGATGAACGCCACGTGCTCATCACCGAAAGATCATCTGAAATTCTATTTCTACGGTTTGATTTAATCATCCACCATTATTTCCCTAACATCTCAAATCTCCAGTTCTCCATTCCATGATTCTATCTACCATTCAATGCTACGAACCTGAGAGAAAATAATGAGAAACTAAAATCCTTAGACTTCTTGAAGCCTTAGAAATGGTATTCTCTTCTTCCTTAGCTCTTGTTAGTGCTTATACGATTCAGTTTCTTCTCTGCAACTGTTCGTACTAACAATGGCGAAAATGTAAACTACCATCACCATCAATGAGGCCTTAGAGCCTTTATTATAACCGAGGCAGGCCAACAATATAGATTCGACAACTCGCCCCACTAGGCTTGCACTCTTTCTGGGTCTGGCAACTGGTCGGCGAGGGCCGTCAATGCTGGTGAGTGAGATGGCCGCACTGCCGCTCGAGGAGTTACGTTCTCCCATTGATGTAGCCAGACCTCATCCAAAAATCCAAGGACGGGGGTTTGGACGTCATTGAGACCTACATTTTCTGGAACTTACATGAACCCGTTCAGATCCAGGTTAGCTCTCTGCTGCTCTGCTCTCCTCTTCCTTTTTCAGTCATTTCCTCTGCTTATTGTTGGTGCACAAGCTTCCCACTTTGGTTGCATTTCATTCCTGGAATCAAGTTCAAGACCGACAATGAGCCCTTCAAAGTTTGATCCCTTCCCTTAGATTTGGTGTGAATGGTGCACGTTTGATGTTCTCATCGGAGCTTTTGGGAGTGAAAATGAAATAAGGCTTCGCTTTGCAGGGGATTTTTTTTTTTATTTCAATACGAGGTTAAAATAGTTAATCTCATTTTTCTCATGTGAAAACTATAAAAATGTCTTTTAATTTTTAGGGTTTTCACAGTCAGTTAAATTGAAACGGATGTAATTGTTAAAAACTAATGGATGGTAGGTTATATTAGTTCATAATCCAGAGATAGTACGTGTAAATTACCCAAACCATATTCAAATCAATTATTTTTTCAAATCATTTCAAATGTTATGGTTTTAATGATAAATTCATCCAATCATAAAGTTTGATTCAATTTCAACGTTTTTTTTGTGTGCAAATTTCAAGGTTGTTTAAGAAGTTTTTGATCGATCAACCATCTAAGGGCATTTCGGTGATTTTCTCATGTCATCTCTTTAGTTACTTTGAGACTATTCAAATCTTTAGATAGAGATTAGATAAGATCTTTTGGTTTTAAACAAGGTCCCTCAATTGATCCTTAGGCCCTACGGAGCCACACTCTTTGTGGGCAGCCCCGCCATATAGTTTTACAGCGCCGCGCTACTGTTTCATGGTGTGGCATTTGTATGCCACGCCCGTGTTTAGTTCTGATTCATTGATGGTCCGGCGCTTTCTGATTGCAGTCCTGCATCACCTTACCACGGAGTTGTGGTAAGCACACCGCTGAGCCGTGCGCTCATTCCAGTTTTTCTATAAATATGCAGTTCTTCCTTTCCTCATCAAAACAGTTTTAGTTAAATCCGACTTCAGAATTGACTTAGCTTTGGTATAGTATTCGAGTTTTTTTTTTCTCAATTTTCTCCAACCCATGTAGAGTTATAAGCAAGGGTTGGATAAAGTAGAGTCTTTTGTGGTCAATCCTTTCCCATGGAGTAAGCAATAGAGCCAACTTCCCCTAAGTTGAGGGTTTCACTTTTAAAACTTTTGGTACATTGGAGGGGCAGAAATTTTAGTTATCATGTTCCAACTTTCTTTTATCAATTATTTATTATAATTCATGTAGTTTTTGTCCCAAGCCTTATAGGAGATTCAATCTTCCCCCAAATTCATAAGGTTGGTCATTTAACAAAATCTTGGCTTAAAGAAAGTAGATAATACTTCCATGATGGCATAACTTTGCATTAGTTTAAGGTATCATATTCATTTTTTAATTGTCAATTTGCCTCTGCCTTCATTTGAGGCAATATATATTAAGACAATTTACTCAGATACTCCCTTGACAATTAGTTTACCACACAGAACTATCCTCTCTTGACAAAAGTTACATGAACTACACCTGAAACAATCCTTTACAACAATATAATCCACACCGTTAGGTTGTGGGGGTTAAAAACTAATTGGAGAAATTCCAAAATTTTTTTACGATAACAGTACCCTTATTCATCCACATCTTTTCGATTTTCTTCTTCGACATCGACGATGAGTAAAATCGATTCATTTCTGTTACTTTCAGTTAACGGTGACTGAGATCGATAAGTTTTTTTTTTTATTTTATTTTTTTATTATTTTATATTGTGTTGGAACCTTGGCCAAGTTGAGAGCAACTTTGTATAAATTGTCATTGTTGGCAAAGTGATATGGAGGAGAGAGAGTGTTTGAAGTCCCACTGACAGCACCAACAGAAGAAAGCAATAATGACCAGAAAGAAGAAAAAGAGAAGAGAGAGAAAGAGGAGAGAAAAAGAAGAGAGAGAAGATGAGGAGAGAGAGTGGGTGGGGACAAGGTGGGTCCCACCTGAGGTGGCCAGGCCAGCATGGCCAATGCCCGCGGCACCAGGCCAGCAGGCCATGCCATGCCCAACAGCAGCACAACAGGCAGCCGCGCACAGCACCAGCCGCACGCATAGCACCAGCCGCGGGCACAGCACCAGCCGCGCCCATAGCACGCAGCCGCGTGCACAGCAGGAAGCCGCATGCACAGCACCCGCCACGCGCACAGCAGGCAGTGGGAAGATCTCGATCTGACGGCCGAGGCGCATCCCGATCGCGCCTGACGTGATTAGGCCGATCTGAAGGACCAGAACTGATCCCTCTTTTTCAATGAAGATCCAACAGCAGATCTTCAAGATTCTTCTCTCCGCCAATCAAAATTCAACAACGTCGTATGGTACGACAGAGGGGCGGTGATAATGTGCGTCGCGCCGCACCAAATCATTTGGGAAGATGCCGTTTGGAATAATCTGATCGGCCGAACTTTAGATGACCATATCTTGGCCGTCCGATCTCCGATTGAGGCGATTCAAAAGCCCACGAGCTTCTCTCTTCGAGCTGAATCTGCTAGAAAGAAAAAAAACAGGGGTTTTGGCAAGAAGAGCTACGGGTTTTGGTGAAAAAAAGGGATTTGGGGCTTTCTTTGAAGAAAAAATCCCTCTCCACCTTCTTCCATCTGATATACATGATCATTTGAGTAGTTTGGAGGGAAGTGTGAGCATGAGTGATAGTTTGATGTGAATGATGTTGTGCGAGATGCATTGGAAGAATGCCGGAGTTCTACTCTATTGAAGAAGCTTATCTATCACTACTGGAGAGCTTGGAACGTCTATGTTGTGAGCACCAAACTTGCTGTGATCACGCTGGGAAGGTAATCACGCACGCAAACCTTATGTTGTGAGATGCATTATGTTGGGAAGGGTTTGTACACATTCCATATTAATTTCATTGTAACCTATCAAGTTGGGGTTTGACAGGATTGAGGGTAGTTGCCCAGAATTCCAAGTTGCAGCTTGTATTACATTGATGGTATAGCACCAAGTTGTTGTAGCAACAGAATACTATTGAAGTAGCGTATTGGGTATAATACGAAATCCTGGTTAGGGTATTGCCCCGTGGAGTAGCCATCACAGTGTGTGATAGGTGAACTACGTTATATGGTGTGTCTTGTGGATGTGCATATTTTTGTTGTGTATGTGAAGTGCATGGGTTGCAGGTCTGGGTGTAGACACTAGGTAGGCCAAGCCTCTGGTATGGATACCTGTAGGTGTGTGGCATGGTGTGTTACACGAAATGTATAAATAAACAAATATGTAAACTAGTTAGCTCAAGTTAGCACAGCTAAGACAGACAGCTCAAGGTAGCAGTGTTTAATCAGTCAGGACAGGCCTCACATAGTTGGAAAGATTTTTTGTGGTTACTGATTCACCCCCCTCTCAGTGTCAACCTGGGACTTGCAAGTGGTATCAGAGCAAGGTTCCCTAGGGAGGAAGACTAACAACTTCGGGTACAAGTAGAAGTGTGAGGTAGTGAAAATGGCATTCAGTGAAGACAACCACAGGCATGAAAGAATTCCACTATTTGACGGGTCAAACTACAGTGTATGGAAAGTTAGGATGGAAGCATACCTGATATCTCAAGGCTATGGAGTCTGGCTTGCAGTAAAGAATGGATACACACATCCCAAAGAAGACATTACAGATGCAGTAGAAATGAAAAGAAGGGAAAATGAAGCTAAAACAGTCACAGCTCTTTTAGCATCTCTTGTTAGCAATGAGCTCACAAGAGTAATCAGCTGTCCTACCTCTAAAGAAATTTGGGACAAACTGAAAAGTGTGCATGAAGGAGATAATAAAATAAAAGAGGCTAAATTATAAATTCTGAGATCTCAGTTTGAGAGTCTAAAGATGTCTGAAGGAGAAACCATTGAGTTCTATCTCAACCGGGTGAATGGCATCACCAATGCAATCAGAGCATTGGGTGAAGAGATAAAGGAGATACATGTTGTCAAGAAAATCCTAAGGACTTTGCCCAAGCTATATAATGCCAAGGTATCAGTGCTTGAGGAGATAGACACCTTGGATTCCCTGACCACTGATGATTTACATGGTATTCTGACGACCTATGAAATGAGAATGGTTGATGAAATCCCTACAGAGAAGGAAGCAGCTTTTGAAGCCATGAGAAAGTTGAAGATCAAAGAACCAAGTGAAAAATCAAAAGAAAAAGAGATTAGTGAGTCTGATGACTCAGATGATGAATTGATAGTCTATCTTGCTAAAAGGCTTAAGAAGAGAAGTGATAAATACAAAGGAAAGTCAACACTGAAATGTTTCAACTGTGGAGGACTAGGACACTTTGCATCAAAATGTCAAAATAAAGGAAGAGTATATGACTCTGATGATGAAGACCCCAAGGAGAGTCATGACAAGAAAGGTAAAAGAAAATTCATACCAAAAAAGAGAAGTCTATTGACCAAGAAGAATCAATCCTCAGATGAGTCAGAGGAGGAAGATGACTGTGAGACTCTGTTAATGGTCAGATTTGATGAAATGCTTGAGGACAATGAAGCTACCAAAAGGAAAGATGATCTTGAAGATGAGGCCAATCTTGAAGCTGAACTATACTCAGCCCTTACAGATCTCAGAGATGAAAGGAAGAAGAACAAAAGATTAAATGACAAGTACAATGAAGCAACTGAGCTCATAAGTACTTTGAAAATCTCAAATGAAGAAGCAAAGAAGACTGAAACTGATCTCGAAAATGCTTTATCCTTAAAAACAAATGAGTGTGCAAAGCTTGAGGAAGAAATTCTGAGATTAGAAACAGAACTTGCAAAGTATGTGAAGAAAAAGAAAAGTTACAAAGAAGCTACTACCTCATCTCCATTGGTGTCTGACCAAGAGCCTAAAGAAGAAGAAAATGTACTTGATGAAATCTTAAGTTATCAAAGATCCTCTCATAATAAGACAGGACTTGGGTATGAAGAGCAGATGATAGAGAAAACTAAGGGCAAAGGGTTTGCTGAGGACCCCATTGTTTTTGTTAAGGCAAAACAAAAGAAGTCAAGTGCTGAAAATTACTTGAAGAACAACACTGAGAAGGAAGGTTTTACAACAGTAAACAAATTCAAGAAAGGCGACAGCTTCAAAGGATACTGCTATGGGTGTAATGGTTATGGACACAGAGTTGCAAAGTGCAGAAGACAAATCATACAGCCAGTGTTTACAAGCAGAAATAGATTTGCACCTTTAGTTGAAGACAGAATTGAATGCTTTAGGTGTCAAAAGGTTGGACACATAGCCAGATATTGCCAAACCATTCTTCTATCTCAAAGGCCACCTAGAAGGAATGTCAGAAGAAATCCCCCCAGGAGACAAGCTCAGAGAGAAGAAAGGGTTATGGAGGAAAGAGTTAGAGAACCCATTACAATGAAAGAAAAGGCAATATGGGTTGAGAAAAACAAGAAGAAAAATAATACATCCTTCATTGTGCAGGCGGCCTTTAAGGCCAACAATAGGCCCTTACCATGGATTCTTGATAGTGGATGCTCCACTCACATGACAGGCAATAAAAAAAATTTTTCAAGTCTAAATGCTGAAGAAAGTGGATCAGTTAGATTTGGAAATAACGATGGTGCAAGAATTAAAGGAAGAGGAACTGTTAACATCAATAGTGAAAAATTGAAATCTCATAATGTATTGTATGTCAATGGCCTAAAACATAATCTTCTGAGTGTCAGTCAGATCTGTGATCAAGGTAATGAAGTGACTTTCACCAAAAATGGTTGTGTAGTTAAAAGTATTGAAAAGGGAAAGACTGTGGCACATGGAATCAAAACTGGAGGCAACTTATATGTTCTCTAAGAGACCAATGACAACAAATGTTTGATGAGTCAGGATGATGAGAACTGATTGTGGCACAGAAGGCTGGGGCACATTAATTTCAAGAACCTTGCCAAGATAAGTAGACAAGAGTCAGTGAGAGATCTTCCCATTTTAAAGGTTCCAGAAAATCATGTATGTGGCCCATGTCAGAAAGGAAAGCAGGCAAGAGCAACATACAAGTCAAAGGAGTTGCATGTCAGTAAGCCACTTGACCTAATTCACACAGACTTGTGTGGGCCCATGAGAACCCAAGCCATTGGAGGAGAAAGGTACTTTATCTTATTTATTGATGTGTACTCTAGGATGACTTGGGTCATGTTTCTCAAAGACAAGACTGAAGCCTTGGATCGATTCAAGACATTTAAGAAGAGAGTTGAAAATGAAACAGGAAATACAATCAAGTGTATTCGGTCAGATCAAGGAAAGGAGTTTACATGGAATGAATTCACCAAATTCTGCAATGAAAATGGGATAAGGATTCAACATTCAACTGCAAAAACTCCTCAACAAAATGGGGTAGTTGAAAGAAAGAACTGAACTTTGCAAGAAATGGCAAGGACAATGCTCTCAGAAAATAATATTGCCAAGCATTTTTGGAGAGAAGGCATTTACTCTGCAGTTCACATCACAAACAGATGCTTATTGAGGCCCCATGAGAACAAGACTCCTTATGAGCTATGGTTTGGGAGAAAAGCCACAGTGAAGTACTTCAAGGTCTTTGGGTCAAAATGTTACATCAAGAGGAAGGAAGAGAATCTTGGCAAGTTTGATCACAGAGCTGATGAAGGCATCTTTTTAGGATACTCTTTCAAAAGCAAGGCTTACAGATGTTACAACAAGAGACTAAAAAGGGTGGTCGAAAGTTCTGATGTCAGAATTGATGAACAATTACCCTACTCCAAGAGAGCTGAGCCAGAAAATCCAGTGTTTGAAGAACTTGAAGATAATGAAACAGTGGCAGTTGAAAAAGAAGAACAATCAGAGGAAGAATCAGAATCACAAGAGGTTGAGATGGAAATACAAAAGGATGGAAGACCAAAGGACAATAAATGGTTAAGGATTCATCCAAATCATCAAGTGATTGGAGATCTCAATGCTGGGATGCAGACCAGGAAAATGAAGACAGCTACTTTCTCCTTATTGTCAGAAGTGGAACCCAAGACTGTATATGAAGCTGGCAAGGATGAGAACTGGATGAAAGCCATAAATGAAGAGCTTGATCAAATTGAAAAGAATAACACATGGGAGTTAGTTCCAAGACCAACAAACAAGAATGTCATTGGCACTAAATGGGTCTTCAGGAACAAGTTGAATGAAGACGGAAAGGTGGTCAGGAACAAGGCCAGATTGGTATGTAAAGGCTATGCCCAAGTGGAAGGAATTGACTTTGATGAAACTTTTGCTCCAGTGGCTAGACTTGAGTCCATCAGGATGTTCTTAGCACTGGTAGCTCACAAAGGCTTCAAGGTGTACCAAATGGATGTCAAATCTGCATTTTTAAATGGTACTCTTGAAGAAGAAGTATATATTGAGAAACCTGAGGGTTTTCAACTTAGTGATGATGGTGATAAGGTATGCAAACTGAAGAAGGCCTTATATGGTTTGAAGCAAGCTCCAAGAACCTGGTATTCAAGACTAGACACTTATCTGCATCATTTGGGTTTGTGAAAGGGAGTAGTGGACAACAATCTGTATGTCATGACAGAAGACAACAGCCAGTTGGTAGTTGTGGTGTATGTGGATGACATCATCTTCGGAGGACACTGTGAGAAGCTATGTAGGAAATTTGCTGAGAGAATGAGGACAGAGTTTGAGATGTCTATGCTAGGGGAGTTGTCCTATTTTTTGGGTCTACAAGTTCATCAGAGGCAAAATGGCATTTTTATCTCTCAAGTGAAATACACAAAAGAGATGTTAAAGAAATTTCTAATAGAAGACTGCAAACCAGTGGGAACTCCAATGATGGTGAACTGTAAGCTGAGTTCAAGTGATGACTCTTCAACTGTTGATCAGACTCTCTACAGATCAATGATTGGAAGCTTACTGTACTTAACAGCCTCAAGACCTGATATTTTGCAAGCGGTATGTCTGGTAGCCAGATTTTAGGCCTGTCCAAAGGAGACTCATTTGATAGCAGTAAAAAGGATATTCAGGTATTTGAAAGGCACAATGGATCATGGTTTGTGGTACCCCAAGACTGGAAGATTCACATTTACTGTATTCTCAGATGCAGACTGGGCTGGTAGCAGTGATGATAGAAAAATCATTAGTGGTGGTCCATTCTTTTTGGGAAAAAGCTTAGTGGCATGGCACAGTAAGAAACAAGAATCTGTTTCCTTATCTACAGCAGAGGCAGAGTACATAGCAGCGGCAGCTACAAGCACTCAAGTAATCTGGATGAAAAGACAGATGTCAGATTTCAGTGTTACTTGTGAGGAGCCAGTGGTCATCAAATGTGACACCATGAGTGCAATTAACATCTCTAAGAATCTGGTGCAACACTCAAGAACCAAACACATTGATATTAGATATCATTATTTGAAGGATAAGGTGCTTGAAGGGGCAGTGAGACTGGATTTCGTTCCTACAACAGACCAAGTGGCAGACATCTTCACCGAGACTCTTCCAAAGGACTCATTTGAGAAACTCAGAGACCAGCTAGGAGTAGTGACTCTTAGCACACTGTAGATGGCACATGTGCAGGGGGAGTTGATGCCTACATAGCATCATCTTTCATCTGTAGGATTGGAAAGATGCGGTGGGCACTCCTACAGGTGAGGCTATGTAAGGGGAGTTCATATGAAGGGGAGTACCTATGAAGGGGGAGTATTTTTTATGTCCTTTGAGACTTGTTAACAAAGGGGGAGAAAGGATGTGTGCAATCATCTGATGTAACATGGGTTGCCAACAATTCCAAAGGGGGAGATTGTTGGAACCTTGGCCAAGTTGAGAGAAACTTCGTATAAATTGTCATTGTTGGCAAAGTGATATGGAGGAGAGAGAGTGTATCTGGCAAAGTGATATGGAGGAGAGAGAGTGTCTGAAGTCCCACTAACAGCACCAATAGAAGAAATCAATAATGACCAGAAAGAAGAATGAGAGAAGAGAGAGAAAGAAGAGAGAGAAGATGAGGAGAGAGAGTTTGTGGGGACCAGGTGGGTCCCACCTGAGGTGGCCAGGCCAGCATGGCCAATGCCCGCGGCACCAGGCCAGCAGGCCATGCCATGCCCAGCAGCAGCACAGCAGGCAGCCGCGCACAGCACCAGCCGCGCGCATAGCACCAGCCGCGCGCACAACACCAGTCGCGCATACAGTAGACAGCTGCGCGCAAAGCAGGCAGCCCCGAGCACAACACCAGCCACGCGCATAGCAGGCAGCCGCGCGTACAGCACTCGTCGCGCACAACAGGCAACCGCTAGCATAGCACCAGCCGCGCGCACAGCACCCGTGTGCAGGCAGCCGAGTGCATCATCTGTTCGATGAAATGCCGCAATGAGGCAGTGGAAAGATCTCGATCTGATGGCCGAGGTGCATCCCGATCGCGCCTGACGTGATTAGGCTGATCTGAAGGACCAGAACTGATCTCGCTTTTTCAATGAAGATCCAACGACGGATCTTCAAGATCTTCTCTCCGGCAATCAAAATTTGACAACGTCGTATGGTACGACAGAGGGCGGCGATAATGTGCGTCGCGGCACACCAAATCATTTGGGAAGATGCCGCTTGGAATAATCTGATCGGCCAAACTTTAGATGGCCATATCTTGGCCGTCCGATCTTCGATTGAGGCAATTCAAAAGCCCACGAGCTTCTCTCTTCAAGCTGAATCTGTTAGAAATAAAAAACAGGGGTTTTGTCAAGAAGAGCTACAAGTTTTGGTAAAAAAAAAAGGGATTTGGGGCTTTCTTTGAAGAAAAAATCCCTCTCCACCTTCTTCCATCTGATATACATGATCATTTGAGTAGTTTGGAGAGAAGTGTGAGCATGAGTGATAGTTTGATGTGAATGATGTTGTGCGAGATGCATTGGAAGAACGCCGGAGTTCCACTCTATTGAAGAAGCTTATCTATCACTACTGGAGAGCTTGGAACGTCTATGTTGTGAGCACCAAACTTGCTGTGATCACGCTGGGAAGGTAATCACGCACGCAAACCTTATGTTGTGAGATGCATTATGTTGGGAAGGGTTTGTACACATTCCATATTAATTTCATTGTAACCTGTCAAGTTGGGGCTTGACAGGATTGAGGGTAGTTGCCCAGAATTCCAAGTTGCAGCTTGGATTACATTGGTGGTATAGCACCAAGTTATTGTAGCAGCAGAATACTATTGAAGTAGCGTATTGGGTATAATACGAAACCCTGGTTAGGGTATTGTCCCGTGGAGTAGCCATCACAGTGTGTGATAGGTGAACCACGTTATATGGTGTGTCTTGTGGATGTACACACTAGGTAGGCCAAACCTCTGGTATTGATACCTGTAGGTGTGTGGCATGGTGTGTTACACGAAATGTGTAAATAAACAGATATGTAAACTAGTCAGCTCAAGGCAGCACAGCTAAGACAGATAGCTCAAGGCAGTAGTGTTTAATCAGTTAGGACAGGCCTCACATAGTTGGGAAGATTTTTAGTGGTTACTGATTCACCCCCCACCCTCTCACTGTCAACCTGGAACTTACATACTGATTTAATTCTGTGGTTGACCCAGACGAGAAAAACTTACATTGTACAGTTGACCTCTGGTGTACCCTCGCTGGCAAGGAATTCTTCCAATCGTTGAAATTAGCAAGTCTCAGGCACGATGGAGACTCGCTTGTGAAGAACTTGTTAGAGTAAGTGAAGTTTAGCAGATGCGGAAGCGAACGGATACTCGCCGGAATCGTCCTCGAGAGCATGTTGTATGCCACATTAAGCTTCTCCAAGCTCACCATGTTCCCAAAGTTATCAGGCAACGGTTCCACAAGTTCATTGAAGCTCACATCAAACACATCCAAATTCGTCAACAAACTGATCTTTGAAGGCAAACACGATCGGAAGTCATTATTCATCAAGAGAATCTCATTCAAGTTGGTCATACTGCCCAAGCTGGAAGGCACACATCCATGGAACTTATTGTTTGCAAGAACAATCACAGAAATAGGAGAGTTGCCAAAATTGTCTGGGAGACCGAACTGGAACCGATTGTCATTAATAAAAATGGCATCTAGATCCTTGTCGAAGAGCTCTCTAGGAACTGTGCCTTCAAACACATTGAATCTCAGATCGAGATACTTGAGCATAGGCAGTTGAAGAACCACTTGAGGAAACTGGCCAGCAAACCAATCATGACTGAGAAATAGGATAATGTAGAATTTCTTCAACTGGTCTGCATAAGGATTGGAATCTTGACTAGGTTTTCTGATTTCTTTCTATTGAGCTCTGTTTTTGCTAGTTCTTTCTATGGTCTGCATAAAGGTTGGAACTGATTGTTACACTTTAGCCGCACAATGAAAGTTTTTCTCAGAGGAATCGGTATATATCGTAGATGCAATTAAAGAACGGGTGTTATAGAGGTTTTCGGTGATGGATTCAAGCTCAGAGGTGGCAATGGCTTAATTGTCAAGGTCAGAGAGCTTTTGAGGAATCGGTGAAGATTGCTTAGGGACTGCCATTGTTTTATGTGAGAGATGAGAGAACAGAGGTTGCTGTTATCTGGTTCACAAACAGATGAACGTAGAGAAGGTTCTTGAGTTTCTGGATTCGATCGAGACCCAAAAACCGATTTCCAGCTACACTCACCAATTGGAGATGGAGAAGCTTGATTGGAGGGTATTTGTATCTATAAAATTTTTAAGTTAACACCGTTAGCAATAAAGTAATGGACTGTAAGTTTAAAAGAGATAGGCTAGTTCTATGTAGTAAATCAATTGTCATGGGCGTGTCTGAGTAAATTTCCCTATTTATTATTATTCAAAACATATTTGTCAACATAGCAATATGCGGGTAGATTATGTTTGGGAGAACACTCATTCTCTTTTATCCAACGTCTAGTAGATTGATCAACTTATGTTGGACATATTGAGAATAACACATTCCCCTATCTGTAACATGACTCCTACCCATACCTTTGTTTAAACCAAATATCTTATCTAGGCCTTAACTACATTTGACCTGATTCTCGAAATACTCACTCAAGATATGTAGGTAGATTGAGAATTCAACTTCAATCTTGGTTATACATGTTTTCCAAGGGTCCTAGATCCCAATTACGAA
The DNA here is from genome assembly GCA_028583415.1 of Protea cynaroides. NCBI lineage: Eukaryota > Viridiplantae > Streptophyta > Magnoliopsida > Proteales > Proteaceae > Protea > Protea cynaroides. The sequence continues at coordinate 56,193,395 of CM053272.1, forward strand.
GTGGCGACTTCTCATTCACATACATTCCCACTTATACAAAGGGAACTACATCCGGAAAACTTTAGTTGACAACTCCCTATTCTAGTTTGGAATGCAGACCTACTTGTTGGACTTCATGTTTTTATTGTTGGTAACTTGGCTGATGTGACAGTGTTTGTGAGCATTCAATCAGAGAAATAAGGAGAGAGAGTGTCAGTGCAGGAGAGAGAGTGTCAGTGTAGTGGCACAGATGTGGCAACTTCGCTTGTGTGTTTTATAGTGTTCTATATGTATTTCAGATGACTTGCAATGAGTTGAATGAGATTTTACACTAATTTTGATGAGAGAGAATGTCTATAGACCCCACTGGTGATGTGACACAGTTTCTGATGATGTGGCCGAGTTTCTAATGATGAGACAATGTTGTGACATCTTGAAGCATTACATGAAGAAAGAAGATGTACAGAGAGAAAGAGGAGAGAGAAAGAGAAGAGAGAAAATTTTGGTGGGTTGGGCAGGTTCATGGAAATCTGACAGTGGAAAGATGTTGAGTGTCGAGTTATCTTTCCAATGCAACTTGAATCACTCAATTCCGACGTCGGATGAGAGAGATATCGCAGTTTCCGTCGGATCGCTCGAAAAAGTCATTAATACATTTGTTCGGAGGCATTTTGGATAAGAAGAAATGTAGAAGATTCCAAATCGGCTACTAAAATGAAGCCACGATGCTCAGATCCACTTTAAATGGCCCATATCAAGGCGGGCTCGAGTGTAATGCGGCCTTTGCGTCTTGATACCATCGTGCGCATTCTGGTTGGACGGAAGCAGGTTAATACAATGAACCACGATTCATGAAGACAGCTCTTGATTCCGTGTGGCGCGTGCGTGTACCTCGACGGTAAAGATTCAGATCTTGCGGCCTCGATTGATGTCGACAGCATATGACGTGATTTGGCCGATCCGATGGACGAGAATCGATCATGCCACTAGCTGACAGATCTAACAGACGTCAAGATAGATTCCATCTTCAGCCAATGGAAACTCGACAACGCATAGGTGGGAGGCGATTCCGTGCGACGCGGGTGCACGGTATGACTTCAAAAGATTCATTTTCCTTATTTTCTACTGGCCGAATTTCAAACCGACATAACTTCTTCATCCGAACTCCAAATCGGTCCGTTCAAGTTGCAGTTTCCATATTTTTATATTCTCTACCTATTGGGCACAGTTGGGAGTCAAAAAATGAAGATAAAAATTAAAAAGAGCATTTTTAAAGCTTGAGAGAAGGTTTTTCTAGGGTTTCGTGCCCTGTGGGAGTGATCAATCACCAACTACCTCTTATTTGTGCATCAATGGAGTGCTAAATCTCTTTGAGAGGTCAGTAGAGCTTTTATTTTCATATTCATGGTGATTATGGGTTGTGTGGAAGAGATTGGAAGCCTATGAGCAAGGTGTACTCTGTGAATCGATCTCTATCGACATTGAAGGCTGTTGAAGAGTACTTGAGGGCAGTGTGAGCTTCAGAGATATTGTTGGCCATTCGAAAGCAATTGTGAGGTTTTTCAATTTCCTATCTATTTTTTGTTTTCAATATATTGTATGCTAGCGTAGGTGAAAATTATTGAATACCTAGCTAGTGGGGGAAAAATTCTAAGGCATAATTATAAGCCTAAAAAATTGTTAGCTTCTCGTGGGTGCGGGTTAAGCATGGTGTGTTCAGTGAGTGCTGGATACTGGCTATTAAGCCTGAATCTTGGTGTTGTACCCTCTCAGTTTTATGCTGGGAAAACCTAGGGTTAGTATCCTTGTCTTGTAAAAGACTAAAAATTGAGTTTTGAGTAAATACGGAGCCCGTTGGGCATTACTCCGTGGACTAGCCATCACACACTGTGTTGGTGAACCACGTATATCCTTTGTTGTGGACTGTCTAATTTTTTTTATATATTTTGGAGTGCGTGGAATGGCTTGCAGGATGGGTGTGCAAATCTGGTAGACCTAGCCACTGAGTGGTAGCGAGGTAGATTTGCATACGTTTGTGTGTGTGTAAAAGAATATATCTCCATCAGCTCTGGGTAGCAGTGAAATAATTAGAGAGAATTTTCAGACACTGATTCACCCCCCCCCTCTCAGTGTCATATGAAGTTCATCACTACTGATGGTCCCCGATATCGACAATGGGGATAACACAAAAAGCAAACGACGAGACGCACAGCCCATGGGCACCTCTTCAACTTTCGCATAGGGTGCCAGTGCCCTTCCCATAGGGGCAGACCGCAATTACGACAACAGTGTACATGTCTCTAGGGCAAAAAAAAAATGGGGTATGTACACTTTGTCTTTTGAATTATGCGTAGGGGTGACAGTTTAAGCTCTGTTGCCTGAGCAAACATTGGCTTGCCTTAAGCCTGAACGTGGCCTGGTCAGAGATACCTTGGCCTTCAGGGCGGGTTACGATTGATTATTTTTGGCCTTGAGTCAAGGCCGGGCTGGTTCGGATTTAAGGCCTTGGATGGCGTGAGTCCGACCCTTTCTTATTCCTCCTCATTGTTTTTCTTCTTCTCCTCCTTCCCCATGGTCAGAGTCAATCAGGGTCAGCCCAACATGGCCCTTAGAGCGGGTGAGGGTTGAGTCTGACCGAGCTTGATCCCAACTAAGTGGATTCGGGGTTTGAAAAGACTTGATCTTGTTGAAACCCTAATTATGTGTTTTCCATTTCTTTTGTTGCAAAGTTCGGAAGGTAGAAGAAGATGGTCTCTAGGATCTAGGTAAGTGAAGCCCACCTTCTGGCTTTAGCTCAAGTTGAGCTATTTATCCAACCTAAACCACATGAATCAACTAAACCAAACCAAAAGTGAAATTACCCACCTTGTCCCCAATTTCAATTTCCTGAAACGAAGGAGACATGGTAAAAGATATTACAAAATCTGCTGTAAAGCAACTCAGTTACAAAAGGAATTTCCATTTAGATTTTGTTGGCGGAAAATGGAAATTGTCTTCCCAATAACAAAAGAATATATATGATATATAAATCGCTTTACTTTTGATCACCTTGGTGAGCAAGAGTAATCTCTGTCACCTCTTCTTCAACCATAAGCCTATTGGGAATAGTCCTACATTGCTAATGAGATTAGAATCCTGTGTTCTTATATATGGAGAGTCCTTCCATTAACTAATTCAGACTTTTGAGTTGGAAACTTGACATGGTATCAGAAATCCAGATTCCCTCTCATAATAACCCTAAAAAAAGAGGCCAACCAAAAGAGGGACAATAGATGCACAAAAGAATGACTATGGTTACTCAAAGAGGGACGATCACCCAAAAGAGGGATTATATGTCACCTAAAGAGGGACTATGTCACCTAAAGAGGGACTATGTCACCCAAAGAGGGATCAGTCACCCAAGAAGAAAGACCAGTCATCTGAAAAGTGCCATGTAATGCTACATATACTATCACATATACACTATTTAATGATAGGATTACATGAGGGGGAGTATTGGGAATAATTCCACATTACTAATGAAATTGAAATCCTTTGATATATATATATATATATATATATGGAGAGTTTTCCTACTAACTAATTCAAACTTTTGAATTAAAAACTTAACAAAACCAACCCTCAATTACTTGAAACAACATTCACGGCCAACTCTACTACATCCCTCAATTATTTGAGAGAACATTCACTGCCAATTACTCTTCTACTGCCACAAGCAATCTCTCAATTATTTAAAAGAACATTCGCTGCCAACTCTTTTGCCAAAATCCATCTCTCAATTATTTGAAAGAACATTTTTTAATCACATTAATTGAGAGGATGTATCTAAAATCACCAACAATTTTAAATGTACATTGGAATAATAACACTTTTAACTTTTAATTTCGCTGTGGAAAATGGAATTTGTCTTCCCAAGGACAAAAGAACAGGACAAATCTTTAGATATCCTGGAAGCAAAGGTTTCTCATAACGTCCAGCTCATCTCCTGCCTAAAGCCGTCAATCAATAATCACGTGAAGTACAAGATATGGTTTGGTAGTTTAAGCAGAAGATAAAGGCAAAGATTATTCAGAGTTATTTCTTTCGGCCAATGAATGACTTTGCTTTTTCCAGTGGGTCCACACTCCAGAGTTGGTCCCAGACCACATCGAGCCTGATGAGATCCTCTGGTGAATACACGTTTTGCAGGTGAACCGAAGCTCAAACCTACAACCAGTATCGCAAGTCAGTCAAGGGAAGCTAAGGACAAAGGTCCCACTGTCTTTGGGCCCCCCTGGAAAGTGGTCGGATTCCCTCACTTGGTGTTGTATATATATACATATATGGAGAGAGAGAGAGTCATCGAGCGTCCCAAACTGCCAGAAGTTCCCCCCAAAAGAGTAAGGCTCTCTGTGTTAGTCTAGTGTAGCATATACCAAAAATATGGCCAAGTTTCCCACACCTGAACTTGAATATTCCATAGATGAGCAAGAAATAATCGAGAAACTTGAAGCGAAATATGTGAGAAAAAATCGGGATTTTGAATACAAACACTTGATGGATGTGATCAAGAACATCTTTCACTCTTGCAATTTGGTTGGTTTTCCATTCCTTTCTTATGTCTTATGTTTTTATTTTTTGGTATTTTTTTTTCCATTAACAATTAGGAAGGGAAAGAGATTCCCAGAAATTTATGAATGTGCTCTTTCAATGAGTTTCCCATAAGGTGGGATGCAGTCAGGAAAGGAAAGTTTTTCTCTATTCATCAAATAAACAATGGTGAGGGAAAGTCCTTCATTTTTCCCTGCGTGAGTATCTGATTATAAACACTGTTTATGTTATCCATGCATGCAGGTGAAAAATGGTGCCCCAATTCCGCTAGAGAATGCTGATTATGAATTGAAGGATGACATTCGCTACACCATTAACAAGCTCTCATGGAAGGTATCAGCTTGTTGTTAAGAGTTAAAACTGGACTAAACCGTTCTGGATGGTTTTTATAATTTCCATGCATGACAAACAGTGCTAGTCAGGCCTTTGTATCAAGGTCACACAATTCATCTCATAGGTAAAAAAGTAGAGGAGTGGGTTTGGAAATTTGAAGTCATTTTTAACCAATTCCATACTTGTCATGGGCTTGAATTTGATCAGTGACATGGATTCAAGGTCATTTATATATATATATTGATCCACCTTCATCTTACTATAATGTACATGGCAACAAGCACGTTCCAGACTCTTGAAGAGTGCAAATACTTAATTTCCACCTTGTCAAGAGCTTCACGGAACTTTGTGGCTGTTCACGGTGTGTGAGACCCAATGGACAGGTGTCGGGACCCACACCCACGGACCATGAGAAGTTCCCATGAAACTCTCCACGGGGTGGAGAGGATCCGGACTCCTCATTGAAGGGGAAACATATTGAAGAATTGATGATACTGGTAGACTTTCTCGGTTTGATTTGCTTAATGATCCCTATTGAATGAGGATCTGGATTCTTTATCTTGGATCATAGTTCAAGGTATTAGTATCGAATTTGATTAGATCGATTGATTTATATCAATTTTTACTTGGACGATTTTTTATCCCAACCTGCTTTAATAGTATTTTAATAAAGATCAGACACGTATAGATTTTCCACTAAATCCATACAGTGATCCAATCCAGATCAAATCAATTTTAGACATGATCAATACAGTATCTAATACCTGAATTTTGAACATATCTAGGATTCTTCTTTCTAGTCTTCTTTCCATCTTATATAGGGCTCCACGATTGAATCTCTATTTAATCTCTTCAAGGTTGTGGATGATAGCAAGGAGTATCAAATTTAGTTATCCCCAATGCAACAATCCCTACCACAACTGTTGTTGACATTAAAGCATATGCAATGACTCGAATTTATTAATTCCCTTTCTCTAAAGGAGAAAAGGTCATCAAGTCATAGCTGGCTCCATGATAAACGGGAGTTAATCCTCTTTTATGGGGCTAGTTTTCTTTATTATTGAATTTCGTTGATGGTCTGTCCCTTTGGAAACTAAGGCTTCTTAAAGCTTTCCCTTGTATATTATTCTATCTTTTGTAAAGTTTGGTTTTATACATTGTGAGTGTGTACTTCAGTCTCTATCTCTCTTATCTGAAATTTAGGTTTTTTTTCCCTCTCCCTAAGTGATTGTTGGATGGTTATTGTACTTTCATTTTATCCTCTAACATATAAGATGCTAATATACATCATTAGAACGATCTCCCTCCCATTATTTTAACAGATTAAAAAAACAAAAAAATTCCTTACAACATTTGATTATTCTAACTAAATGTGTCCTTCAAAATTGACAGATAACATGCAATTCTGCATGCGAGATGGAAATAGATAAAACTGTGCATGAACTGTTGGATTTTCTTAGTGGGTTCTCATGGGATGCGACAGTGGTGCTGATGTTGGCCGTATTAGCCATGAACCATGGTGAACTCTTGCTCCTTAAACAATCTACAGGTGAAAATCGAATTGCCAAATTTGTGCAGAAGCTCAAGAATCCTCCACCCTCACTTGGATCCAACGAGGACTTAAAACTTTATGTTGAAGAACCTCTCAAAAACTTGGTGGACCAAATGCTTGGTGTTGCAGAACAACTTGTTCAGTTCAAAGAACAAGCCTCAACTCAAAAAATTGAACTGAGCTCTTCACTAAGAAAGGTTTTCTGTATTGCTACTTACCAGATCGTTCAAAGTGTTGTCAAATGCATCTCATCCACCATGGAATTCGTGAAATCGGGCGATAAGTAAGTCCAATGACATGAACGTGTAATCAAAAATGGACTTAGCGTTTGAATATATTTCCTTAATAGATCTATTTTAACAATTGAAGTTCTCATGGTTTCAGGTATCAGGATTTTCCAACTAAGATCCAACAGATAATACGTTCTTGCAGATTTACTGCTTTTCGTGATTATCTCAAAAATTCAAAGTTTTTTGAGCTAGGTCTCTCTCTCTCTCTCTCTCTCTAGACCTCTCTCGTGACACACGTTGACATTCACAGTACAAGTACTAATCGTTGCAAAATGTTTGGAGATACTTTTGCAGAGTACAATGGAATCGTGTGGGCCTTTAAACAAGCAAATGATGTGGCGAAATTACTTCTTAGTATTTTCAACGCAAAGGGTAATCTTATTCGTCAGTTTGATGGCATCAATAAGGTCAGTTGAAGAACTATGTTCCTTTCTGCTTATATAACTATATACGGCTTAGTCATTGTTGTAACAAGAACTACACCAAAGGATGCTGTATGTATTGGTGATGTCTTTTCTTTCTCTAGCAGATGAAAAGTGTTCTTTTGGATGACTTCCAAGGCAATACAGTAGGCTTCTTCATTACAGAATTCAATGTCAAGGAAGAAGATTTCTCTGTTCTCAAAGATACTTACAATCAAGTTAGGGAAAACGGCTTCGAGATTCTTTGGATCCCGGTCTTGGATCAATCCATTGAATGGAAAGATGAACTGCTTGATGATCTTGAGAAAGTAGCACGTATGATGCCATGGTGGTCACTGACTTATCTTTTAAGCCGCAGCAATCCAGTCTGGTGGTATATCAAGCAAGATTGGCAGTTCCAGAGGACTCCTATGTTGGTTGTCTTAGATAAATATGCCAAAGTCATTCACACCAATGCACTTCCTATGGTGAATTATTGGCGAGAGGAAGCGTTTCCTTTCTCAATGGAAACAGAAGTTATGCTCTGGAGGGAGAAAAGCCCAACAATCATCAAGATAATCGAGAAGATCCAACCATTGCCTCAAGTAATATTCTTTTACCACATTTCCAATTTCTCTTTCGATTCTAAAGCAATGGAAAAGAGAAAACATTTAGACAAAAACGAATAAAAAAAAGGGCTAGGGATCTGTGTCCGGCTGTGCTCTTGCCCCCTCTGAGGGCAAGGGTGTGACATGATTAGCGGTTGAGTGGTCATTTCATCCCATGTGAGAGGGTAGCGGATGGAGATTACATTTTACGTTCAAGATTCGTGGGGGTTTGAATTAATCTTTAAACCCCTAGGTGAAGGCAGATTTCAATGATTAACTAACATAAAAAATTACCATAAGGCAAAAGTTGCTTTAAAGAGACATACCTGATAAGCTTATCAGGGTGACTCACTAATTTTTAGCCAACGGCAGGATGATTTGGTAATTTTCATGGTTGGACAGATAGGAGTAGGATTGGATTGTCACATGTTACATTCCAAGACCTAATTGAATCAAATTCTCTTCCATTTATTGCTATGCATTTTTGTATATTTTTTAGCCGCCCATGCATTCTTGTTAGTCCCAAGATTTTCTAAGCTTTTAGTTTGCCAATTGGTCAAATTTGTTTAGGGCTGAAAATCAACATATAAGGCTGGCACTTTGAAGTCTACTTGTTCACAAAATTTGTTCCCCATCTATCATGCAACAAAAGCTTGAGCTATCTTGACAATCTTATTAGGACACTCGTGCGCCTTGGCTAACTTTGATTACCATCCAAGATATTACAATATTTTGCCATACTATTGATCTTTCTTCTCAAAATATTTTACAGTCAATTATACAAAAGAGAAAAAGAACTCACTGAATTTTTTTATCCCTCTCTCACTTATGATTTTGATTCGATAGATTAAGCAGGGGGAAATCATTTGCGTCTATGGAAGCCATGATATGAGCTGGGTACATGATTTTTTGTGTTTCATCAACCATCTTGAAATGAAGGATGCTGAGGTGAAGACCACTAATATTTATGTTGGGACAAATCGGAGAAAACAAATATCAAAGAAGTTCGGAAATGATCAGAACAGTATATTTTGGTGTGAGAATATGATGCTTAGATTCTGGCGTGACCTGGAGAATGTTGCGGCCTCAAAGATGATTCAAGGCAGAGAAAATTTGGTGGATGCAATTAAGAATGAATTTGCGACTATATTAAGTTATGATGAAAAAGAGGAAGGTTGGGCTCTAATGTTTAATGAATCTTCGAAATTCATCTTATTCAGTGGTAAGCAATTGAAATATTGCTGGAAAAATAAAAAAGATTGGATGGGAAAGGTACATAAGGGTGAGGACATTATGAATGCCATGACTGAGTATTTACAGCCATTGAAATTGGGTAGAGAGCATTGTATCCACTTGGCTGGTCCCACAACCATCAACAATCTTGTGGTGGCTTGTCCAGAATGTGGCCGTACCATGGAGAAGTCCTTCGTCTACAAATGCTGTGTTAAATGAGGGTTTGAGGAGAAGTCTTTCGTCTTCTCTTCCGTAGGGTATCTTGGAGTTTTTGTATTGATGAATACAGCATCCATCATAGTATGTTTTACTTCTGCTTATGTTGTTAATTGTTGCTTGTGAGTCACTTACATGGAACTAGCTATTGCATGTACCTTGCATGCGAATGCTTGAATAAATAGATAAATTAATAAAAGTAGTATCATTCCTTGTTTGTTCCCCCCTTTCATGACGAAGTATCCAGTTCAATTACTGCAAAATAAACAATAAGAGGATTCAGATCCTCTCCAATGTTGGAGAGATTCCAGTGCACAACTAACCGCTGGGAATCATTTGGCACATATAATACATTGGTATGGAGACCAAGTGATCCTTGCCTGTTGAATCTGTGCTTGACTCAATTCAACGTTGGATCTTTTTCCACAGTAAGATGCCATGTTTCCCTCATACGTACACATACTATCAAATAGGGGAAGATATTGCACAAATGAATCAAATTTTTATAAACCCTACAAGAATAAAATCTAAGCATTAAACATTGAAATGAAAAAAATTGGCAAAGAAATACAAAATAAATTTTGATTTTTTGTTCCCACTGTTGGTAACATTAAAAAACTTCTCTCTTCAGAGTTTTACCCTATTATGTACAAAGGGTTTGGTAAAATTTCTGTTTTTAAGAAATGCTTTTTGCCAAAAATGTTTATTTTATTTTATTTTATTTGATTATTTAAGAAATACTTTTATAGAAAAGAAATTGTTTGCTTTAACTATCTTGTTGAACGAAGTTTGGAGCATATGGTTGATAACTGGGTAACCTAAGCAGGTGTTATGGTTCTGAAATTTTTTTGAGAAAGTAGCTTTAATTTGCGAATCATTCAATGAGTGAATGATACGTCATCCTTGAAATTCAAGATTTATTTATTTATTTTATAGCGTAAATGAAGTCAGATATTGAAAGCGTGATTTGTTTTCTTTATTTATTTTGAACAGATAAAATTGAAATAAGAGAAAGCCTTATTGATGTCCCTACATATGCTTCTTATGATTCATTTGTTTAAATACTTCTCATATAAGTTTTTAGTTAGTTTTGAATTACTTGTTTAGTTATTCATCATTTTTTGCATATTAAATTTTTGTGGCTGGTCGATCATCCACCTTTATGATAGGATGTGGGGCAGGAATTTAATAGGAAGATTATCATCATTTACGTAAATTTGTAATAATAATTTGGAATAAGATTTCCACTGCACACATGGTACTCTACCTCGCCCACCACGCCCCACGCTGTATGTAGTGGCGCAATTTAAATTGTTTAAATAAATCCAAGCCTTTAATGAGTCATCGTTAGGAGAAATCCCCATCTCTTAGATTTTTGCACGCGCTTTCGATATCACCGAGAGATTTGACCTAAGTCTTAATGTTCAATGAAGTTTTCAAAAGCTTCATTCATTTTCTTCCACTTCGCTTCTTGAGTGGGCCATATGCCAATCCAATGGTTGTCGAAACTTCGCATGCCTGGACTATGAGCGGGCCTGATTCTTGAGAGACACAATATCTCTGACATACGTAGGCAATTTGGGTAGCTTTCCAAAATTCAATCCATCATTTACATCGGTTTATGTAATTGATTTCATTTGAAATTCTGATATTGTGGGTCATATGCTTGATCAACAATTATGGATACACATACCCTTTCGAACTACGTTATTTGGACTTGATTTTCGGATATGCCTGAAATACGTAGGCAGTTCAGTTTGGGACAAACTCCCAAATTCAGTCAAACGCATTTGGTTTGGATTTATCTCATTCACATTTGGATTTCAATCATTGCATTGGTATTTGAGTTTCAATCATTGCATTCACATTCAAATTTCAAAAATTGTATTCACATCTTGACTTCAAATTTGCATTCACATTTGGGTTTACGGTTTCAGCATCATGTTTAAAATGGTTACCAATCAATTACTGTATCTCCTCGAACTACATGGAGAACCTGATTCTTAGACATATAAACGATATGTAAGCAGTCTGGACAACTTCTAGATTCGGTTTATTGACTTCAAAAATTTTATTTTGTTTCATTTCTTTATTTCTCTCTTGTATTCGGGTGTGTATCGCTGGAGCCCAATTAGAGATAGGCATATGAGTAAGATCCTATAGATCACTTGGGATATCCATCAATTCGGCAGATTGGCTCGATTAGACAGTAATCCAATTCGCCTTTTATCCGATCCCAACATCCTTTTTTTTTTTTTTTTTAATTTCATAACATGCTTGACTAAACTTTAGATTAGGATGACCTAGCAATTTATTGGTTTAGGAATTCTATGAAACTTAGTCATCCACTGACCATGAACATCCGTAATTTGTTTAGTGTTAGCTGACATTATCATCTAAAGGAGATCTGTTAATGGACTGGGCCTCTGTCTTAAACGGGTATTAGGGTGATATGTGATATTGTCATAAACTAGTAGGTAGTGGGTGTAATTAGTCCAAACTATGGGGGTAGTACGTGTAATTTTACCTATATTCTTCTATGATTAGCTAGTGTTCAGGCATGTGTTAACGTGCACAGAAGAAGATTCAATCGTTCATTTTCACATGTATTAATTTGATGGAATTCAAATTCCCTTTCTTTTTCTTCTCCTGACCTAACCCAACCTGGCATCCCTTCTCCCTCTCCATGGTTAGGGTTAATCAGGGTCAGCCTAGCCTAGCCTAAAAGCGGGTTAAGGTTGAATTTTTCAGGCCCTTAGTTAGGGCTGAGCCGGTCCGGGCCTGGTCTTAGCTAAGTGGACTCAAGGTTGGGTTGGGGTTTTTAAAAACCCAATCTGGTTGCAACCGGCCTAATTATGTGTTTTCCATCTCTGTTGCTGCAAAATTTGGGTGGCAGAAGAAGATGGTAATTAAGCCCACCATGTGGCTTTAGCTCAAGTTGAGCTATTTATCCAACCCAAACCAGATGAATCAACTATTTCGGTTACATACGGAATTACCATTTCCATATTGTTGGTAATGGAAATTGTCTTCCCAATAACAAAAGAATATATAGGATATATAAATCGCTTTACTTTTAATCTCCTTGGTGAGCAAGACTAATCACTGCCAAAAGCCTGCCAAAAGCCATCCATTAGTTAAAGAACATTCTTTTAACCATTAATTGACAAGGATGTATCTAAAATCACCAACATGTACATGGAATAATAATACTTTAAACTCTTTAATTCGTTGTGGAAATGGAAGTTGCCTTCCCAATGACAGAAGGATAGGACAAATCTTTAAATATCCTTGAAAAGCAAGATTTTTCATCACGTCCAACCCATCTCCTGCCTAAAGCCATCTCTCAAACACGCAAAGAACAAGATGGTTTTGTAGTAAATTATGTAGAAGATAAAGATAAAGGGAGCCGTATTAGGGTATCCTTTACGGGATTCCATTACAGTTTATATGCAATAGTCTCACACTCCAGAGATGGATTTCACACCACACCAACTCTGATGAGATCCATAAAAAATACATGATATATATATGGGGAGAGAGAGAGAGAGATCATCAAGCGTCCCAAACTGCCAGAAGTTCCCAAGAAAAGAGTGACTGGCATATATTAAAAATATGGCCAAGTTTCCCACGCCTGATCTTAAATACACCACAGATGAGCAGGAAATAATCCAGAAACTTGAAGCGAAATATGAAAGGAAAAATCGAGATGTTGACAACAAACACTTGATGGATGTGATCAAGAACATCTTTCACTCTTGCAATTTGGTTGGTTTTCCATCCCTTGCTTATGTTTTCTGTTTTTATTTTTGTTCTCACTCTTGAAATTCTGGAATGCTCTCTTTCGATGACTTTCCCATAAGGTGGGATGCAGCCAGGAAAGAAAGTTTTTCCCTATTCATCAACTAAACAATGGTGAGGGAAAGTCTTTCTTTCACCTTTCCCCGCGTGAGTATCTGATTGTAAACACTGTTTATGTCATCCATGTATGCAGGTGAAAAATGGTGCCCCAAGTCCGCCAGAAAATGCTGAAAATGAATTGATCAGGGATGACATTCGCTACATCATTAACAAGCTCTCTTGGAAGGTACCAGCTCGTTGTTAGGAGTTAAAACTGGACGACTAACCCGTTCTGGAGAAGGGGAGTGCGTTGGAAAACTTGAAGTCCTTTTTTTACCAATTGCATGCTTATTATGGACTTGAATTTGACCAATGACATGGATTTAGGATCATATATATATATATATATATATATACCTTCATCTTTCTTGAAGAATGCATAAGCGCGTTCCGGACTCCTCAGGAGTGCAGATCCTTAATTTCCATCGCGTGAAGAACTTCTTGGGACTTAATCGCTGTTCATGAGGTGCGAGACCCAGTGTGCAGGTGTGAGACCCACTCCCATGAACCACGACGAGGTTTCATGAAGCTCTCCACGCGGTGGTGTAGTTCGGGACTCCTCATTGAAGGGGTACGTATGTATTTAAGAATTGATGACACCGACAGATTTTCTTGGTTTTATTTGGGTTGGTTTGCTTAATGATCCCTATTGAATGGGTATATATTGAATGAGATCCGGAATCCTTATCTTGGACCACGGTTCAAGGTATCATCAGATTGCTTAGATAGATCGATTTATATCAGATTTGGACCAGTTTGTTCCCTGATCTCAACCTGTTTTAATAGTATTTTAATGAAGATTGAACACGTATGGATTTCTCATTAATCAAATATCTGACTCGGATCAATTTTAGACATAATCAATACCGTATCTTAAACCTGAATTTAGAAATGTGTCTTCAACTTTTCACTAGTCTCATTTTCATCTTATGTAGGATTCCTCAATGTAATCTCTGTTTATCCTCTCCAATTATATTAAATTTAGTCATCCCAATATAACAATCCCTACCACAATTGTTGTTGACATTAAAGCAGATGTGATGACTGTTGATTATAGGTTGACACTAAGAGGGGAATAAGGGGGGGGAATGAATTAGGGTCTTCAAAATTTCTTCTCAATAATCCCTTAAAAACATACTGCCTTGAGCTGACAGTTCACTCACTGACCGCAACCACATTATCACAGAAACACAATCACATACATAGTCGTATGCAAAATCACCTCGCTACCACAGAGTGGCCAGGTCTGCCATGTTATGCACATTCATCCTGCAATCCATTCCATGCACTTCACAAAATATAGAAAATATACAATCTATAAGACAAGATATTACGTGGTTCACCAACACAGTATGTGATGGCTAGTCCACAGAGTAATGCGCTTTGGACTCCGTATATACTCAATACGCTTCTTTTATCTGTACCTACAGCAGAGAGTACATACACCCAAGTTACCCAGTATATAACCAGGAAGGTACAAAAGTGTCTATAATTCAAGTACCAAAGTACCAGTGTTCAGCACTCACTACACACACCAATTTTAACCCGCACCCACGGAAAGCTAACAATGTAATTTTTACAGGCTTATCATTGCCTAACAATTTTTCCGTACTAGCTAGGCATTCAACATAATCATCTAAACTAGCATATATATAAATGGAATCTAGTAAACATATAGGGCACAAAAATGCTTACAACCATCGCTTCCGAAAATGCAGATATGTCTCTGGAGCTCCACACGGCTCACTGGATTCTTCAACTAACTCACAGCTGACGAAACTTGAATCTTCAAGTTGTTGTACACAATCTCTTCTTCTTCTTCACAAGAATCTTTACCCAACACTCCAATGAAGCTTCATACAAGCTCATGCAACTCTCATTACTGTCTATCAGCCATTCAAGCTCTCAAATACACATCAATGGAGCTTAGTCACTCATTTTTATTGTTGGTGGAAAGATTCAAATCATACATAGACACCAACACCTTCAAGAGAGAGTATTTCGCCCAAAACTAGAGCTGCTTCCCCTCTTCTTCGTCAACACATCAAAAGCATTTTAACCCTTTTTAGAACCTTCAACAGGGTTCAAACAACCTCCATTGTTACTCAACAACCATTCAAGCTCTTCAATACAGCTTAATTGAACCCCATTGAACCCATGAAAGGTTGGTGTTGGTGATAAGAATCAAAGTCTTAAACCCACACCATACCTTCAAGAGAGGGTTTTTCACACAAAACCAGAGCTTTTTTTTTTTTCTTTAATTCATCCCCTAGATCATTTTCAGTGTGTAGAGCACTCAAAATGGAGAAGAAAACAAGTTGAATCGTCTGATTCAGACATCGAATGAGAGATTTATGATCAAAACAAGTTCAACCAGTGGGATAATTTAAAATGGAATCATTTTAATCTAATCCGTGCACCGACACAACACTAAAAAATCGGCAGCGCTGACAGGTTGGAAGCATTGTCACTTCGTGATTGGTCTACCCAAGCATCTTCGATTTTGATCGTTTGATTGCCATGAAAAGGCAGGATCGCATATCATCCGTCGGATATCTTGAATTGCATTAGAGGAGATCTGGGTCGATAACACCCGTTGGATTTTGATCTGCCCGCTGCCCTACGGTGTTTGCCACACACTAAATCATGCCATATGCTTCCTGCATTGCGGACCATCATTATAGGTTGCGTCCAACCAATGGGGATTCTCACGAGAGCACCCTGCTCCATCCACCAAGAACCACCATAGCCCGCCATTTTTTGATCTGTCAGATTAGGATCTGACTGACATAGCTAAATCATAGCCATCTGATTGGTATTCAAAAGCAACTACGATAATTGCAATGAGGCCTTCTGACTTATGATAATGACAAAAAAGGATCGAGAGCTCGATTTTTTTGTCTTCTTCTTCCTCGTCTGATATCAAAATCGAGTTATTCAAGTTGTGTTGCGAAGCTAACTCGACAATCTACATCTTTCTAGTATTCTTTTCTAATGAAACTGCTGTGGCACCCACCAAAAACAGTCTCGAACTAAAAAATTCAAAACCAACCTTGGAATCTGGATCCGAAACTTTTCATGCATGTTCATACAAAATGTGGGAACTTTTTCAAAACGCTATACAACGCATATAGATCTTGATCGAAATGTGGGAACTCTGTAGAACGCATATAGATCTTGATCGAATGTGGGAACTCACACTGCCCAATCAACTGAACTAGCATTCATACAAAAACATTGGAACTTTTTCAAAACGCTACTCGGGCTGTTGACGACGCATCGACACTGTCGGCTTATCTCTGTAACTTGCATTAATGCTCTCTCTCCTTATTCTGAACTCCTATTAGTCAGCACTGCCAATCTCTCTCCTCCAGACTGAGTTACACTGCCATCTCAGCAAAGTTGCCAAGAATGACAACAAATGGCCAACAATGACTTCATTAATTCCCTTTCTCTAAAGGTTAAAAGGTCATCAATGTAATGTCTGGCCTCTCAATAAACTCGAGTGAATGCTCTTTAATGGGGCTGGTTTTCTTTATTATTGAGTTCCATTGGCAGACTGTGTCACACCCCAATTCTGGACTAACCAGAATGGTGTGATGAACTATCAATAAACCAACAGTTCAACTTGGATCTCGTATAGGCTATGCCAACCATGTTAAACCAAAATACATTCCACATTAATCAGGGATAATAAAGTAAATAACGAAAGTCTTATTAATAACGAACTGAGGTCTAATCATTATAAATAATTAATATTCCAGTTATCTCCAAGTAACCAAAACATAATTTAATACATATTACAAATATCCAAATACGAAAGTTAAACACTAAGCGTATCCATAGTTGAAATGCTCGCTTAACAAATCATAATAGTCCTCCACAGCTTGCTCATCCATAGCCGCCACCTGTTTATATGTTGGCGTGTCGACATAATCTTCAACCGTAATACCTGCAACATCAGAAACTAAAAAGAATTGCGTGTGCGAGGGTCAGCTCTCCAACTTGAGCTCAGTGAGAAAACAAAACAATGCAACAAACATATGCATGCATTCAATTCATATCTTTGGTCTGATTTATAAGTTTGCAATGTGCTATAGAAAGGATTGGTGGCCGCCGCACTTCTATACACGAGTGTGTGAAGCTGCCCAATGGATCAAACACCATTGTCATCCCACATGCACCCATTATGGAGTAGAGATAGAACTAAAGCGCCGGGATCAAACACCGCAGAACACTTCCCCTGATGCCTTACCCATACCAATACGTAAGCCCCTATTGGCGAGGGCTTGCAAACTAGGCTCGTAATTAACCAATCCTAATGTCAAACAGTGTATCCAAGGCCTCACCCCAGCATCCCTCAATACGTCCATAGAGATAGAGCTAAGGCCCCCCAACAGAGTCAGAGACTATACAGTCTGAGACCACCTCCCCTGATCCCTACGATGTAATAGTTCTGCTAAGGTAATGGCGATACGACGTTGTCAGTGGACAAGACTTGAGTAGAGATAGAGCTAGAGTCTGGTGACCAGGATGAACCACAATGTCACGTCCTCCCCCTGATGCTCCACTTGCATCAAGCACACTAACCACACACATACATTTACATGCCTATTCCTAGCATCATTATCATCATCATATTATAAATAAACATAATTAAATATACATGAGCAGTAATAGCAGAAATATTGGATGACATGTGAAATGCACATTACAAGCATACAAGCACAGAATCATTCATGGCATTGGACTCAATAAGTAAAACAGTTTATTATTAGCCAATTAATTTAGGTCTTGTTTCCTCACCTTTGGTCGATGATTGTTCATCGTCTGAGCTTTGTAAATCACTTTTACACTTGAAAACCTAAAAAATTTATAGATTTTAAATTAGAGTTAATTTTCATAAATTCAGACTTCCAGAAACTGAGTGGTCACAGGTGCGGCTGCACCTGTTGTCTCAGTTTCTGCGACCACAGGGTGTGTGGTCTCAAGGTGTGGTCGCATATCATACGGCCATACATGCGACCACACCCTCCCTGAAACTTCCCCTAGGGCGTGTGGTCGCTATGTGTGGTCGCATACCATGCGACCATACATGCGACCACACCCTCCCTGGAACTTTCCCGAGGGCGTGTGGTCGATATGTGTGGTCGCATACCATGTGACCACACCCTCCCTGGAACCTTCCCGAGGGCGTGTGGTCGATCACATGTGTCCCGTGTGGTCGCATATCATGCGACCACACATGCGATTACACATGCGATGGTCGACTTTTCCATTCCCAATTCAATTCCTTCATGTTTTGATTCCTTGGCTTATCATCATGATCCTTCCTATGATTGTTCTATGGCTTAAAATTCATATTTTACACAGTCCATCATCCTAATAGATTCCCTCCATGGATCTCTTAGAATTTGTCCATGGTTTGATGATTGGGGTCTCACTTTGAATCACTATCTCCTCCATGATCTATTCTAGGTATTCAACTATTGTGGAAAACGTTTTCATACCTTAAACTTGTTGAAGATTCAGAGTTCTCTCTGAAATTCCTCATCTTAGTCTTCCTCTTCAATTCTCCTTCTCTTCCTCCTCTTCTCTTTCTCTCTCTTTTAGTTTGAGTTCTGAAAGGATGAAAGAGGCTAAGGAACGTCCTATATATAAAGGAAAATCCTCCATATAGAGTCCCACTTAGATTAGGAAAGAACCCCCTTCGGATTGGGAAGGTTTCCTAATCAGAGAGTCTGTTTGACTTAGTGTGGTCGCACGTGGGGTCGCAGAACCCGTTGACCACACATCCAAAAACTTGCGACCACATGTTCCAGATTCCTATGGTCGCATTCTTCTGAGGTGTAGTCGACCACACCTGTTTAGGTATGCAACCACACACTCCTAATTAGAAGTTTTTAGGTTCAATTTCATACCTAGCCTTGTGGTTTCTTCACGCATTTGGTCCACTTGGCCCGACCATGATAGGAAGACCTGTCATGACACAAGAACGTAAGGTTAGACTGGGTTCGTGGCGTGTGGGTCTTACAGACTGTCTTTTCGGAAACTAAGGCTTCTTAAAGCTTTCCTTTGTATATTCTTCCATTTTTAGCATGGTTTGGTTTTATATCTTGTGTATTTCAGTCTCTATTTTTCTTCTTTAAAATTTAGGCTTCTTCTCTCTTCGCTAAGTGATCGATTATCAATCGCCCTTGATATACTCTCATTTGACATATTTTTACAATGAGACAGTGTAGATCTCTCTCTCATTATTTTTACATATTAAAAAAAAAATCCCTACAACATTTGATTATTATAACTAGTTGTGTCTTGCAAAATTGACAGATAACATGCAATTCTGCATGCGAGATGGACGTAGATGAAACAGTGCATGAACTGTTGGATTTTCTTAGTGAGTTCTCATGGGATGCAACAGTGGTGCTGATATTGGCCGTATTCGCCATGAACCATGGTGAACTCCTGCTCCTTAAACAATCCACAGGTGAAAACCCAATTGCCAAATTTCTAAAGAAGCTCAAGATTCCTCCACCCTCACTTGGATCAAACGAGGACTTAAAACTTTATGTTGAAGAACCTCTCAAAAACCTAGTGGACCAAATGCTTGGTGTTGCAGAACAACTTGTCCAGTTCAAAGAACAAGCCTTAACTCAAAAAATTGAACTGAGTTCTTCAGTAAGAAAGGTTTTTTGTATTGCTGCTTACCGGATCCTTCAAAGTGTTGTCAAATGCATCTCATCCACTATGGAATTCGTGAAATCGGACGATGAGTAAGTCCAATGACATGAGCGTGCAATCAAAATGGACTTAGGGTTTGAATATATTTTCTTAGAAAATCTATTTTAACAGTTGAAATTCTTGTGGTTTCAGGTATAAGGATTTTCCAACTAAGATCCAACAGATAATACGTTCTTGCAGATTTACTGCTTTTGGTGACTGTCTCAAAAATTCGAAGTTTTTTGAGCTAGGTCTCTCTCTCTCTCTCTCTCTCTCTCTCTCTCTCTCTCTCTCTCTCTCGTGACACACGTTCACATCCACAGTACTAATACTAATCGTTGCAAAATGTTTGGAGATGCTTTTGCAGAGTACAATGGTGTCGTGTGGACCTTTAAACAAGCAAATGATGTAGCGAAATTACTCTTTAATATTTTCTTTGCGAAGAGTAATCCTATTCGTCAGTTTGATGGCATGATCAAAAAGGTCAGTTGAAGAACAATGTTCTTTTCTGCTTATATAACTATATTTGGCTTAGTCATAGTTGTAACCGACTGAGTTGCAATCGGGCCTTTACATTCAGAATCTCAGATGGACCTTATATATATACATACTTTGGGCCCCATCCTTCTTTGTTAGGTCACAGTTCGAATCCTGGATGCAAAATGTAAAACAATATTTCATGCACGGTTTCCAAAACCGGAAAACTGAAGGGATAATTTCGGTTTTGGAGGAAAATGACCTTTATAATCCAATGGCTACAAAACCGGTGACAAAGTCCGGTTGTAACCACACAAAGCCTACATATACAACTTAATAGACATTACATAAGTTGGTTTTATGTGTTACAAAATGAATGCAACATCCTATATATATATATATATATATATATATATATATATATATATATATATATATATATATATATATATATATATATATATATATATAGTAAGAGCTACTCCAAAGGATGCTGTATGTATAGGTGATGTCTTTTCTTTCTCTAGCAGATGAAGAATGTTAGTTTGGATGATTTCCAAGGCAATACAGTAGGCATATTCATTACAGAATTCAATGTCAAGGAAGATGATTTCTCTGTTCTCATAGACACTTACAATCCAGTTAAAGAAAATGGTTTCGAGGTTCTTTGGATCCCGGTCTTGGATCAATCCATTGGGTGGAAAGATGAACTGCTTGATGATCTTGAAAAAGTAGCACGTAAGATGCCATGGTGGTCACTGACTTCTCCTTTAAGCAGCAACAATCCAGTCTGGTGGTATATCAAGCAAGATTGGCAGTTCGAGAGGACACCTATGTTGGTTGTCTTAGATAAATATGCCAAAGTCATACACACCAATGCACTTCCTATGGTGAATTATTGGCGAGAGGAAGCGTTTCCTTTCTCAATGGAAACAGAAACTAAGCTCTGGAGGGAGAATAGCCCAACGATCATCAAGATAATCGAGAAGATCCAACCATTGCCACAAGTAATATTCTTTTAGCATATTTCCAATTTCTCTTTCGATTCCAAAGCAATGGTAAATAGAAAACATTTTGACAAAAACAAATAAATAAAAAAAGGGCTAAGGATCTGTGTCCGGCTGTGCTCCTGCACCCTCTTAGCGTAAGGGTGTGACATGATTAGGGGTTGAGTGGTCATTTCATCCCGTGTGAGAGGGTAGCGGACAGAGAACTTTCTCCCAAATAAAGAAATTACATTTTACGTTCAAAATTTGTTGTGCGATTTAAAAATTTTCTTTTCTTTTTGATAAATGTCTTAAATTTAACGGTTTTCTTTTTTGATATTTTGATTTTCAAAAGTGTGTTGTAATTTATTTTTTTTAAGTGGGGGATTGAAAGAGATTGTAATTTTGCATGGTTGGATAGATGGGAGTAGGATTGGATTTGCCACATGTTATATTCCAAGACCTAATTGAATCAAATTCTCTTCCATTTATTGGTATGCATTTTTGTATATTTTTTAGCCATCCATGCATTCTTTATAGTCCCTAGATTTTCAAAGCTTTTAGTTTGCCACTTGGTCAAATTTGTTTGTGGCTGAAAATCAACATATAAGGCTGGCACTTTGAATTCTACTTGTTCACAAAATTTGTTCCCCATATATCATGCAACAAAAGCTTGAGCTATCTTGACAATCTTATTAGGATACTCGCCTTAAGTAACTTTGGCTACCATCCAAGATATTACAATATTTTGCCATACTATTGATCTTTCTTCTCAAAATATTTTACAGTCAATTATACAAAAGAGAAAAAGACCCCTTTGAAATGTGTTTTTTTTTTTTTCCTTCTCACTTATAATTTTGATTCGATAGATTAAGCAGGGGGAAATCATTTGCGTCTATGGAAGCCATGATATGAGCTGGGTACATGATTTTTTGTATTTCACCAACCATCTTGAAATGAAGGATGCTGAGGTGAAGACTATTACTATTTATGTTGGGACAAATCGGAGAAAACAAAAATCACAGAAGTTAGAAACTGGGAACAATATATTTTGGAGTGAGGATATGATCCTTAGATTCTGGCGTGACCTGGAGAATGTTGCAGCCTCAAAGATGATTCAGAGCAGAGAAAATTCGGTGGATGCAATTAAGAATGAAATTGAGACTATATTAAGTTATGATGATAAAGAGGAAGGTTGGGCTCTGATGTTTAATGAATCTTCGAAATTCATTTTCAGTGGGAAGCAATTGAAATATTGCTGGGAAAATAAAAAAGATTGGATAGAAAAGGTAAATAAGGGTGAGGATATTATGAATGCCATTACTGAGTATTTACAGCCATTGAAATAGGGTAGGAAGCATTGTATTCCCTTGGCTGGTCTAAAAACCAGCAACAGTCTTGTGGTAGCTTGTCCAGAATGTGGTCGTACCATGGAGAAGTTCATCGTCTACAAATGCTGTGTTAAATGAGGGTTTGAGGAGAAGTCCTTCGATTTCTCTTCCGTAGGGTATCATGGAGCTTTTCTGTTGATGAATACAGCATCCATCATAGTATGTTTTACTTCTGCTTTGTTTTTAATTGTTGCTTGTGAGTCACTTATATGGGACTAGCTATTGCATGTACTTTGCATGCGAATGCTTGAATAAATAGATACATTAATAAAAGTATTGTCATTCCTACACCAACCCACCCCCCTCCCCCTCCCCCCCTGCCCCGCGCGGGGGGTCTTTTTTAATGATGGAGTAGTATCCAATTAAATTACTGCAAAACAAATAATAAGAGGACTCAGATCCTCCTCAATGATGGAGAGATTCCAGTGCACATTTGATTTCCAGGGATCACTTGGCGGGTATACGAATATATTGATACGGAGACCAAGTGATCCTCGACCGTTGAATCCACGCTTGACTAAATCCAACGCTGGATCTTTTTCCACAACATGATGCCATGTTTCCTTCAGCCCACGAGTTAGAATACTTTTCTGGGTGGCCTAAATTTCCATCACATGGTAGTTCAGTCAAGGCCAAATTTTGTGGGTAGGACTTCAAAAATTTAAATGACATGTTAACTAGTTGGTTTTGACAGAAGCCATCCAATCAAAAGAAATTGACATGTAAAGACTCCTACTCTTACACACTTGCAACCATTAGTGAGGAAAATTTGGACTGCAAATTTTACCCACCAGATCTCATTCCCTCTTTCACCTTCCTCCATTTCAATGTAGGTGAAGGTGAAAGAGTTGTGGTGAAAAAACATGAGCAACACTATTGCTGATTTAACATTGAACTTACCTCTAGTATTTGACCCCCAACAGATCGTGTCTTGGTTATCTTGGTTATTTTCCATGCTGAGTGGAATTCTTAGAATAGCATCAACTTCTTGAGCCATGAAAAGAGCTCGCATCTTGACTCTTAAACACATGCTACCAAATAGGGGAAGTTATTGAATAAATGAATTAGAATCCCTTAAACCCTACAAGAATAAAACCCTAAGCATGAAACCATCAAAATGGAAAAAAATTGGCAAAGAAATAAAAAATGATTTTTTATTTTCCCATAAACCTTTCTAGCTCTTTTTTTTTTTTTTTTTTTGGGTGCGTTTGTGTGTAATATTAAGGTGACCACTTCATATCTTAACCATTATTTACTTCTTATGTATAAAATCAGAGCAATCTTAAGGCAACTTGGGGTTTAACTTATGATTACCCCTCTCATTCTAATTATACAGTAATAAAAAAGGTGGTCGATAATTGAAGGCAAACCTTTTGGTTTTGACTTATAATTGTTCCCATTCTAAATATAAAGTAATCAAAAGGTAGTCAACAAATAAAGGGCTACAAATAAAGGGCAACCTTGGGGTTTTGACTTATGATTACCCTCGTTCTAAATATACAGTACCCAAAAGGTGGTCAACAAATGAAGGGCAACCTCCTTCACACTACTCTTCATGTAGTATGCAACTAAACTAGTCAAAGTACAACTATTTTGATGGAAACCATTTTCAATCCTTTCATTTCTAATATGCTCAAAGCATAAAGAGGAAAATCCCCTTGATACTCATGGAAGAAATTTAAATTGCACCCATCCTAATCAAATATTCAAAGTACACATTCATAAGAAATATCGTTTCTATAAAAGCTTGATGTTTGCTGTTGGGATCATTAAGAAGCTTCTCTCTACAGAGTTTTACCTTATGAACAAAGGGTTAGGTAAAGTTTTTGTTCTTTAGAAATGTTTCTTTGTTCGTAGTATTTTTTTTTTTTTTTGGTAAGAAATACTTTTATAGGAAAGAAGCTTGATTGCTTCAACTATCTTGTTGAATGAAGTTTGGAGCATAGGATTGATAGATAACCTTAGCAGGTGTTATGGTTTTCAAAAGATTTTGAGAAAGTAGCTTTAATTTCCAGATCATTTAATGGGTTGGATGATACACCATCCTTGAAATTCAAGATTTTATTTATTTATTTTATAGCGTAATGAAATCAGATATTGAAAGCGTGATTTGGTTTCTTCCTTTGTTCTGAAAGGATAAAATTTAAATAAGAGAAAACTTCATTGATGGCCACTGGCAACAGCCATCAGGCTCTGTGAAAGAGATATTTCTTCTAAAATTCAATGCCCTTTAATTATTTATTTGTCATGGTGTATAACTATGTAAACATCTAGTATCTTGACTTTGGCCCCTATGGGTCTACTAATGGCTATGCCAAAGGTGGGATATTATCATTAGAAGCCTTGTAATTTCTTTTCTATTTTTCTTATCTACTTTGATGACTTTTAGCAAAAAAAAAAAAAAAAAGTGATTTCTTTCTCTCATTTAAATATTAAGGATAGTTTCTTGAACATATACTGGCAAAGCAAAAATAATCCATTTCATTCCAGGCTATACAACTAAGTGTATTAATGTTAAGAAGTTGCCACCATGTGCTAGTTCTTGTATTATTTCTCCTCTTTCACTCAAAGCTCATTCAAACTTCAAGATTTGGCATGAGAATCAATGGTTACAAATCTAGAATTCTTAACCAATATCTAATAAGCTGTTTAGTATTGTTAGGATGGTTCAGAATGAGGCCAATCAAAGATCAACACGTGGCTTTACACAGATCGTATAGATATCCTGATAGGTGTCAGCATCAAGGAAGAACAAAATCTTCCTGACCCTATTCTTAACATGCACCACAAATGAGCGGGATATCCGCCTGATCGGGAAGATGTTGGTTCTCCACTATATGATGGTTCCCGACAAGTGTCAAGCTCCCCAAGCAAGGCGAGGCATATCCCCAAATGTTAATGAAGGAACCTCGAAAAGGTTATCTGACATCTCATCGTCAGAACTTGATTGGATAACAAGAATCCAATCTTGGACCTTCCATATCCCTACCATTAAGGAGCACATACACAAAGACTCCCTAATTGTAACAGGAGGTTCCCTAAGATCTCGGATACGGCCCCGAGATCAAAGCAATAGCGGGGGAAAGTCCTCTGGTCACTCCATGCCCTATAAATATCTTCATTCTGAAGGTAAACATACTGGAACTTTAATGCTTTCAGCTTACATATATCCCCTGCTATCGAAATTGCCCTTCTCTACTTTGAACCCCGACATCTTTTTCTCAAGTTCATCTGCTTATCGCCCTTGAGCCAACTTAAGCATCGAAGTGGCCCCTGGGTTATCCAACCCGCCCAACTTGATTGTCTACCTTCTCTTGTGATAGGTGTTTCAATCGAAGGATTGACCAAAACCCGACAATAGCAGATTGGCACCCACCGTGGGGCCCAAAATTTTGATAGCTAGTTCATAATACTTGCAACTTTCTCCTCTCCTGGAGACGATGGCACCACCAAGGAGAATTCAAAGTTATGGAGTTCGCAACAACCCTAAAAATGTCCCCAGTAATGGAGATGCTTCCAGCGATGAGGTTAACCAAACGTTTAACAATGCAAAATCGCTGGCAGCCCCTCAAATCCCGCCGGCGCAAGAGTTTGCCACAGCTACCCAATTACAAGCCATTGCCCAGCAAATTGAAGCCTTGGCCAGGCTTGTACAGTAGTAAGCAAATCAAAAGATGCCTGCACTGCCACCTCTTGGTCCCGCCTGGAGTGCAATGGCACAGTAGGGGAATGGAGCCCCTAACAATCTCCATGTCCAAAACATGAGAAGCACTGCCCCTAGTCGAGCTTACACCGTTGGAGCACAAAGACAGTAGTGCCGCAGCCACCGCTTTCAAGGGTAGTGAGCGTCGGGGCATTATGCCCCCTAAATACCACAAGCAGATACAATGGTACCTCCTGCTACTAAACCTGCGGTGAGTGTTGCCGCCTCGACGCATAGCCTAAAGCAGTACTCCCCGCGCATCTCAGTTCTCGATAGCTTAGGCTGACCTGGAGAAAACATCACCAATGACGCATAGGATATGGTGGACACGGCCAGAAAACAGCAACCAGTGTTGAGCGTGTGAACCCACCAGCACCATAGGTACCTACGGATGAATTGTAGCAGCAACTCAGATAACTGACCCGCCATCTACAGCAAGTCGAACAGGTTCCAAGTGTATATGTCCCTTCAACATTCACCCCTGAGACGGACTAGTCAGAAGAAATTATGCGTTCTCCGTTACGTAAGGGATACATCCTCCCAATGATCCAACTATATGACAGAACCACTAATCCAGAGAAGCACCTTAACAACTTTAGGATGGGAATGCTTCTCAATGGTTGCGACGATGCTATATACTATTGTTTATTTTCGTCTACACTTCGAGATGCTAGCCAGAGATGGTTCAACAACCTCTGCCCATGCTCTATATATTCATTCAGGGAGCTTAGCATTAGTTTCTTGACACACTTCTAGTGTAGTTGTGGAACTAAAAAGACAATCTCCCACCTCATGGCTCTAACTCAAGAGGAAGGTGAAACTCTTCAAGCCTTCATTTTCCGCATCAACAAGCTGACCCTTGAGATAAAAGACCTCCAGCCTGATGTGTCAGCAAAGGTACTAAGGTCCTCAATTAGAGACAAGAAGTGGATCTACTCAACCACGAAAAAGCCCCCTCAAAACTATACCGATATGCTCCATAGGTGCGAGAGGCATGCTGCTACAAACGACATCATCAATGCAGCAACCAAGAGAGAAAGGGTGTTAAGGCATTTGAAAAAAAATGGTCCGATCAGTTGGATAAATAAACAAAAGTGGACGAGAAGAACAAAAAGGCAAAGTCCGAGCAGCCGACCATAGGGAAAACATGCTACCCTGGACCACTTCCCTATCCAGACCTAAAATCTTATTACCCTCTGAATAAGCCACCATCAAAGATCATGCATATCAAGATACGTCCACCTCCGATGCATACTCAACCACATGAGTGTAATCCCATACATTTTTTCCATCATCACAATGAGCATGGCCACAACACTGATGATTGACGACACCTCAAAATGATCGTCAACGACAACATCAACAAAGGCTATTAAGAGGAATTAATAAATAATTCCATAATCCCTAATAGTAAAAAGATCAAGACTGATCGGCCTACCCCAAACACTTGTAGAGCAAAAATGGGAGAAAGCAGTGGCACCGAAAATGATGGAGACCCTGATGGACAAAACCCTCCTGCCCGAAGAAGATCGCTGCCTCGAGCCAACCTCAATATAATTTGTCTCGTCCCTTGGGACAATCCCCCTGTGTAAGAGAGAACTACCTCCAATCAAGATGGGAAGAGCAAGGCAAGGCCTTTTCTACCTCGACGACTCACATTGGAAGAGAGAAAGTTAGTTCGTCAGCTCATCCAAGAGTTCGCGAGTCTGAACTTGGCTCAGATGGCCAACCATTGGGATTTTAAAGCCGAGATGCTAAGAACCCGTAGGAGACAAGACCCGAACCAGCCCTTAGCATGGCTCGTCCGACACTAAAGTCTACTGAGGCCTCTGTTGGCCGACCAAACGACATTAAGCGATGATGAAATATTGACTGATCGTAGTACATTTTGCCCAATCTGCCATGACACAGTCACAATCTAGCCCAGACACTATCAGAAACAAATCAACGCCATTCTTGGCGCATCATCGACCAATAGTGAAGTGTTATGCAGCCTGGCCAACAACATTGAGATAATGAAAGAGAAAGGAAAGAGAATTCAAACTGGAGACTTCATTTCTTTCTGTGATGAATATCTGATAGACATCATCATTCCACATGAAGATGTGATTGTCATCAAAATTGCAATTAGAGACCATTACAACTCTAAAGTCCGCGAGCGACATTTCATAGTTGGAGATCTTGTCCATTGTTGAACTGTAGTTTCAGAACCCATAAAGTAGAGCAAACTCCAGCCAACCTGGTAAGGTCCATACCGCATTGCCAAGACTACTCATCTAGGCACGTATTACGTGAAAACTATTCGGGGGATCAGCCATCCCAAGAACCTGGCACTCCAATAATCTTCGTAATTTTTACCAATGAATGTACTATTTTCACATATCAATAAAGTACATTCCAAGTTTAAGCTCTTGTACCAAACATCCAATCATGCTTGATAAAAGAGGTAGGGGCATTCTAGCCCCTCACGAAGTCGGCTATTTGCATCTATGTATGCCTTAAGACTCTTCGGAGTCCCACAAATGTGGGCCGAGTAACCAATGAATCTCAGAGAGTCAATAATAGACTCAATGCTCTTTTCCTCCAATGTAAAGACATATAGCCAATGACTTCCTAGGTTAGCAATTTTGGATGACCACAAAAGTAAATCTACTCAAGGTGTATTACTGAGGTAAAAACCCTGACAATCCCAAGCAATGAAACTTTACCCTGCTGAGATTAATAACTAAACTTAGCAGGCCAGTGGGGGATGATTAATTATCACAAAAAATCGAAAAAAAATAAATAGATCAAAGATTTACCCAGATTGCATCTAGGCCAATCTTAGATGGGGCAACCTATAGACACACCACAAATCTAGAAATTCTAAAAAGTATACTCTATTTCAGAAAGAAAAAATTGATATACAAAATGATGTAGTTACAAAAAAAAAAAAAATCTTTCTTCTTCTTCATTATCATTCACATGGTGGTGAAGGAGGAGTTTTGGTTGGCTCTATAGGGTGGGAGGAGGATGAAGACCCTTTCTGACTATCAGGGGGAGCCAGCGAG
Source organism: Protea cynaroides (assembly GCA_028583415.1). Classification (NCBI taxonomy): domain Eukaryota; kingdom Viridiplantae; phylum Streptophyta; class Magnoliopsida; order Proteales; family Proteaceae; genus Protea; species Protea cynaroides. Next base: position 56,222,824 of record CM053272.1, read on the forward strand.
AGAGTTTTAACAGCACGAGCTTCGCGTTCATCCTTTTCACAAGCCTCGTGATCTTTCTTCTTTTGGATCTTTGCAGCCTTGTGAATCATGCAGTTCATGATACTACATTCAGAGAAGTCAAAATCTGAAAACTTCGCCATCACAAAGTCACGGATAGCCAAAGCCTTGCTAGTCATGACTTCGTCAGAGATCTAGAAAGCCCACTTAGTGCCTTCGTAGCTCTCCTTGAAGTGCTCAATAATGGTATCTTGTGACATTGTCTTTGCGGATAAGGCCTCCTCTACTGAGCAGCCGAACAGCTTCGGCCTTTGCCTCTGCAGCTTTGGTTTCAACATTGTGGATGTCCCCCACTGCCTTTTGCTTGGCCGACTAACCAGCACCCATGGCTGCTCGAAGTTGCACTAACTCAACATCCTTCGAAGTAGCCTGAGATCGGTACTCTTGGCTGATCTCCTTCTCAGCATTAATGGCGGCTCTTTGCCGCTCCCCCTTCGCCTTTACCTGCTCCATCTCCTCCATTAGAACAATAATTTCTTTCCTGCTTTCCTTTACTACTTAGAGTGGGCCTCTTCCTTAGAAGCGCACTCGGCGTGAGCACTCCTCAAACTACAGTACTTCAGTCAGAGGTTGCTTCTAGTGTTAAGTGCCGACAGAGTTGAAATTCAAGCTCATCATCAGAGACTCAGTAATGAAGATAGCAACCAACACTTTTGTGACAAGAGGGATCCTTACCTTAGCACCATCTAGAAAGTATTCTTTCTCGAACTCATTCTCTAAGAGTAAGCCCAAGCGCTCTGCATCCCGTAGGAAAGGGAGAGAAAGAACAACACCCCAGGCAACCCCCTCCTCCTCGAAGGAGTCATAGGTGGTAATACCCCAATCAGAGCAAAAAATTTCTACACCCTTCCCCTTCTGGGAGGCAACAGACTTATAAGCCCTTGTGGGCCTCTCAAAAGATCCTACCCTAGTGAAACCAGGGGCAGCAACGTCAACACCTGCATCAGTGTCAGTAGCAGGCGTGGTAGGTCCACCCTCCTCTTAAAGAGTGTCCTCAATCAAGATGACCCCTGTATTGGGTTGGTGTCTTGTATTCTGTGGGGTCTACATAGTTATTAAGGTAGTACTTATATTAGGGTTTGGGCTTATTACATGTATGGGGATAAACTTGTAAATGTGTGGGGATTAGGGTTTCTAGGGATCCTTATATATTGTCTCTATAAGAAAAACCTTAGGTAAGGTCTAAGCAAAGGAGAACACTTTGTCAAGTGGAGAGAGGTATAGATCTTTCTTGAAAATAAAGAATTCTCTGTCTCTCGGTGGTGGAGGTAGGCATTTTGGCTAGGGTGCTGAACCATAGTAAATTCTATTGTAAGCTATCCATTTTTTCCATCCCCAGCCAAACAGAGCTTTGCTGGTGTATAGACAGCAAAAGAGTGAAGATTTGGAAAAGTATAGGGGAGGTGAGTGAAACTCTCTCAAACCAACATTTGATCAGTTCCTGGGTGCTCTCTATGGTGTTTTGAGGTGAGCCAAAGTGTCCCCCAGTGTGCAAGAGGTTCGGTGAACACGTTTGGAAAGGGTTGTGAATCAATTCAAGGTTTAGACGTTAAGTGACGACTTCGAGGCTGATTTTGGTGGGCCCTGCTTTGGCCCAGATCCATCCTGTGGGTCCACCGAGCTGACTAGACTTGCAAGACAAGCAAAGACAAGGGGAGGCAGGCTAGATGCCCCGGGTCCACTCCGATGCCAAAGTTAGGGCTCTGTGAATAGTCAGTGGGCTCAGTATCGAGCCCACGAAGATATTCTAGAAAGATGTGTGGGGTAAGATGAGATTCTCCGTCCTAGGTGTCAGAGCGTTAATCTCAAGAATGAGCAGTGAATAATAAATATTCTCGTATCTAAAATCTCGGGATTTACCCTATTTATAGTGAATAGTGTATATTTCCAAAATGCCGCTTTTACCCTTTGCTCGTGTGTTTGAGTTGGTGAAGAAGCTTTCTTGCGTCGAATAGGGGATCTCCACGTGGCTCGTTGGTCGAGTCCTACATGTCGAGGTAATATTGCCAGCGTGGCATAATTCCCTAACACTTGCCTCGTTGCCCTGCTGAATCTGTAGGCTTCGACTGAGAATGATAGAATTTTCCCCCCAACAACTTGCCTCGTTGCTCTGGAGAATTCACAAGATTTGGCCGTGGATACTTTCCTGTTGAAATCGAGCTAGTGCGGGAGGTTGAGGCCTACCGGGAAGTTAAGTACACCGTACCAAGGTGGGCACCGCGGCCCAAGCAAGGCAACCCCTTTCATCATGGCGAGTCCGGGGGTGAAACGACCGATGTGAAAATACCGCACCGAGGTGGATACTGCGGCCTAATCACATCCGCCACTTTTCGCTGGACGGAGCCGGGGTGAACTGATCGCTGTGAACATACCGCGCCGAGGTGGTCACTCCGGCCCAAACACATCGGCCATTTTCTTGGGACGAAGTCGGGGTGAACTGACCGCTGTGAACATACCGTGCCGATGTGGTCACTCCGGCCCAAACACATCGGCCATTTTCCTCTGGATGGAGCCAGGGTGAACTGACCGCTGTGAACATATCGCGCTGAGGTGGTCACTCTGGCCCAAACACATCGGCCATTTTCCTCTGGACGGAGCCGGGGTGAACTGACCGCTGTAAACATACCATGCTGCGGCGGTCACTCCGGCCCAAACACATCGGCCATTTTCCTCAGGACGGAGTTGGGGTGAACTGGCCGATCTGAGTCGACTTGGGTGGATGGGCTGATGTGGGCACCGCGGCCAATGCACATCTTCCTTTGTTAGGGAAGTCATGCCGAGGCGATCACGGGAGTCTCACGTGATCCGAGCCGTTTTGCCCGATGTGGGCACCGCGGCCAATACACATCAGTTTTGTTGGGGAAGACTGTCGGAGGCGATCATGGGATTCTCACGTGATCTGAGCTTTTTTGACCGATGTGGGCACCGCGGCCAATACACATTGGTCTTGTTGGGGAAGACTTTCCAAGCCGATCACGGGTCTCTCACGTGATCCGAGCCGATTTGATCGATGTGGGCACCGCGGCCAATACACATTGGTCTTCGTTGGGGAAGACTTACCGAGGCGATCACGGGACTCTCACGTGATCCGAGCTGCTTTGGCAGATGTGGGCACCGCGGCCAATACACATCGGTCTTTATTGGGGAGGACTTTCTGAGCCGATCACGGGTCTCTCACGTGATCCGAGCTGCTTTGGCCGATGTGGGCACCGCTGCCAATACACATCGGTCTTCGTTGGGGAGGACTTACCGAGGCGATCATGGGATTCTCACGTGTTCCGAGCCATTTTGATCGATGTGGGCACCGCGGCCAATACACATCGATCTTTGTTGGGGAAGACTTACCGAGGCGATCACGAGATTCTCACGTGATCCGGGCCGTTTTGATCGAAGTGGGCACCGCGGCCAATACACATTCGTCTTTAAGTGTGGACCTGAGGCGGTCTTTGGCCGATGTGATCTATCCGTCTTGGATCCAGATCCGATCATGGACCCGGGTCTGGTACATGGATACCGCAAGGCAGGACCCGACCGACGGACCCAGAAATCATCTTCGGTAATAAATGCACCAATTGGGATGCCAATGATGAGGTGCCACGTGGAGCGTCTTCAATAGAGTGTGTATAAAAAGTGGTGGTGGGGTATGGAGGTCCCTCATTCTGAATTACTGTTTAGATTTCGACTCACATCGGTTCGGATTGCTTGACATCGGTTCGGTCTTTTGACATCAGCTCGGACTTTTGACGTCGTCTTTCTCACATCGGCTTTCTGATATTAGATCAACTTTCATCTCGAAACTAGTAAGTTTTATTTTAACTTTCTTTCTAAACCATGGCTGGCGAGGGTGGGGAGGCCGAGGTGGGAGTTGACATAGAGACAGTAGGGTCGTGTTCCAATAGCAGCAGCAGCAGTAGCAGTGGCTCGTCTTCGTCGGGTAGTGGGTCGACCATAAGTACGTCTTCAACAAGTGGGTCGGTAGGGCGGGTAACTGAGGGTGGTCCGGAGACCCAACTGAGAACTGTGGACTCCCCGGAGCACAGTCAGTCTGGAACAGTAGGCCCGGCTTGACACGAACTTCTAGTGGGGGTTTCGACTCACGAGGTAGGGTCTGAGGTCCTCATCCAGGTGTGAAGACAATGGAAAATCGACGTGAACCTCCTCGGCTGGATGGAAATGTGTATCCCGTATCGATGAAGATCGATTTATTTTGTTGGAGTCGCCACCTAGATTAAGGTCTAGGACCTCTAAAAATGTAGCCTCACCCTAAGGTAAGACTTCTATTGACTCGTGACCCAATGTATCGGTTCTTTGGTCTGCAAGAGATCGGGTAAGTATTCAGGGTACGGTTATGGGAAGGTGTTAGGAAACCAAACCGCCCGATCAATATCGGCCTCCTAAACTTTTCTTAAATTCTAATTTTGACTGTGCTTGGTCAACTAGATGACTAGGGTTCAATGGGGGATGTCCTAAACCAAGTTGCTAAGTTATTCTAACCTAGGGTTCAGCCAATCATGTTTTAAAGCAAATAAACAAGCAAATGTATTGTACAATATTATACAGTGAACCGGACCAAAGATGGTTTGGTCTTGGACTGAATCTGAGATGTGTAAGACATCTCAAACTGCCTACGTATTCCAATCCTGGAAATCAAGTCCAAAAACGTAGTTCGAAAATGGGTTGTGTGATTAAAGATTATGGAAGTGATTTATGCATTTGCTTCAATTAGATTCTTTGTTGTTCAAGTTGAAGTTTATGCTGGATGTATGGTTGATGGGTGGCTTTGTACCGTATTTGGGATTCCCAAATCACCTACGTATTCTAGGGTTTGCCCTAGAAATCAGGTACGACGTAGTTCGAAAGGGTTTTGAGAGTCGGATTTGGAATGTGTACCAAAATCCTTCCAATGTTGTCAATAGGATCTAGGGATGAGACCTAAATTCCTACCATTTTTATTTGGGATGTGTACCAAATTCTTTCTATTTTTGTTAATAGGATCTAGGGATGAGACCTAAATTCCTACCATTTTTATTTGGGATGTGTACCAAATTCTTTCTATTTTTGTTAATAGGATCTAGGGATGAGACCTAAATTCCTACCGTTTTTATTGTTTCCATTTTTAGGTTTCTAGGGTTTCCTATCCCTTTTCATTGTGATTTTCATTTTTTAGGGTTTCATACCCTAATTATTCTCTTTATTCTAGGGTTTATTTTGCCCTAATTATTCTTTCCATTTTTAGGGTTTCACTACCCTAATTGTTCAATTCTTTCCATCTTAGGGTGTATCTTGCCCTAGTTGTTGTACAATGTAAACAATCTAACAAAGCAATGTGAGCTTAAATATAGCAGTGTAAGCATCCAAATATAGCATGTTAAAAATATATTCAAATTTAGCAACACATCAGTCAAAAATGGCAAGTGAGCATGTGAATCAATACAAACATGGTAAGTGTGCATCCAAACATGGCAGTAATTTGTGAGCAAGTGTAGTAGACAAATATGGCAATAAGCATGTGTAGCATTCCAATCATGGCAATGTGATTATTCCAATTATGGCAATGTGATCATTCTAATTATGGCAGTGTGACTATTCCAATTATGGCAGTGTGACCATTCCAATTATAGTAGTGTATGCATACGAGCATCCGAACATAGCATAGCATCAAATATGGCATGTGAGAAACAACCAAAGCATATGAGAATCAATCAAAACATGATGGAACACGTGGCAAGATGACAGCTTTGTCAGGTTGGACCAAAATGGGCACATAGGGCACTGTACTTACTCAAAAAATTCTTACAAGATATCCCTGGAAAGAAGACTCAGAGGCCAACATTTTTCCTCAAGGAAGCTAATCCTAAAAGAGACCATAGGCAGGTCGAAAATATTCCCCAAGTACAGGCAAATACACTGGTCAGGTCTGTTCCATATTTTTGACCAGTTGCACCATAAATTCCAAATAAAATTCTATTCTTAATGAAAATTAAATACAGACATATGTCTATGTAGATAACTGTCTGATTTAAAATTTCATTAAGAAAAAAAAGTTAAAATAGTATATTTTCTTTGTGAAAAATGACTCTTTTTAATCATGCAAATCAGCACATCATGACAGATCTGAAATCAAAGTACTATGCACTTAAAAATTGATATCAATTCAACGAAAAATGGAAAAAATATGAAACCAGTGCCATTTTTTAGAAGACTTTCATGTCTAAAAAGTTCATGTTAAGTGTATTTTCTGATTATGGCCATAAGGCCTTTGTCTAGAGACTTTCCGATGGAGGATTGCATTACATCCGAGAAAAATAGCAATGTCAAAGACAAATTTTTTGATATATTTCTCCAATTCCAAATGGAGAGAAATTTTTAGGGTAGTCTTCTATCATATCGGAGAGACTCCCATAAAATTTTGGGCTTCAAAATCTTAGAAAAAATACATATGATGTACGTCCTAAGTTTGAACCCTAAATCTGGAATTTTCAGATCAGAAAATCACTTTAAGAAATTTACAAAAAACATCAAACATCATTGTATATCAATCAAAAATTCATCATTGAATAGCTTAGACAAATTATCATTCATGAAAAATGTTAGACATAGGCATCCTAACATTAACCAGCATGTAATAGAACATTCATGATTGAGATTTCATGAAAATTAGCCTTTTTAAAGCAAAATTGGCATTCGGGCATTATAACGACCTCTAAATTTGTTTAGAGTACTAACCTTGGGCTCAAATCGAGCGAAACCGTTGATGAAGGGTGATTGGGGGTTGTATCAATCCCCTTTGAATGTGAATCCTCCTTCTCCTCTCTTCTGCTTCTTTCTCTCTTCTTTTTCTCTCTTTTCTTCTTCTCTTTTCTTTCTTTTCTCTTTTCTCTCTCTTTCTTTCTTCTTCTCTCACGTTTTCTCTCTCTCACTCACGTTTCTCTCTCTCACCCACGTTCCCCTCTCTCTCTGGTCTGAAAAAGGATCCCTCCTCTCTCATATTTATAATTTTTCACTCATTTTCTAGAAGATCCTTCTTTCCTTTTCTTCTTTTTTCTAGAAAATCTTTTTTTCTCTCCATTTTTTCTTCTTTCCTTTCTTTTCTTCCTTCCCACGTTTTTTTCTTCTTCCTTTCTTTCCTTTTTTCTCATTCTTCTTCTAGAAAACCCCTTCTCTCTTTTCTTTCTCTCTTCTTTCCTTTTCTTCTTCATTCTTTTCCTTCCTTTTTTTCTTTTCTCCCTCTCTTTCTTTCACGTTTTCTTTCTAGAAAACGTGAAGGGGAATCTTTTTCCCCCCTTTTTCTTTTATTTTTTTATTTTTTTTTATTTCTCCCTCTTTCCTTTTTTCTTCTCAAGATCTTTTTGGATTATCTCAAAACCCTAAATCCCTTTCTCTTTCACGTTTTCTCTCTCCCCTCTTTCCTTTTTCTTCTCAAGATCTTTTTGGATTATCTCAAAACCCTAAATCCTCTTCTCTTTCACCTTTTCTCTCTCCCCGCTTTCATTTTTCTTCTCAAAATCTTTTTGGATTATCTCAAAACCCTAAATCCCCTTCTCTTTCACGTTTTCTCTCTCCCTTCTTTCATTTTTCTTCTCAAAATCTTTTGGATTATCATTTACATATAATAATATATATTATATACATATATACACATATATTTTATAACATACATACATACATATATATATATATATATATATATATATATATATATATATATATATATATATATATATATATATATATATATATATAGTATATATATATATATATATATAATATATATAAATACTATGCACATGAATGAACTGGTTCGAAACGGGTTGAGACTGACTTAGGTTGACTGAGTTAAATTGATATGGGTTGAGCTAGGTTGGACCAAAACTGGCTTGAACTGAGTTGACTGGATTGATTGGAATTAACTGGGTTTTCTCTCCTTGTCATTTCATGGGTCATTTCCGCTGTCATCCCGCAAGGAATTTTCCAATGGCCTCTATTCCAAATTTTTTGCATTCATTTTGTAGAACATTGAAAATGAGGAATATAGGAACTGGAATCACCTGAATCTGATGTAGAACGGAAAAGATATGCAGCTTTGAAGTTCTGACGATAATTTTGCATGCAAGCTTGCATGGGACCCATTGGTGACTTCTACCTGGGATTTTTTACGTCCATTTTGTAGAACATCATGAATGAAGAATAATGGTCTTGGGATCATCTGAATCCGATGTCGGATGATTAAGATATGATGATTTGAAATTCAAACGATCCGACTTAGGATAATTTGCACGAAGGCCCCTGGGATTATTTATAATAACTTCATAAACCTCCCTTATATGTATCATCCGACTAAAATGGTCATATCTTCTTCATTTGATATCAGAATTGAGCAATTCTGGTCTCATTTCGAAGATAATTCTATGACCTATGCATCCATGCAAAATTATAACCCATGACCTTGCTGTGGACCCATTGAAAACTTTCTCAAATTCACAGACCCATTGAAAAATTCCTCAAATTCGCAGTTAAAAATCCAAACTTCCGATCATCTTTCTCCTTTTGTTGTTCACACACCCGCAGGGCTTTGTTTAGCTGGGATGGCAAAAATGGGGTGCTTACACCAGGCCCGTGAGGAGGCCGATGCTCCCCTAGAGTTTGACGCCAGGGAAGAGGTTTGTCTTTTGACCAAGGCCAAATTTGATAGCCTGCGGGAGCACTACCAAATATCAGACGACATGGAAATTAGAATGCCCACCGAGGGGGAGCGGGCCTGCTGGAGTCGTCGCTCCGAACTGTATGTCAACATTGAGATGTTCAAGGCCGAATTCTGCATGTCGATGTCGCGGCTGGTGGCCGAGATTTTGAGGTACTACCAGGTGGCACCAATCCAGCTGATGCCGAACTCCTGGAAAAACATGATCGCCTTCATCATCTACTTTAGGAGGCTGAGGCATAGACCGACCCTCAACATGTTCCGAGCAATGTTCACATTCAATGATTATTGCAAGACGGGGTGGTAATACTTCGCCAAGAAACCCAACTTCGGTGATCTTCTGGCCGATAAACCGACCTCGATCAAGCTGTAGAAGAACAAGTTCTTTTACATCCGAGGTAACAAAGTGGTTCTGGAGAATGTATGGAAGAAGTTGGACGTGGAGACGCTCAATATGGACATGCCCCTGTTGCCTGAAGAGTCCGAGCTGCTGCGGCGTGCTCACCATTCTGAGGGGGGTTCCATCCATGTGGCCGACCTGAGGGACCCTCTCATTTTACATGAAAACCGATTGTGTGAGTATTTTTGGCATATTGCTGGCCGATACCGACCTACTAATTGGGCTGATTCTGTTTTTGTATGTTGCAGTGATGCTGAACACGGAGTATTTGATGGAGCTGAGGAGGAAGGAAGCTGCCAAGAAGGAGGCCGCGGCTAAGAGGTCCCAAGATGAGAAAGCAACGAAAGTGTCAGCGGACCGACGCAGCGTCGAGGGGGATGCGGTACGGAGGCCCTCCAAGAGATCACGTAAGCAATCCCTTGACTCCACCCTGGCCGAGGCCGCGCGTATCTATGCCATGCCACTGATCCCTCGGTACCATGTTCTTGACTTTTCAGGAAAGGAAACCGCCGCGGCCGCGCCCGAGGCCATTCTTGCGCTTGGCGAGTCGACTGGAACCCCAGTAGCCAGATAGCCGACCCCAATTCGGCCACAGCAAAGATCAGCCTCCCCATCTGTGAGGCCGAGGTGATTACGGGGCAAGGGGGAGTGCCCAGCGACATCAGACGCATCCCACTCATGGGTCCTTCACCTTGGAACAAGACGGGAGATGAGCAGGCATTTCGGCCGGATTGGGCCTTGACCAAGGACGATAGGGCCATGGGCGACATCTATGCTGCACGGGAGCTGATGAAAGGGGCCATTCTTCCTCGGGATCGGTCGCTGGTGCATGAGCTCCCCATTCCTTCTTTGATCTCGGGAGCCGACACATTGGCCACTTCGATAAACAACTCTTCATCGCATCGTCCATTTGCCCCACCTCTCTTTTTCGTTTTAACTTGCCTAACTTGTGATTGTTGTCTTGGTGCAGCTTGGAGTATATAGGAGACTTTGAAGGAGCGCGCCGAGGAGACGACCAAAGACTTGGCCGATACGGACCGCAAGCTGCACGTGGCCGAGGAGGAGAGGGAGGACGCCTAGACGCAGCTTCGGTACAAGGAGCGAGAGGTTACTTCCCTGTCGGCCGAGGTCACCCACCTTCAGGTGGAAAATGAAAAGATGCGTGAGGAGAAGCGCCGTATTGAAGACGCGGGGAAGGCGAGGGAAGACCGCATGGACCAGTTGAAGTCTTTCTTGGAGCGTGCAAAGGATCGTGGGACGAGGTTCAAGGATGCCTTCTTGAAGACCTGATCTATTGCTACCGGGGCGGTCCGGCTCTACCAGAAGTCCAAGGATTTCAAAGAGTTGGTGAGGCGGTATTCTTTGCAAAGCTTCACCCTGGGAGCGCAGGCCCTGAAGGAATATGTTGACGAGAAGGTGCCTGAACTGGATTATAGTGGAGCCAAGTGCCTGATCCCTGTTGACTCGGAGATTGAGATTTTGGAGCTAGATGACACTGAGATTCTTCGGCGGCTAGACGAGGTCTTTGAAGGTGAGGATCCTCCTGTCTCTCCTGATGCGTATGAGACTTCGACGACCCCCCAGGATGGTACGACTTCTCCTATGGGTCCTCCTCGCACCCCTGGCGGTTCTCTTCCCCGAAGCGTGGACGAAGCGGGTAGCAGCGGGGTGATTCCCCCAGTAGAGAACACTTGGAAGAAAATTTTGTAACTTTCTCTCTCTTTTTTTTATACCGATGTAACTTTTTTTTTTCTTCTTTTGCTTGTTGTGCCGATGTAAACTTCTTGCTTAATGAAAGTCATTTTGTCGTGACCTGGGTTTGTGTAGTTATTTCCTCTTTTCCTTATGCCTAATGTGATAAAGTGAATTGACTGTATGCCGACGTGTCTGCCCTCCTCGGTTCAATGTGTTCATCAGTTGAACTTTTTGGGCCGCATGGGTCTCACTGCGGTACGGTGCCGTATGAATATTACCTCGGCACGGAGATGTGTCTACCCTCCTCGGCCCAATGCGTTCAACAGTTGGTGAACTCTTTGGGCCGTATGGGTCTCGCCTCGGCATGGAGACGTATCTACCCTTCTCGGCCCAATGCATTCAACAGTTAGTGAACTCTTTGGGCCGTATGGGTCTCGCCTCGGCATGGAGACGTGTCTACCCTCCTCGGCCCAATGCGTTCAACAGTTGGTGAACTCTTTGGGCCGTATGGGTCTCGCCTCGGCATGGAGAAGTATCTACCCTCCTCGGCCCAATGCGTTCAACAGTTGGTGAACTCTTTGGGCCGTATGGGTCTCGCCTCGGCATGGAGACGTGTCTACCCTCCTCGGTCGAATGCGTTCAACGGTTGGTGAACTCTTTGGGCCGCATGGGTCTCAATTGAGCTTGGAGCCGATCTACCCTCCTTGGCCAAGTCTATTCCTCTGAACTCTTGGCCGCATGGGCCTCATTTGGGCTCGGAGCCGATCTACTCTCCTCGGCCAAGTCTATTCTAATGAACTCTTGGCCGCATGGGTCTCATTTGGGCTCGAAGCCGATCTACCCTCCTCGGCCAAGTCTGTTCCTCTGAACTCTTGGCCGCATGGGTCTCATTTGGGCTCGGAGCCGATCTACTCTCCTCGGCCAAGTCTGTTCTAATAAACTCTTGGTCGCATGGCTCTCATTTGGGCTCGGAGCCGATCTACCCTCCTCGGCCAAGTCTGTTCTAATGAACTCTTGGCCGCATGGGTCCCACTTTTGCAATTTGTTGTAGCTTTAAGGTTGTTGGTTTGGAGACAGGAATAGAAGCCAAATGAAGATTTTCATTATCGAATGGATAGCCGCAACGGCCAAATTATAATCTTTGAAAATTTTACTAGTAAAACTTGCGGAGATGCTCTGCGTTCCATGCCCTAGGGAGGGCTTTGCCATCCATGTCGACCAGGTGATATGCAACACTCCTTAGCACCTCTGTAACCTGATAGGGTCCTTCCCAGTTGGGAGCTAGCTTGCCTTGATTGGTGGGGTCTGATGCGATGGTCCTTCGGAGGACAAGGTCCCCTACTTTGAACGATCGTTGACACACCCTTTTGTTGAAATGTCGGGCCACTTGCTGTTGGTGGGTAGCTATCTGGATCTGGGCTTGGTCTCGTACTTCCTTTAGGAGGTCCAATTTGGTGCGCAAGCCCGCCTCGTTGAAAAGTGGGTCGTAGTTGGCGATCCGGTGTGAGGTGATCCTTACTTCCAACGGGACAACTACATCCGTTCCAAAGGCAAGTCGGAATGGTGATTCGCCTATGGCCGTCTTTGGGGTAGTGCGATCAGCCCATAGAATGTGTGGTGGTTCGTCTAACCATTGACCTTTAGCCCCATCTAACCTGGACTTGATCCCTTTGAGCAGGATCTTGTTGGTAGCCTCTGTCTGTCCGCTAGTTTGCGGGTGCTTCACGGCACCTCGTCGATGATCAATGCGGTGCTCTGCATAGAACGCCGCAAAGGTCTTGTTATCAAATTGCTTCCCATTTTCAGTAATGAGTACCCTGGGGACACTGTATTGATACACGACTGATTTGATAAAAAAAATCCCGGATGGCGCTCTTGGGTATACTGGACAATGCCTCTGCTTCAGCCCACTTAATGAAATAATCCACCGCGACTACAATAAATTTTCGTTGATAGCATCCCGGGGGAAATGGACCCATGATATCCATACCCCAAGTGGCAAAAGGAATGGGGGCTGCTTCGATAGAGCGAAGTAGGGTGGCTGGCAGGTGAGGGACCGGTGCGTATATCTGGCATTTGGCACACTTCTTGACGTAGTCGATGCACTCCTTGTGCATTTTTGGCCAGTAATATCCCTGACGTAATATTTTGTGAGCAAGGACCCTTCCTCCCTGATGCGCACCACATATACCCCAATGGACTTCCTGGATGGCCCATGCTGCTTTGGAAGGACATAGGCACCGCAGCAGGGGAAACGTGAAAACTTTCTTGTACAAGATTTCAACTTCTACGACGTAGTGAGTCGCCTTTGATTGTATCCGCCTTGCCTCCTTCTTATCCTCTGGTAATTTACCCTCTTGGAGAAAAGAAAAAATTGGGTCGATCCACGATGGCTCCGATGTGGCTGGCAGTATGGCTTTGGAGTTGGGATCCACCGATGAATGGGATAAAACTTCAGTGTACACCGAATGATCTAAATCGTTCAAGTCTGAAGTGGCCAGCTTGGACAGAGAGTCCACCAGGGTGTTCTGATCTCGGAGTATGTGGTGCAATGTGAAATATTCAAAGGTTGATGCGGCCTCTTAGACTTTTTTCAGGTACGCGGACATGCTCACTTTCTTGGCCTCATATTCTCCATTGACCTGACGCACCACCAACTGGGAGTCGCTAAACGCCTCGACCCTTCTAGCCATTACGGCCTTGGCTAGGCGCAATCCAGCGATCAGCGCCTCATACTCGGCTGCATTATACCAGAAACATGAACCTGAGGGCACACCGAATTTCAAATCCTTCCAGACTGGTGAGAATGAAGCCCGCACCACACTGAGTCTTGTTGGAGGCTCCATTGACGAAAAGGCTTGGTTGTTCATCCCTTGTTCTTCTTGAGGGGAGGATTCAATTAGGAAGTCGGCCAAGGCCTGAGCTTTGATAGCCGTGCATGGCTTGTAGCTGAGATCGAATTCTCCTAATTCAACTGCCCAATTAATCACCCAACCTGAGATATCAGGCTTTGTCATGATTTTCTTGAGTGGCTAGTCGGTCAGAACGGTGATCGAATGCGCTTGGAAGTAAGGCCGGAGCTTGCGCGCAGATGTCACCAACGCCAAAGCGACTTTCTCGATAAATTTGTATCAAGTTTCAGTCTCCAACAAAATTTTACTGACATAATAAATGGGGTGCTGGATGCCCTCCACTTCTTTGACAAGCACTGCGCTTACCGCCTTTGAAGATACAGCCAAGTACAACTCCAAGGTATCCCCTGTCTCAGGCTTAACCAATAATGGAGGAGATGCCAAGTATGTTTTCAATGCCTCAAATATCTATTGACATTCGATCGTCCATTGGAAGGTCTTGTTTCCTTTAAGGGTCTGAAAAAAGGGGAGACATTTATCTGCCGACCGAGACATGAATCAGCTCAGGGCGGCCACACGCCCGGTTAGCTCCTGCACCTCTTTCACTTTGGTTGGTGCTGGCATATCGAGGATGGCCAAGATCTTCTCAGGGTTCGCCTCAATGCCCCGACGGGAGACCATGAAACCAAGAAATTTTCCCGAGGTGACCCCGAAGGCGCATTTAGCTGGGTTGAGGCGCATCATGTGCTTTCGCAGTACTCCGAACGCCTCTTCCAGGTCTCGAACATGGTCATTCCCGACTAGGATTTTTACCAGCATATCATCCACATATACTTCTATATTTCTGCCAATTTGATCTGCGAAGAGTTTGTTGACCAACCTCTGGTAGGCGGCCCCGGCATTTTTACGGCCAAAGGGCATCACTTCATAACAAAAGAGGCCTCGGTTGGTTATAAATGCCGTCTTCTCTGAATCGGCTGCGTGCATTCGGATTTGGTTGTAGCCTGAGTAGGCATCCATAAAGCTCAATTGCGTGTGGCCGGTAGTAGCATCAATGAGTTGATCAATCTGGGAAAGGGGGAAAATGTCCTTGGGACAGGCCTTGTTGAGGTCAGTAAAATCAATGCAAATACGCCATTTTTCACCAGCTTTCGGGACCATGACGACGTTGGCGAGCCACTCCGGATAGTGAATTTCTCGGATAAATCCGGCATCCAACAATTTTCCCACTTCCTCATCAATGACCTGCTGGCGGGACATGGTGAACGACCGCTTCTTCTGTCGTACTAGTCGACGGTGGGGGTCCACATTAAGGCAATGCTTTGCCATTTCTCTTGGGATGCTTGGCATATCGGCCGCAGACCAGGCAAAAATATCAGCATTAGCCCTTAGAAAAATCACGAGCTCTGTCCTCTGCGGCTCTATGAGGGATGATCCTATCTGGATCGTCCTATCTGGGTTCTCCTCCGTTAGGGGGACCTGGATCAGGTCTTCGGCGGGCGCTCCTCTTTGCTGTTTAGGATCGTCCCGCAAATCTTTGATTTGCACCAGTAGGTCTGGGGCCGGCTTTTTGAAATCTATGAGCTCGGCCGAATAACATTTGTTGGACACCAATTGATCCGTTCGGCATTCCCCCGCTCCTCTGGGGGTAGAGAACTTGATGACCAAGTGGCAGGGAGATGGTACCGACCTAAGAGCAATCATGTCGGGTCGGCCCAAGAGAGCGTTGTAGGAGGATGGGACGTCGACGACCAGTAAATTCATTGTGATCCTTGATTCCCGTGGATAAGTACATGCCCTAACGGGCAACCGAATAGATCCTTTTACACTGACAAGGTCACCCGAGAAACTGACCAGGGGGTAGCAACCGCTCGAACGGGATCTCCATGCATTGGAAGGCCTGCCAATAAATGATGTCGGCGGAGCTGCCTATGTCCACCATGATCTTATAAACATCACTGTCCTCTATTCTCAAACTGATGACTATGGCATCCTCATGAGGCAGTTCTAGTCTGCACAGATCTTCATTGCTGAATGTCAAGAAGTCTCTTGTGTGGGCTCTCTTTCCTGGCCATTCAGTCGATTTGACGCTTCTTGCATATGCCTTTCTGGCCTTGGCAGAGGTGTTTCCAGCCGCTGGACCACCGATGATAGTCATGGCCTTCCGCCCCTGTGTAGAGGGATCATAAGTTTCAATGTCCTCCACGGCCGAGGTGGCCGTCTCGGCCAATCGAGGTCGGTCAATTTTTACATTGTTAGCCGCGGCCGAGCTGGCCGTCTCAGCCAATGAAGGTCGGCTACTTGATGGACTCTCGCCGTGCACTGGGTTGATCGTCGCTGCACTGGGTATGCCTTGGCTAACCTTTGGGCCATATCTGGGTCTGGCATGTCTGACCACGTATACACGCTCATAAGGTATGTCCTTTGTTGAAGGCGGATCGAGGACATGCAATGGTGGCGGCGGCCGAGTCTGGTCCATGCGTCGCCTTGGCATTCTAGGGTTGGTCCTAAGCCTTGTCCTCCCCCGTGATTCCAACGAATTTAGTACTCTGCCCCGTTCGTGTATCTGCTGGGGGTACGGGCGAACTGGCAAAAGATGACCCCAATGTCTCGATGTGCCGGGGTGGGTCCTATTTCTCTTCTTTCTCCATGCTGAGCAGGCTCCTGATCGTGGCGCCTTTCTGGGTATCGGGGCTCGACCGCCCGATCTCTTCTTCTGTCCTCCCTAGGAGGATCTCTTCGAACTTCTCTTTTTTCTACCCTCCTGGGTTCTCTTTCTTCTTGCCTTCTCGGCTCTCTCTCCAGAGTTCTCGCCCGAGGTGGGGGAGGTGGTCTTCTCTGATCCTCGACTGCAGTAGCCGAAACTCTCGGAGCATTATGGTCCACGTACTGTTTGTACTAACCTCATTGGATGAGGTCTTCAATCTCCACTTGTAGGTTCCGACATTCATCGGTAGTGTGACCGATATCTCGGTGGTACTGACAGTACTTGTTTAGGTTTCTCCTTCTCGCTTCTGACACGATCTTCTGGGGCCTCTGAAGATACCCGTCATTAGCGATGAGGGTGTATACATCCCTGAGGGATCGGTTGAGTGAGGTATAGTCACTGAATTTTTTCTGGAGTAACCCTCTAGCCCGTGCTTCTTCCCTTCTCGACCTCTTGTTCTCTCCTAGCTGTGTGAGGTCTTGCCTCTCATTTGTTCGCTTGTGTGGAGCATCAACTAGGCCTTTGCTGGCTTCGTAGATCTCGTTGGCAGTGGCAAACTTCTCGCACTGTGCTAGGAGTTCCTGCAAGTCTGCTGGTTCCTTCTTGGCTATAGAGAATCTGAGCTTTGGGTCAGTGACCGCTGCTCTCAACGTGGCAAAATGAACTGCCTCGTCGATGTCCTTCACTTGTAGTACTTCGAGGTTGAACCTGGCCAAGAAGGCCCGTAGGGTCTCACCGGACCTCTGTCTCATATTCATCAGGTGTGCGCTTGTCTTCCGCTGCACCCTGCTTCCTTGGAAGTGCATTCTAAACAGTCTCCCCATGGTCTTAAACGAGTCAATAGACCACGGTGGTAGGTTGTTAAACTACATCTGAGCCGCGCCTTTTAGTGTAAGAGGAAAGGCTTTGCACATAATGGCGTCAGGGTTCGCATGGAGGACCATCGCGCCTACGAAATTGTTCAGATGTTCGACGGGATCTGTGGATCCATCATAGGAATCTACCGACGGCATGGTAAACCCCTTGGGCAAGGGGACTCTCATGATGATGTCGGTCAAAGGGTTGTCCGTGTATCCTCGTCCTGGGTGACTCTGGCCTTCTCCATCGTCTTGACCTTTCGGTGCAATACCTCTAATTGGTCCTCTATTTTCGCCGCTACCTCTGGGTCCATGGGAGCATTTTGTTTGTCTGTGCCCATGACAACCTCTGGTAGCGTTATATGCTGCGGAACTAAAAGCTCATCCATAGCATTTTCATCTAGTCGAGGTGCTGCTCCTGGCTGAGGACCGACCCTTTCTCGAGCAGGGATCCTTCCATGCTGTGACGTTGATCCCTTCCCACTCAACTCTGGGATAGGGCGAGTGCTGGTTCCTGGTCTCGCAGGTGGTACTCCGCTTTGCCCTAGGCGGTCACAGGGTAAATCTCTAGGGAGGTCAGTCTCCATACGTGGGTCCACTGGCGGGACGATGTCGATGGGGGGACGAGATGTAGCTTCTGCGACTGGTGGCTGTAACCCTCGTACAAACCGAGTTAACACCACGAGCTACTGTGCTATGGTCTCAAATTGTTCATATGTGACAAAGGCTTCGTTCGCGGGTGCTGGATCGGCCACGCGTTTTCCTCAGTCCCTGCTAGGTCGCATCTCAGACCTATCTCCTTCTTCAGGAGTTATCCGTTGGTCGATCAAAGGGGGGTTGGGACTGACCATCTGGCTTCGGGTTCTTCTTGGACTCATAACTTAAGACTTCTCTCCGGCTTTTAACTGTTGACGTCAAATCTCAAAGGGCCCCACGGTGGGCGCCAAACTGTTTTGGCCCAGATCCGTCCTGTGGGTCCACCGAGCTGACTAGACCTGCAAGACAAGCAAAGACAAGGGGGGGCGGGCCAGATGCCCCGGGTCCATTCCGATGCCAAAGTTAGGGCTCTGTGAACAGTCAGTGGGCTCAGTATCGAGCCTACGAAGATATTCTAGAAAGATGTGTGGGGTAAGATGAGATTCTCCGTCCCAGGTGTCAGAGCGTTAATCTCAAGAATGAGCAGTGAATAATAAATATTCTCGTACCTGAAATCTCAGGATTTGCCCTATTTATAGTGAATAGTGTATATTTCCAAAATGTCGCTTTTTCCCTTTGCTCTTGTGTTTGAGTTGGTGAAGAAGCTTTCTTACGTCGAATAGGGGATCTCCACGTGGCTCGTTGGTCGAGTCCTACGTGTCGAGGTAATATTGCCAGCGTGGTATAATTCCCTAACAGGCCCTATAGTAAGGTCATGGACTGTAATCTATATGGATGCGTAGATCTTGAAAATACCTTCGAAATAAGATCAGAGTCACTCAATTCTGATATCAAACAATGAAGATAAGATGATTTTAGTCTGGAGATAAGTACAAGGGTTTTTTCTAAAAATAATAATAAATTGTTCAGGGGCTTGCATACAAATTATCATAAGTTTAATTATTTAAACTTCATTTCCTCATATCTCATTCATCCGATGTCCAAATTTGGCTATTCAAGAGCCAGTATGCTCCATTGTCCGTCCTCTTTAAAGTGAACGTAGAAAATTCTAGTCAGAGGCCACCATCGGATCTCATTCAAAGTTTCCAGTCGGATTATCGTCAAAACTTTAATTCTTCATATTTTGGTCATCTGACGTTCAAATCAGGTTATTCAAGTGTCAGTGTGCTCCATTGTCCATCCTCTTCAAAGTGGACGAGGAAAATTCAGGAGAATGGTCGCCGAAGAATTTCATGTAGAGAAGCATGCCGAAATGGCCCATAAAATGACAAAAGAAAGAGAGGAGGTAGTCAAGCCAAATTCAGTCCAACCCAGCTCAAACCCAATTCAGTCCAACCCAATCAACCTTGACGAGTCTTGCTTGACCCAGCCTAGACCGCTCCAGACCAAATCTGGTCGGTCCATGTGCAGGAGCTATATATATAATGTATATATATAGAAAGAGAAAGGAATCCAGCTAGAGAGAGAAAGAGTGGAAAAGAGAGAAACAAAGAGAGATTGAGAAGTGGGGGGGGGGGTGTTGTTACCATGCAACACCCCGCACTTAACCAACTTACACTATCAGTTCAATATGCCCATGCTTTTGTACAGTGAAACCGACACAGTAGTCCAATACGGCTCTGCTACCAACCGAATTACCTCCCATACTCTTTCACTCCACCAACCCATATCCTGCACCACCAACCTTGTCCACGCAATCCAATTTCACTCCACCTCCCATCCTTCTTGAATCCCTACATCATCGATTTGCAGCTCCTATCCCTCAAGCAACCAACCAAATGCCTGTACAGAGAAAGCCAACTCTACCCACCTATGCCACCGGCCTTCTCCTTTGAGCAACACCTCCATGCAAACTAACATCCTTTCCCACTACCTTGTTGTAACAGCAATAGAGAATGCAACCCACCACTCCTACATAACCTATACAGCAACCTACACTATCTAGCCACCCCCATCCCTCATTAAACCCACTGGATTTGAGAGCCCTAGCACTCCAGCTCCACCATGTGCCATTACCCTGGAACCGAGAGAACACCTCACATGCCACAGCTATGCTCTATACCTGGCACCAAACTTTGTACACCTCCACCAGCCTCCTCTCCTTTGATCAACACATCACCTAGCCTCCATCCCTCATAAACCCAAACTGCTGACATCCATCTCCTTAGAGCACCACACCATGCCATCGACCCTTTATGGCAGCCCCTTCCTTGAGCACCACACCTCATCACATCACTTAACCTCCTACTCTTATAAAACCCCCATAGACCACCTTCGTTGGAGGGGTAGGAAACCCGACTTGCATTTCCACCCATCTCTTTTAACTTGCTCACAAGCACCACCCACACGACCTGCACTCACCACCGCAAGAACCCATCACCTTTACTGAAGCACCTCATCACTCCTCTAACCTACAATAGAGAAGAAAACTGCTACTCTACATCCATTGCCAACACCACATACCATAACTTTACCCCCACCTATTTTTGAGAGACCCCATTCGACCTCACCCTTTCACGGAAACCTGTACCACTCCACGATAGTCTGAACCATCTCCCACTACCAAAAGCATCTCACTACATCCATTTTTACATGCGATAATATCACATTAACTTTCTGCTTCTCAACCCCCAACCCATGAAATCCAGAGAGAGAGAGAGAAAGAGTGAGATCAGGGAGAAATGAAAAGAGAGAGCTGAGGTAGAGAGGGAGAAATAAACAGAAAGAGTCAAGGAGAGAGAGAAAGCTGAAGAAGAAGAGGAAGAAAAGGAAGGAGCTGGAACCAGCCCTCGACCATCATCGGCAACTGATGACTCTCGCGACGTCTTACGACGACCGTCGATAACCTGTTAGCCAGAATACTCACCCACTAAGTGAGCATTCTTTCCATGGACATAATGCATGTGTATCATGTTGTAGCATTTTATTTTAATTTTTCTTGATGTATATAACATAGTATATCATGTTCTAATATTTGAAACACCATATTATTTTTTATCATATTGTATATCATGATTGCATTTTGTTGTCGTCCCAAACCAGATTGGTCCTTAGCTCGTTTATGATTCCTGCCAAAGGAAGAGAGGACACCGTAGTGATGGTCGGGTGGAGACACCCTTTGACCACTCCGATGCCTAAGTCAGTTTGAGGGACAAGTAGCATGGGACAGGTAAGAAGGATTCTCCCTTTATATTAAGGGGATTTGGGTAGCTAACTCGCTCTGAGCTTAAGTGCTAGAAAATGTTTGTGTTTACTTGGGTATGCTTCCTCTATTTATATTTTGGAGTGACCTGGATGTGGGAGCCGGACATGTCCTCTGTCATGGCGGAATGTTCTCCCTAGAGCATGATTTACGTCCGTTGATTTGGAGATCAGGTGATCTTCTACTGAGTTATTAGGACAGTGGGATCTCTTTTTCAAGATTCTGTTGACCTCCCCTTGGTGGATATTTGGGGGGAGTTGGATCTCTGACTTTATTTAATGTAGGTCCCACTTGTATGTTACAATACAGCTGGCTTGTGACATATGGATCTATACGTCGAGGTCCACTTTAAGGGGTGTCGAGACTGTAGTAGTGAAGAGCTATCGAGGCCTCCATAAGGGTAGAGAGCAGAGGCTTCTGTACTGGGGAGGCTCCGAGGTCCGTGGGGCCACGAGGCTCCGAAGCCTTCAAAGGTATGGGGCTCCAAGGTCTCATAATGGTGATCTGACGAGGCCTTCATGATGGCGAGGCTCCGAGGTTCTTCACTATTCTTGTGGTTGGCTCTAGTTCATTAGGAGCTGCTTTTGTCTCAGCCCTCTAAGGTTGGCAATGTGAGTAGGGCCTTCCTTGTTTTGGCCCTGGCATACATGTGTCGAGATCCGATTGGGGGAGATGTATCCTTCCGTATCAGATGCCCCTTGCCCTCATTTGATTCTTAAAGGTGGTGAGGGCAATATGTCTTTCCACTTCTATTTCCGAGGCCTCCAAGGCTACTTCATAAGGAACTAGAACGGTTACCTTTTGAGGGGATTTTCAAAATTTGAGTGGTGGGTCCCGCCACCCTCCTTATTTTCTGCTGATCATCTTGTCATATTATAAACGTGGCCATTGTAAAGCGAGCGGGGTAAAGCCACGTGTACC
The DNA here is from genome assembly GCA_028583415.1 of Protea cynaroides. Taxonomy (NCBI): domain Eukaryota; kingdom Viridiplantae; phylum Streptophyta; class Magnoliopsida; order Proteales; family Proteaceae; genus Protea; species Protea cynaroides. The sequence goes on from CM053272.1 coordinate 56,244,873, forward strand.
CTGGCTTTTTCGATGCGACAGTTATAGCCGTTTTCATAGGTTACTAGGTCATTATGGCCTACATTTGGATTTTTATCTGAACGTATAGACTTTGAATACTGTTCAACTTTTCTTCTTTCTTCTTTCTTCTCGATCTTCTCTGGTTTTCTTGCCACTCCCTGCTTTCTTCTTGATCTTTTCTGCACGGCATTTCATCCATACCCACGCACACAAGTAAGTATGGGCAGATTTAGTAAGCCTAGCAGTGGGGTAGAAACTAACCCTGAAGAGGAAGCTTCGGACGCCACAAAGCGACGTGGTCAGGTTTTCACTTTTACTGCCATCCCTCTCGTCATTCTTGAAGAAGGAAGGGGTTGGCATAATGAGGTCCAGAGAGCTTGGGCTGTTCAAGCTGCCCAGATGCAAGCAGCAAACCCTGGCCCCCCACAATCCTCTAGGATCCCCCACGGAACAAGCTATGCTGTCGGTAAAGTACCCAACCGAATGACCCAAGATCGCCTAGATGCCCTTAGGGAGATTTAGAAGGTCCCTGAGAACTTCACCTTCATACAACCTGAGCCTGAGGATCGGATGTGGACTCCTCGCAACGATGCCATTGTGGTGTACAAGGAAATGTTCTAGTTAGGGTTTTGGCTTTCTCCCCCCTTTTACTTTTAGCTGCTAGATAGTTATGGCCTGGCACCCTCACAGATTACCCCTAATGGGTGGCGCGAGATTACCAGCTTCTTAGCTCATTTGAAGATGAGTGGTTTTCCCGTTGAGGTCGTTCTTTTCAAGAAGTTCATTTGCCTGGTCTCCAAGACACCTACTGCTAGGGACGGCTGGTATTACTTCCAGCATTGGGGTGACACATCCTACACCTCTACCAAAGACATCATCACCTAGCACCACAACTGGAAGTTTAACTTCTTTTTCATCTCTTGGACCCCATTTCCCAAGGACACCTGGCCTTACAACATTTGGTCTAAGGTCGTGTTATCCGTAGTCAATACTATCCCCTAGATCGGCCAAGACTTGAACGAGTTTGCAGAGGCAATCTGCGCCATTCCTCCCCCATCTGTAGAGTAGGTGATTGACCTCTCCTTCCTTTGGAATTCTGGGCTAGGTAAGCCCCATTTTTAGAGCTAACTTTGTTTTCTTGTATTATTTGGTAATTAAATTCTTTTTCCTGATTGACAATGGACATCAGATTGGAGGATCTTACTACAATCCTAATGGCTGAGAGCCCACCTAGAGAGTCCGATGTCCCCAAGGCCCAAATTCTCAAGGGTTCTTAAGAAGGGCCAGCCGAGGTCCTCGAGCCAATCGAGGTAGCTGGGGGTTCATCCCCCTTTGTGGTCTTTTCTCCTGGGGAGGAGGTCACCGTAGTTGAGGGTGGCGTCTAGGCACAGGAGATCAAACAAGAAGAAGGCACGAAGCTTCGAACTCGTGAAAAGAGGAAGTGCCATCATGAGGAGAGGTCTGAGAAGAAAAAGAAGAAGAAGAAATCTTCTAGGACCAAGGGGGAGGCTCGATTTATATCCACTTAGCCTTTTTCTTTTTCGGTTTTTTATTTTCCCTTGGTAGCTTAGCCTTACCCTTACATTTTCTGTTTAGCTGTTGGTTGTGCTCGGGATCAATCTATAGAATTCACTCATCCTGAGAACATAAAGGATGATCTGACACCTTTTGTACCAGAGGTCAACATCTCCACCCGATAGTCAGCCCTACGAGCTCCCGCAATGGCAGAAGAGATCCTACACGGCATGAAGCTCCTTGTTGATGAGTTCAATTATGGCAAGGTGTCACTTGGTGAGGCCTTCGAGCGTAAACTATGCCCTCATGTCGAGGTAATCATTTTAATTACTGCTTTCTGTCCCTAGTTGATTTTCGCATCTTGACTTATTCCCTAGTTATAGACTGGCCATTTTTGGCTTCGAGCTCGTGATACTGTGGTCGACCTCTAGGAAAAGCTAAATTTGGCTACCCAGTAAATTTCTGAGGCAGAGATTCATCGGGACGATGCCTACTCCCTAGCCAAGGAATATCAAGAGGAGACACTAAGGTCTCAAGGTCGGGTAAAGGACCTCGAGGAGGAGGTTAAGAAGTTGAAGGCAGACCTCGCCGAGGCTGAGGATGAAAAGACCATGCTTCTACAAGAGTGGGATGATGCTGATATAGGGCTAGGGAGGATCAGAGGTCAATCGAAGGTCTGAAGGAGGCTCGCGTACACCTTGAGGACTAAGTTCGAAACGCCAAGGCCACTGTCAGGGCAATAGAGAAAATCGTTGAAGATGAGCATGCTACTCACAGTGCTGCTTTAGCAAGGCTCGAGGCTGCTTCAAAGGTCAAAGTTCAGAAGGTAGGGAAAAATGTTGTGGAGGACTTCAAAGCTGGGACAGAGTACAAGAGAACTGTAATGGAGTCCTTGCTCAAGTTGGTGATGCTGATGTTGACCGAGATCCGTAACTTTGTTTGGGCCACATATCCCCATTTTGATCTCTCACCAGTTTATGCTTTCAAGACGCTTCTTGGAGCCATTGCTTTTTCGAGGGTGTCCCCACTCCTGATGCTCCCTTTTTCCTCTGGTCAGCCTACCTCCCTACTTCTAGAGGTTACTCCCGAAGATCAATCTGCCTTAATCCCTCCTGGGTCAGCCCCTTAACCTGGCTAAGTTGAAGAGATCTCTCCAGGTGAAGTGCCAGTTTTCTCTTCTGAACAAGTTTTCCCCACGATTGAGCTGTGAAAAGAAGATGAAGTTTCAAGAGATTTTTTTTTGAATTATGTACTATCTCTTTTTCCTCTTTAAATGGACAAGTCTTTCCTTTTCAATCCTTGTGTGTTTTGATGGCCTATGAAATTGACATTTTATCCCTTAATGTATTTCATACGTACTTAGGATAATTATCCATCCTCCGAGCTTCGAGGCCCTTGGGGCAGCCAAGGGTATCGAAGATAGTTTCTTTTAATAAAGGTTTGCATCGACAGAGTCGAACCTTCATGCTTCAGCGCCTTGAACTAGTGCTAAAGCCAATACTTTGTCCTTACTTAGGATAATTATCCACCCTTTGAGTTTCGAGGCCCTTGGGACAGCCGAGGGTGTCGAAGATAGTATCTTCCAATGGAAGTTTGCATTGACAGAGTCATCCCTCTGTGCTTCAGCTCCACGAACTGGTGCTGAAGCCAATACTTTATCCTACTTAAGATAATTATTCATCCTCCGAGAGTCGACCCTTTGTGCTTCAGCGGCTTGAATTGGTGCTGAAGCCAATACTTTATCCTTACTTAGGATAATTATCCACCCTCCGAGCTTCGAGTCCCTTAGGGCAGCCGAGGGTGTCAATGATAGTTTCTTCTAATGGAGGTTTGCATCAACAGAGTCGTCCCTCCATGCTTCGACACCTTGAACTGGTGCTGAAGCCAATACTTTATCCTTACTTAGGATAATTATCCATCCTCCGAGCTTCGAGGCCCTTGGGGCAGCCCAGGGTGTGGAAGATAGTTTCTTTCAATGGAGGTTCGCGTCGACAGAGTCGTCCCTCTGTGCTTCAGTGCCTCAAACTGGTGCTAAAGCCAATACTTTATCTTTACTTAGGATAATTATCCATCCTCCGAGCTTCGAGGCCCTTGGGGTAGCCGAGGATGTCGAAGATATTTTCACTATTCTAAGCACACCATATTTCTGGTAACTAAGCATCTTTAGTGATTTTTACTTGATTTACAACACTTTACGAATACAATTTTGGTAAATTCGACGCATTCCATGTTCTTGGGACAGCCTTGCCGTCCATTCTTTATAGGTGATATGCCCTTATTGTAAGACCCATATTGAACTAACCGGTCATACCACCTTGTACCAGGTCTACCTATCATGGTCGAGCCAAGTGGACCAAGTGCGTGAAGAAACCACAAGACCAGGTATGAAATTTAACTCAAAAACAGTCAAATATGAGTGTGTGGTCGCATGCCTAAACAGGTATGACCGACCCCATCTCAAAATAGTCCAACCCATGACTTTTGGTCGTGGGGTTGGATGTTTTAAAAAAGGTAGGGTCGACGGATTCTGCGACCCCACCTCTGACACTATGGAAACAGTCAGAAATTGAAAATTAGTAAACCTTCCTAATTCGAAGGGGGTCTTTTCTAAACTCATTGGGACATATTATGGAGGCTTTTTCTCTATAAATAGGACGTCCCATAGCCTTTTTCATCCTTTTAGAACTCCAATTGAAAGTGAGAGAGAGAGAAGATAAGGAAGAGAAGGAGAATTGAAGAAGAAGATTAAGGAAGAGGAAGTTCAGAGAAACCTCTGAATCTCAGCAAACCTAAGGTATGAACCTAAATCCCTACATGAATTGAGAGCCTATAATAGTTTATGAGGAAGGTAGGATTAGGAGAAACTCAAATCATCCATCCATGGATAAATTTCAAGAGAATCCATGGAGAAAATCATTATGGACAATGGATGGTGAATAAAGTTGTAGTTTTGAGCCATAGAACAATCATAGGAAGGACCATGAATATAAGCCTAAGGATTCAAACATGAAGGAATAGACTTAAGAGTAAAAGGTCGACCATGACATGTGTGGTCGTATGTAGGGTCGCATGATATTCGACCCCACAAGACCTACATGTCCGATCACATGCCCTCGGGAAGTTTCCAAGGAGGGTGTGGTCGCACGTAGGGTCGAAGTATGTTCGACCCCACCTACGACCCTACACCCTGGGGTCGCAGAAACTGAGACCCCAGGTGCTACCCCACCTGCGACCCTACACCCTGTGGTCGCAGAAACTGAAACCCCAGGTGCTACCCCACTTGCGACTCCTTAGTTTCTGTTAGTCTAAACTTATTGAATTAATTCTAATTAAAATCTATCAACTTGATTAGGTTTTCAAGTGATTTAAAAGGGATTCATAAAGCTTGAACGAAGATCTACTAGCAATCAAAGGTGAGGGAACAAGACCTAAATTAACTGGTTAATAATAAACTATTTTTGTTTATTGAGTCCGAAGCCATGAGTGATTCTATGCTTGTATGCGTCTAATGTGCATTTATCATGTCATCCAATATTTTTTCTATTAATGTTCATGCATATTTAATTCCGTTTATTTATAAATTGATGATGATGATGATGCTAGGAATAGGCATGTGAATGTTTGTGTGTGGTTAGTGTACTTGATGCGAGTGGGGCATCAGGGGAAGTGTGATGTGGTGCGATCCTAAGCACTTTAGCTCTATCTCTATTCAAGTCTTGTACACTGACATTGTCATATCGCCATTACCTTAGTAGAACTATTACGTCGTAGGGCATCAGGGGAGGTGGTCTCGGACTGTGTAGTCTCTGACTCTGTCAGGGGACTTTAGCTCTATCTCTATGGACGTATTGAGGGATGCTGGGGTGAGGTCTTTGATACACTGCTTGACAGTAGGATTGGTTAGTCGTGAGCCCAATTTACAAGCCCTCGCCAACAGGGGCTTACTTGTTGGTATAGGTAGGGCATCAGGGGAAGTGTGATGCGGTGCGGTCCTAAGCACTTTAGCTCTATCCCTATTCCATGGTTGGGTGGATGTGACGACAATGGTGTTTGATCCATTGGGTGGCCTTACACACCCTGTGTATAAAGGTACGGCGGCCACCAAACTTTTCTATTGCACATTGCAAACTTATGAACCAGACCAAAGATATGAATTGAATGCATGCATATGTTTGTTGCATTGTTTTGTTTTCTCACTGAGCCATGATGTGTGCTCACCCTTTCGACGTCGAATATTTTTAGTTGATGTTGCAGGTACTACAGTAGAAGACTATATGAATGCTCCGATGTACGGACATGCTGCGGTGATGGATACAGAAGTTATGATGGAGTCGCATGATTCGTCGTGCGAGTGCAACTCATGCGTCTTCGATTAGATTTATATTTGAATTATTCAAACGATGTAATTGATCAATTTATTTTATTTTATTTTATCTCTTGGTCAATCGAAGATAATTGAATAATTTACTTATGTTATCATTGTTAGACTCTCAGTTCGTTAGTATAAAGATTTCTGCTACTATTTATTTACTCTGATTATGGTTGTGGATGTGTATGGTTTAAGCAAACGGACACAGCCTATTCGAGATCCTGGTTGAACCATTGATTTATTGACGATTTATCATACCATTCTGGTTGGTACAGAATTGGGGTGTGATAGCTTGGTATCAGAGCTCTCGGATCCTATCTATTAAACCTGTATACTTCCATAAAAGTTCATGAACTGAGTTAGGATAAAATTTAAAAGCTTTAATACGAACATACTATAAGCACCTGTGTTGTATGAGACAAAAATTAAGAAAGAGAATAATACATATATAAAAGGAGAAATAAGTTTCATATATACATCGAATAAAAAGCAACATATATACATATCCAAATCAGAGTAACTGTCTGGATTACTCTATAGTACAAGGAAAAACAAAAAGAAAATATGCATCAGGGAGCTGGAGGTGCTGGAGGAGGAGGAGCCTCGCGATCTCTATCGTAATCCTCAACATACACTCTAGTTAGCCAGGCAACCTGAGTCTGGGTCACCTAGAGACTAGCTGTCAGCTCGGCCATCCACTGATCAAATGCGCACTGAACATCTAGAAGCTCTCCTACTCTCCAATCAGTTGTGCACTGAGCCTCTCTAATCTCACGCAGCAGTCCCATCACATCATCAGATGGTGGGTGCGAATGCTGTGTGTGAAGGAACCTGAGATGGGCCAGCTCCAGTGGAATGCAGTGGTGATGGAGGATGTATGGCACCTACATCCATATACATACGATCATCATGCTCAGCATCATCCCCATGGACCCCTACTGCTGCTGCTGCTGGCGCTGCCGCCTCAGCGTCTGCCATCTCTACCCTAATATGAGGACGCACTAGAGCGTTTCTCTCATCGTCACTGACCTGTGCATCTCACATCCCCATCCTACAGATGGCCTCCCAGTCCAGGTCAGAAGAGAAGGTATCCTCATGAATCCTCTCATCCAATAAGTCGACCTATAGGCATGTGAGTAGTGTAGTGATCAGACGTCTGTAGGGCAGGTTGCATATCTGACTAGGCGTCGTGGCACGGATCATCATCTAGATGATATTGTAAGGAAGGTAGACGGTTGCCTAGTGCAAATGCAGTACAAGACATATTGGGTCAACTGAGAAATCCTTTCATAATGGCCACTCTGGGGAATCAGGTTGTGCTGAATGATCTTGTAGTACACTCGAGGCTCTGGCTGTAGGTTGATCGCCTTCATCTCCCAACGATCACCTTTGAGAAGCTGGCTATCAATCTCAACACGCATCATCAAGGATAGGAACTGGGGTTCCTTAGGAGCACAGTACACCAAGGGGCCATCGTTTGATATGCCCAGGAGATCAGCCAACTCTTGGCAGTTGAAGAAAACTTCCACCCCTTTCACGTAACTGGTGATCCTGAGCTCCCTACCCCTCTCTGTATCATTGCGATCACCCACTACCTGGAGGTTGCAGTAGAACTGCTTCACCAAAGCAGGGCAGGTACAAGCCTCATATGTGATCACGGGAAGCCAACCCATGTCACTGAAGGCACCCTCTATGTTAAACAAGGCTAGACTAGCCAAGTTTACATAGCGACCCCCTTCTACCTTCTTACGCTCATAACGAGCATACTGAGCCTCTGCCTCGTTAGAGCGAAAACGAATGGGATCATGAGCTTTGGGAACCTTAGTACGAGCCATGCTATCTGCAAAGACACAGAGAAATAAACAAGATATTAGATATGGTGAAAAATTCAAAACATTTCGACATTATAACAGCATGATTTGGTCAAAAGCCTCACTTTTCACCCAAACAGTTGGGCAGGAGGACTTACATATGTTCCAAACCATCCTGCAAAACTCATATAGTTGGAAATTTAAACTAGGAAGATCGAATTTGAAGAAATTTTAACAAATTGGAAAAATCCCAAAAATTAGGTCAAAAATAGAAAATTTCAAGTTTCTCAAAAACCAACCAATGAAACTCAAATTTTATTGAGGGCTTTCATCCATTGGGTGGCCAATAGCAAAAGCCCCTAATAAAAATCAAATTTTTACAGTTAGAAAAATTTTAATTTGAAGAAAACGCTATAAATGGAGGAAAACCTAGTTTTGAAAGCTTAAAAATGAGAAACAGTAGAGAGCATACCTGAAGGAAAGGAACGAAAGTCGTGAATAGAAGAAATAATCACCAAACACTAGGGGTCGATATTGTAGCAACTCAGGGGAAGCAAGTTGAGTTGGAGGAAAGAAGAAAGAGTAAGAAATGACTCCAAAATCGGGTTTAAAAACCTAATTTTGGGTCGTGCGGTCGTAAAATTCGACAAAATGTGCGACCCTATGATCGACCCTACCATTGACCCTAGGCTCTCGGGGATCTGACAGACATCGTGTGGTCGGACCTAGGGTCGGACATATTTAAGGACATGGAAATAAGGAGGCATTCTTTGAGAAATATTTTCCCAGAAGTTTCAGAGATGCTATGGAAAGAGAGTTCCTGAGTTTGTATCAGGGACAGATGACTGTGGATGCATATCAACAGTGTTATGAAGAGCTGTTTTTCTTTGCACCCTCCCGCATACAGGAGGAAAAACTAAAATTCGAAGGTTCGTTATGGGACTTAGGGGGAGCATTTATGAGCATGTTCTGGGACTAGAAAAGAAAGTTTATAATGAAGCAGTATAGATTGCTCGAGTGATAGAGTTGAGCCAGAGGGAGAGCTACTTTACTCAGAATAGAGGAATCAAAAGGCCAAATGAAAATTCTTATAACGGAGGGAACACAAAGATATTCAAACCCTTCCGTACTCAAGGCTTTAATGCTGCAGCCAGGACTACTCCAACAGTCCAACCTCAACAAAAGCAAAATAATGAAGGAGTAAAATGCTATAACTGCAATCAAGTAGCACATTATTCCAGGGAGTATCCTAAGCCTAGGAAGCAGCTACAGCAAGGAAAGGTTTATGCAGTTACATCTGAGGATGCTGCCGCATCACCTGATGTGGTCACAGGTATGACCTGCACCTGTCATTTTGTATTACCTTGTATGAGCATGCAGACTAAAATTAAAATAAATCACAGGTATCATACCTATTAATGGCATACCCGCCAGAGTACTTTTTGATTCTGGAGCTACTCATTCTTTTATATCTATGTCATTTGGAAATAAGCTAAATCTACACCTCAGGTCCTTAGATTATAAATTGCTTGTACGATTGTCTATGGGACTAGAAGTGGAACTAGAAAAAGGTTATGAACCATGTCCAGTTCTTATCGACGAGAAGATTTTGGATGCAACCTTGATTCAACTCGAGATGGTTGACTTTGACATTATCTTGAGAATGGACTGATTAGCTCGGCATTCTGTAAACCTATTATGTGCAGAAAAAAGTTGACATTTAAAGACAAGGAAGGAGCAGAGTTTAGTTCTGCGGGAACTAGACTACCCCGTAAACGAAAACTCATCCTCTTTGCATTAAAGGCTAGAAAATGCCTCGAGAAAGGTGGAGTTGGGTATCTAGTATCCGTGGTCGACCTCACCAAGGAAGTACCACGAATGGAGGATATTGATGTTGTGCGTGACTTTTCAGATGTATTTCCTAAGGAACTACCAGGACTACCACCCGACCGAGCGACAGAGTTCGTTATAGATCTTATACCCGGAGCCGCACCAGAATCTAAAGCACCCTATCGAATGGCTCCTAATGAACTGAAGGAACTAAAGGTACAGTTATAGGAATTACTGGACATGGGGTATATCAGACCCAGCATATCACCATGGGGAGCTCCAGTATTGTTTGTGAAGAAGAAAGACAGTAGCGTTCGACAGTGTATAGACTATCGGGAATTGAACAAGCTTACAATCAAGAATCGGTACCCATTGCCTCGGATTGATGACTTGTTTGATCAGTTGCAAGGTGCCAAGGTGTTCTCCGAGATTGATCTTTGGTCAGGATACCATCAGTTGAAGATTAAGGAGGGTGATATTCCAAAGACAGCATTCAGAACAAAATATGGACACTATGAATTTTTAGTCATGTCTTTTGGATTGACTAATTCACCCGCAACTTTTATGGAACTCATGAATTGGGTATTCCATGATATGTTGGATACATCAATTATTGTGTTTATTGATGATATATTGGTCTACTCCAAGGACAAGGAAACTCACGTCATGAATCTAAGAGCTGTTCTGCAATGACTAAGAAAAGAAAAGCTTTACGCCAAGTTTACAAAGTGTGAGTTTTGGCTAAATGAGGTCGCTTTCTTAGGCCTTTTTGTATCCACTGAGGGAATTAAAGTGGATCCTAGTAAAACTGAAGCCATTATGAAATGGGAAGCACCTAAGAATGTTGTAGAAATCAGAAGTTTCCTAAGTCTAGCTGGGTATTACCGACAATTCGTGGAAGGCTACTCCAGAATTGTCGTACCACTTACCAGTTTGACTAAGAAAGGAGAAAAGTTTTTTTGGACCAATAAATGTGAAGAAGGTTTTCAAACATTGAAAGCTAGATTGATATCTGCTCCCATCTTGACTATTTCTATTCCAGGACAATAATTTACCTTGTACACTGATGCGTCTGGGTTGGGTTTAGGATGTGTACTTATGCAAGGAGAACAAGTAGTTGTGTATGCCTCAAGACAACTGAAGACACATGAGAAGAACTATCCCACTCATGACTTGGAATTAGCAGCAGTAGTACATGCTATCAAGATATGAAGACATTATTTGTATGGAGAAAAATTTTAGATTTAGTCAGATCATAAGAGTCTCACTTATCTTTTTAATCAGAAGGAGTTGAACATGAGACAAAGACGATGACTGGAATTATTGAAGGATTATGATTGCGATATTCAGTATCATCCAGGGAAAGCTAATGTAGTTGCTGATGCGCTAAGCAGAAAAACAATGATAAAATCTCAAGGAGTGGTTAACACGACTGTGGCAATGTGTGTTACAGGAATAGTATTCCATCATGGTAATGAGCAGTTCGTGATAGATGCACCGGGTGGGTCAACCAACCAAGGGTTTATTCATCGGTTTTCAAATATGTTTGCCACCTTGAAGATTGTACCTGATATAATAGATGAAGTGAAAGCCGCTCTTAAATCAGACCCTTATCTAAGAACGGTACAAGAAGACATCAAAAAAGGTAGGACTATTCCTGAGTTCACTTTGGACGATGAAAAGGTACTGAAGTACAAAGGAAGAGTATGTGTTCCTGAAACGAAAAACTTGGACATTAGACACAGACTAATGAAGGAAGCTCACACCACTGCTTATTCGGTACATCCTTGAAGTACAAAGATGTATCATGATTTGAAGAAATTTTATTGGTGGAGAGGAATGAAGGCAGATATAGCTAAATTCGTGTCTCAATGCCTAAATTGTCAGAGGGTAAAGGCTGAACGGCAAAGACCTACAGGATTGTTGCAGCCACTGCCAGAACCAGCATGAAAATGGGACTGCATCACTATGGACTTCGTCACCGGATTACCATTGACTCCCCGAGTAATTGGCACGGTCTGGATGATTGTAGATCGTTTGACTAAGATAGCTCGCTTTATAGCTGTACGACTATAGTATACCCTGGAGGGGTTAGCCAAGCTATATGTGGATAATATTGTCAGATTACATGGTGTACCTGAAAGCATTGTGTCCGATAGAGACCCATGCTTTACCTCAAAGTTTTGGGAAGGATTACAGAAGGCTATGGGTCAACGCTGAAATTCAGTACTGCATTCCATCCTCAGACAGACGGACAGTCGGAGCATACCATTCAGATCTTAGAAGACATGCTTCGAGCCTATGTTATTGATTTCAAAGGATCATGGGATGAGAAACTACCATTGATCGAGTTCGCCTATAACAACAGCTATCAGGCTACTATACAGATGTTACCCTATGAAGCACTGTATGGTAGGAAGTGTCGTACTCCTTTGTTTTGGAATGAAGTTGGTGAATGGAGTATTGTTGGACCAGAATTTGTTGAAGAGACTTGTCGTGTAGTCGACATTATCAGGGAAAGAGTTAGAACGGCTCAGAATCGTCAGAAATAGTATGCAGATACTCGACGTCGAGACCTTGAATTTGTCGTAGGTGATAAGGTATTCTTGAAAGTATCACCTATGCGAGGTCTAAAATGATTCGGACAGAAAGGGAAGCTAAGTCCGAGATATGTCGGGCCGTATGAGATTCTAGCTATACGTGAAAATGTGGCTTATCAGTTAGCCCTACCACCATCTAAGTCAAGTGTGCATGATGTATTTCATATCTCATTATTAAAGAAGTACGTCAGAGATCCAACACACGTGTTAACAGCAGATCTACCAGATCTAACTGATGATTTGACATTCGTAGTAGCACCAACTAAAATCACCTATCGAAAGGTTCAACGTCTACGCAACCATGACATTTTTTATGTCAAGGTCACCTGGAGGAGCCGAGATATAAAAGAGATCACATGGGAAGAAGAATGCTATGTGGAAGCAATATCCTCACCTTTTTTACTCAGAAGGTATGTGTAAATTTCGAGGATGAAATTTCTAATAAGAGGGGGGGAGTTGTAAGACCCGTATTAAACTAATCGGTCTTACCACCTTGTACCAGGTCTACCTGTCATGGTCGAGCCAAGTGCACCAAGTGCGTGAAGAAACTACAAGACCAGGTATGAAATTTAACTCAAAAATAGTCAAATATGAGTGTGTGGTTGCATGCCTAAACAGGTATGACCGATCCCATCTCAAAAGAGTCCAACCCATGACTTTTGGTCATGGGGTCAGATGTTTTAAAAAAGGTAGGGTCGATGGATTCTACGACCCCACCTCCGACCCTACGAAAACAGTCAGAAACCAAAAATTAGGAAACCTTCCTAATTCGAAGGGGGTCTTTCCTAAATAAATAAGACGTCCCTTAGGCTCTTTCATCCTTTTAGAACTCCAATTGAAAGTGAGAGAGGAGAAGAAAAGGAAGAGAAGGAGAATTGAAGAAGAAGACTAAGGAAGAGGAAGTTCAGAGAAACCTCTGAATCTCAGCAAACCTAAGGTATGAACCTAAATCCCTACATGAATTAAGAGCCTAGAATAGTTTATGAGGAAGGTAAGATTAGGAGAAACCCAAATCATCCATCCATGGATAAATTCCAAGAGAATCTATGGAGAAAATCATTGTGGACAATAGATGGTGAATAAAATTGTAGTTTTGAGCCATAGAACAATTATAGGAAGGATTGAAGAAAAGCCAAAGGATTCAAACATGAAGGAATGGACTTAAGAGTGAAAGGTCGACCATGACACGTGTGGTTGCACGTAGGGTCGCATGATATTCGACCCCACAAGACCTACATGTCCGACCACATGCCATCGAGAAGTTTCCAGGGAGGGTGTGGTCGCACGTAGGGTTGAAGTATGTTCGACCCCACCTGTGACCCTACACCCTGGGGTCGCAAAAACTAAAACCCCAGGTGCTACCCCACCTGCGACCCTACACCCTGTGGTCGCAAAAACTGAGACCCCAAGTGCTACCCCACCTGCGACCCCTCAGCTTCTGTTAGTCTAAACTTATGAGAATTAATTCTAATTAAAATCTATCAACTTGAATAGGTTTTCAAGTGATTTAAAAGGGATTCATAAAGCTTGAACGAGGATCCACTAGGAATCAAAGTTGAGGGAACAAGCCCTAAACTAACTGGCTAATAATAAACAGTTTTTGTTTATTGAGTCCGATGCCATGAGTGATTATATGCTTGTATGCATGTAATATGCATTTAACATGTCATCTAATATTCCTGCTATTAATGTTCATGCATATTTAATTCTATTTATTTATAACATGATGATGATGATGATGTTAGGAATAGGCATATGAATGTTTGTGTGTGGTTGGTGTATTTGATGCGAGTGGGGCATCAGGGGAAGTGTGAGGCAGTGTGGTCTTAAGCACTTTAACTCTATCTCTACTCAAGTCTTGTACACTGACATCATCATATCGCCATTACCTTAGCAGAACTATTACATCATAGGGCATCAGGGGAGGTCGTCTCGGACCATGTAGTCTCTGAATCTGTCGGGGGGCTTTAGCTCTATCTCTATGGACGTATTGAGGGATGCTGGGATGAGGTCTTGGATACACTGCTTGACATTAGGATTGATTGGTCACGAGCCCAGTTTGCAAGCCCTCACCAACAGGGGCTTACGTATTGGTATGGTAGGGCAATAGGGGAAGTGTGATGCGTTGCGGTCCTAAGCACTTTAGCTCTGTCCCTATTCCATGGTGGGGTGGATGTGGACGACAATAGTGTTTGATCCATTGGGTTGGCTTACACACCCTGTGTATAGAGGTGCGGCGGCCACCAAACCTTTCTATTGCACATTGCAAACTTATGAACCAGACCAAAGATATGAATTGAATGCATGCATATGTTTGTTGCATTGTTTTGTTTGCTCACTGAGCCATGATGTGTGCTCACCCTTTTGATGTCAAATATTTTTATTTGATGATGCAGGTACTATAGTAGAAGACTATATGAATGCTCCGATGTACGGACATGCTGCGGCGATGGATGCAGAAATTATGATAGAGTCGCATGATTCGTCGTGCAAATACAACTCATGCGTCTTCGATTAGATTTATATTTGATTATTCAAACGATGTAATTAATTATTTTATTTTATTTTATTTTATGTCTTAGTCAATTGAAGATAATTGGATAATTTATTTATGTTATCATTGTTAGACTCTCAGTTCATTAGTATAAAGATTTTCACTATTATTTATTTACTCTGATTATGATTGTGGATGTGTATGGTTTAAGCAAACGGACACAGCCTATTCGAGATCCTAGTTGAACCGTTGGTTTATTGATGGTTCATCACACCATTTTGGTTGATACGGAATTGGGGTGTGACACTTATCCTCGTTGTCTTGATCACTTTATATGGTCCTTCCTAGTTTGGAGCCAACTTTCCTTGTTTTGTTGGTTCCGAGGCCAAGGCCTTCCTCAGAACTAGGTCGCCTACTTGGAATAGCTTCTCCTTCACTTTCTTGTTGTAGTGATTGGCTATCCTAGCCTGGTATGCTATGTTCTTTAGGTGGGCCGCCTCCCTTGCTTCTTCTAGAATGTCGAGGCCTATCAACTTATTTTCTCTATTTGTCTCTTCATTGAAGTTTGCTGTTCAGAATGACCTATGGACGACCTCGACAGGTATGACAGCTTTGTCCCCGTGGCTAAGCATGAAGGGTGTTTCTCCTGTAGGTGTTCTACTGGTTGTCCTGTATGACCATAAGACACTAGGGACATCTTCTACCCATCTTTTTCTTTCCTCTGTTAATCTACCCTTTAATCCACGTAAGATCTCTTGATTTATCACCTCTTCTTGCGTGACCCTCTTTTTTAGACCCTCAAGGATGGTTCTGTTGGTGACCTCGACCTATCCATTTAATTTTGGATGGTGCACCGAGGTGAAGTGCTATTCGATCCTATACTATTTACAGAAGCCTTAGAATTTGTTCAAATCAAATTGTTTTTTGTTGTCGGTAACTATTGCCTGTGGTATCCTGTATCGGTAAACCACAGAGAGTTTGAGGAATTTGATTACTTTTGAAGCTGTAATCTTGGACATCGACTCCACTTCTATCTACTTGGTGAAGTAAGAGATGGCCATAATTAGGAATTTATTCTGCCTCAACCCCATGGGGAATGGCCTTAGGATGTCCATCCCCCATATGGCAAAGAGAATCGGGCTCACTATGGGGCTACATTGGTACGGCTGGCTAGTATTGGATTTTGGCATGTCTCTGGCATTGTCCACCTTTTCTCGTATTCCACGCATTGTTTCACTATGTTGGGGAAGTAGTAGTCGTGTCTAATTAGCTTTTATGCCAGAGTCTGTCCTGCCTGATGACTGCCTAAAATCCTTCGTGCGCATCTTCAATGGCTCCTTTAGCCTCGGAGGGTCATAGGCATCTTAACAGAAGTAGGAAGAAGGCCTTCTTGTACAGTACATCTTCATATATGACGTACTACTTTGATCTAGTCTATATTTTCCTTGCTTCCTTGCAGTCATCCGGGAGTATTTCATTTTTTAAGAAGTTCAGGATCGGATCCATCCAGTAAGGTTTGTCTATGATCATATTGACCTCGGCCTTAAGGGCAATGTTCGGTTTGTCAAGCCCGCTTAAATATATTAAGTTATTGGCCACCACTGAATTGTTACCCAATAGCTTGGATCGTTCATCTACCTCAGTGTTATCTTCTTGATCGATGCTTCAAATTTTGAATCCTCAGAGTGTCGCTGTTAGTTCTCTGACTTTTCTGAGGTAGGCTTACATTTTTGCCATCTTTGCCTCGTAGTCTCCCGTTACTTATTTAACCACAACTTGAGAGTCACTGTCGACAGAGATGTATGAGACCATAAGGCACTTTGCTAACTAAAGCCCTGGGATCAATGCCTCATATTCAACTTCATTGTTGGTGACAAGGAAACCAAATTTAACCGCACTTCTGATTTTAAAACCCTTTGGGCTGATCAACACCAGTCCTGCCCTTGCTTGATTCTCACTGCTTGTCCCATCTACAAACAGTGTCCATGGTGGCGATTTTGTTCTAGAGCAAGGGACAGAGGTCGTATTTGTATGGCTGTGTTAGGGTCTTCCAGATCGTCCACCAACATACTTTCGATCAAGAAATCATCCAAGGCTTGGGCCTTGATCGCTGTCCTTGGTTTGTAATGGAGGTCAAACTCTCCGAGTTTTATTGCCCAGTTGATCATTCTTCCTGACATATTATTCCTCGCAAAGATCTTCTTTAAAGGCTTAATTGTCAAAACCTCAACAGTGTGAACCTGCAAGTAGGGTCGCAATTTCATTGCAGTAGTTACCAGCGCCAGAGCATGCTTCTATATGGCCTGGTACCAGGTCTCTGCATCTAGTAACATTTTACTTACATAGTATATCGACTGCTGTATCTTTTCGACCTCTTTGACTAGAACGGTACTTACTGCTACTGAGGAGATAGCTAAGTACAGCTGGAGTACGTCCCTTGTTTTAGGTTTGACAATTACTGACAGGGTCGACAGGTACTTTCTCAGTTCCCTGAATTCCTGCTGGCATTCTAGAGTCCACTCAAACTTTTTATTGCCTTTGAGTACCTGAAAGAACAACATGCATCGATCTATCGACCTAGACATGAATTGTTCGAGGGTAGTGATCCTCCCTGTCAGCTTTTATGCTTGCTTTATATTCTTGGGCGGCTTCATGTCTTGTAGGACCTCTATCTTTATGGGGTTGTCTTCTATCCCTCTTTGAGATATCATGAATCCAAGGAATTTCCCGAATGTACACCAAAGGTGCATTTAATTGGGTTCAGCTTCATATTGTGCTTTCGTAGTTCCTCGAAGGCCTTGCGGAGGTCGTCAATATGTGTTCTCGCCTTAAGGTTCTTCATTAAGAAATCGTCGACTTACACCTCCATGTTCCTTCCTATCTGGTCCTTGAAAATTTTGTTTACCAGCCGTTGATAGGTAGCTCTTACATTTTTTAGGCCGAAGGGCATCACTTTATAGCAATACGTCGCTTGGCTCGTAATGAAGCTCGTACTTTCTTCGTCTTCTTGACTCATAGGGATTTGGTTATATCCTGAGTATGCGTCCATGAAAGAGAGTAATTCATGTCCCAAGGTGGCATCTATCAATTAAGGCAGTAAACTCTAGAGGCAAAGGATAACAATCTTTAGGGCATGCTTTATTGAGGTCGGTAAATCCTCTACCTATCCCCAGATTTAGGCATTATTACAACATTAGACAGCCACTCCAGGTATTTAATCTCCTTGATAAACCCAACCTAAAGGAGTTTTTCAACCTCTTTGTTTATTATTTCCTGTCGATTTGGTATAAATTTTTTCTTTTTCTACCTCACAGGGCGATGTTGGGGGTCAACGGCTAGGTGGTGCTCCATAAGGTTTCTGTTGATGCCAGGCATGTCTACTGTCAACCATGCAAACACATCTACATTTTCTCTGATGAAGGAGATGAGCTCGTCTCGCATTTCCCCTTGTAGGGTGACTCCGATCTGGAAGGTACTATGAGGTTGGTCCTTTGATATTAGAATCTAGAGCATTCCTTCCGCAGGTGTTCCTTAGTGAGGGGCTACTTTTTCAGGATCTGGATCGTCCTTGAAATCCTCCAGAATGATAGATTGGGCTGAGGCTTTTCCTTTTTTTTTTTTTTTTGGCTACTTCATCTCCTTCTATGAGGTTTGAGGCTCCTTCTATTCACCCCAATTCATTATCGAAGCACTACCGTGAGGTCACCTCAGCATTCTCCAGTCCCGTGCTCAGTGGGGAATTTGATCACCTGATAGTATGTAGATAGGTAGCTTCAGAGGCAATGTAGAGAAGGTCGTCTGAGGACTACATTATAACTGGTTCAAAGGTCGACTACCAGAAACTTTACATTGATAACCCTTCAAGATGGTTTTTTCCCAATCATGAAGGGTAGGTGAATCCCTCCTTTCATGGAGATTAAGTCTTTGATGAATCCTGTTAGGGTATGGACAACCGGTCCCAACATCTCATCATTGAAGTTCATCCTCTAGAATGTGTGGTAGTATAGTATGTCGGCCACGCTCCCTGTATCCACCATTCTCTAGCTGACATCGAAGTCTGAAATGACCACTATTATTATTAGGGCATCCTAATGTAGTGATACGACGTTTATCAGGTTGTCGTCACTAAAGATCATTAGATCTCTTATTCTTGATTTTTTTGGGGCAAACTTAACATCGTTCAGCTCCCTAGTATAAGCTTTAGCCGACCTCATCGAAGTATTGCCAACTATGGATCCCCCAGTGATCACGTATGATTTTGGTATGACTAATTGTACTTTTTGGGCCGGCCTGGCGAGGTCCTGTGTGGTGACATGGTCGGAGAGTCTGATCTCAACCCGTGGGAGCTCCCAATTGGTTCCGCTTCTACCAAAATTTTAGCAACGCTTTTGATTTTAGTTCCCCTAATCTATAGGCGGGTTTTGGAGGCATGTTCTCATCGTAGCACTGGATCTAGAGGTTCTCCTCGAGGTCTCCCTTAATTATGGTTGAGGATCTTGTTCGTCCTTTATCTTGCTTTTTTGCTTTTTCTGGCTGTACTGGGGCAGCTTTGATTATGTACGTTGCCCCTATAGTGGGTCATACTGGGGATGGTGTACTTCCTACCCCACCATCTTCTCTGTCGTCATCATCTTTTTGCCTTTTATTTTTTTGGACCTTGGTCTGGTAGTCGTTGGAGTCAGGGATCTCCGAGGCTACCCCAAGCAGCGCTAGTCGTTTTCTGTCCACATTTTCTGAGCTTGTCATTTTAGATTAATTCCTCAATGGCATCCCTTAGGTGTCGGTACTTGTTGGTTGTGTGCCCATGCTCATTGTGGAAGGCACTAAATAGCTTCAAATTTCTATTATGAGGCTCGGTATTCATCTTGCTTAGTTTTTGGAATGAGGTTTGGGACTTCTCCACCATGAATATCTCCACTAGACTCTTCTGGAGGGGGTAGTAGTCCTCGTATGGCTGGAATCTCGGGCCTTCCGCCCCAATAGTTTTCTCCTTCTTTTGCTTTTTAGAAGGTTCTCCCTTAAAGGTTGAATCCCTCAGTTTTTCTCCTTGATTCTTTTTCGAAGCAGGGAGTGGAGGCTTTTCTGTTGCCTTGTCCTTTTTGGTGGCTAAGTTAGCCATGGCATACTTCTCACACCGTGCCTGCAATTCTTCCAGTGGGAGGACTGGTTTTTTGGTCAATGTAAAGATGAGATTCTGATCCCTAATACCATCCGCAAGAGTGATCTTGTGGACTGAATCTTCGAGGCCACTAACTTGTAGGGCCTCGAGGTTAAACCTATTGAGGTAAGCTCTGACAGTCTCGCTTCCCTCTTGGATACGGTCCTGCAAGTTGTACAATGTCTTCCTTTGGCTCCGTTGGCTTTGGAAGCGACTCAAGAAGCTAGAGGCAAGTTCTTCAAAGGAGTTTATCATAGTGGTAAGTTATTGTACCACAGTCATCCTATTCCTTTGAGGCTTGCAGGAAACACCCGGCAGACTATCTCCTCTTGGTACGTGTATACTGCCATCTACGCCATGTAGGAGTCGAGGTGATGTTTTGGGTCAGTGGTTCCATCATAGGCCTTGATGGTTGGAATTGTAAAGCTTCGTGGGACGCGAGTACTCATGATGTGGTCAGATAGAGCACTCTTCATATAATATACATGTTGAGGGGAGTTCGACCGACCCTCCTCCATTCTTTGTAGACGAGCGCTCAAGTCTAAGAGCTCTTCTTATACATTTCCCACGATCTGGCGAGGTTGAGCCTCGACCATGGCTCTTTGCAGCTTAATCGCATCCAGTCTTGCTTGGACATCTTCTCGTGGTAGTTGTGATCCTAAACATTCTAAAGCTGGAACTCTCCTTCCGCTATGGTGGTGGTGAACATTTATAGCCGATGTGCTAGAAGAGGATGCTTGGCTTGCCGCATGTGATCTTCCTGGTATGCCCCCCGCAGTTCTCTTGAATTGATGGCTTAGTGATCCTTGGGCCCGAGGTTGGTGTGCCCCTGGGGTGTCTCTCTAAGCAGCTCGTACCGGTGGAGGTACTTCTCTGTTGTTGATCCTACAGCCCCCGATGTTTGGGCGGGCCCTGGTTTCTCTCCCAGCTCCTTGCAATGTGGATAAGCTATGCATTTAATGCTGTTGGCTGATCTAACAGTCGTTTAGTCAGGAGCTTGAGTTGGCGGGCAATGTTATAAAATTGTTCCCTCATCACGTACTAAGGGGAATCTAGAGGAGAGACTTCTGCCTCAGGGCCGAGGTTATTGATCGCAAGGATGCTGGCTTCATTTGTTCCGAGGACGCTCTCTGAAGGAGGTACATCCCACGGGGGTTTGCCCCTGGAGGAATATTCCTCCGAGCATCGCTATTAACTGATGGTTGGTTGTTCATTCTTTTTTGGGATTTGGTTTTGATCTATGACATTCACCAAGCCGGATATGCAAGTTTCTACACTGTTCCCACCAAACTGGATTGGTCCTTAGCTCGCTTGTGATTCCTGCAAAAGGAAGAGAGGACATCGTATAATGGTCGGGTGGAGACACCCTTTGGCTAGTCCAATGCCTAAGTCAGTTTGAGGGACAAGCAATATGGGAAAGGTAAGAAGGACTGTCCCTTTAAATTAAGGGGATTCGGGTAGCTAACTCGCTTTGAGCTTAAGTGCTAGAAAATGTCTGTGTATCTACCTGGGTATCCTTCCTCTATTTTTAGGTTTGGAGTGACCTCGATGTGGGAGTTGGACATGTCCTCTGTTGTGGCGGAATGTCCTCCCTGAAGCTTAATTTGTGTCCGTTGATTTGGAGATCAAGTGATCTTCTGCTGAGTCATTCAGACAGTGGGATCTCTTTCTCAGGATTACGTTGACCTCTCCTTAGCGAATATTTGTGGGGAGTTAGATCTCTGATTTTATTTGATTGGGGTCCCACTTGTAAGTTACAATATAGCTAGCTTGTGACATGTGGATCTGTACGTCGAGGTCCACTTGAAAGAGACTATAGTGGTGAAGAGCTGTCGAAGCCTCCATATGGGTAGACAGTTAGGCTTCTGTAATGGCGATGCTCCGAGGTCCGTGGGGCCACGAAGCTCCGAGGCCTTCAAAGGCATGAGGCTTCGAGGTCTCATAATGGAGATCTGAAGAGGCCTTCATGATGGCGAGGCTCTGAGGTTCTTCACTATTCTTTTGGGTGGCTCTGGTTCATCAGGAGCTGCTTTTGTCTCAGCCCTCTAAGGTTGGCAATGTGAGTTGGGTCCTCCTTGTTTGGGCCCTGGTATACAGGATCCGATTGGGGGAGACGTATCCATCCCTATCACAATTATTTTAATTTCATATTTTTTTGTATCATATGGTATACTTTGGATACCCTTGAACATGTTACATGCATATTGTAAGATGATATTTTAATTAAATTTGACCCCATTGATTTGGATAATTGTGAATAAATTTAGGCCATTGATCTTAAATAAATTCGATTAAATTTGATCCCATCATCCCCACCATCTAATCTTACCACCATGCAATCCCCACCATTCGATCTTATCACCATGCAATCCCTAACATACGATCATCATATACATCATCTGATCATCATCACCATCGTCTGATCATCATCATCATCATCATCATCATCATCCGATTTGCAGCTCATACACTCACATATTTGTTTTGGAAATGCTCACATGTTTATACTGCCGTCTTGAATGCTCACATGATTACCACTGTCGTGTTTGGAAAATTGCACTGCCATGCTTAGAATGCCATATGCCATATTTGAATGATTTTATATTTTGGCAAGAACTTACTTTCTGTTACATCCTAGTCGAACTGCCATGCATATACATTGTTAGAAGACATTCCTAGGTGTGGGGACATGCATGTAGGCACCCACATTCTTGGGAAGGATAAAAGTGGGAAGAGATAAAATCTTAAACAAGAAAAATGAAGCCTAGCCCAATACTTCCAAAATTAGGGTTTTAGGTCAAGAGTAGTTCTAGGACGACCCCTATCCCTCAGCTCATTTCTTTTAGGGTGCAGAGACCTAGATAAGTATGATGTGAATCCAACCATAGATCATTTAGGATCATCACTCGGTCCTACAAGACTATCATATTCCGACCCAAGCAGGTCACCCAATGAAAATCTTAGGGCAAACCCTAAGATATGTAGGTAGTCTGGGAAGACTCCTAGATACGGTTCCATACCTCAGTAAATATACACCTACATACTTTACTCCCTAAGAATACACATACCTTACTCCCCGAGAGATATACTTTACTCCCCGAGCTTACACATACCTTCCTCCCTGAGAGACATACCTTCCTCCTTGAGAGACACACCTTCCTCCCTGAGAGACATACTCCCTGAGCATGCAAGTCAAACGTCCTTTTCGGGGAGCTGCTACCACCGCCTTCTCACGGAGCCGTACGTGGCTTTGGGCCTTTCCTGCGCAGCTTAGGTGGAGGGCGAAGAAGGCCTCCTTCCGTATAGTTTTCGTTATCGAGATATCTTTTATTTTTTTTTTGTTCCCATGGATTTTTTGGGTAATCAGCACACATACCTTCCTCCTTGAGAGACATACCCCTACTCCCTGAGAGACACACCTTCCTCCCTGAGAGACACACCTTCCTCCCTCAGATACGTACCTTACTCTTTAAGAATATACACATACCTTTCTCCCTGAGAGACATACTTTCCTCCCAGTTGAGAGACACACCTTCCTTCCTGATAGACACACCTTACTCCCTGAGAGTATACATATACCTTCCTCCCTAAGAGACATACTTTACTCCCTGAGAGATACACTTCCTCCTTAAGAGACACACCTTACTCCATGAGAGTGCTTACCTATCCTACTCCCTTAGAGTATATAGCTTAGTTCCTGAGGCTACCCAATCCACCCAACAACGAATTACATTGTACCTGATTTCCAGGACCTCTAGAATGCGTATGTAACTTGGAGGACTCTCTAGGTATGGTACCACACCTTAGTCTTCTTAGATCTCCCATATCTACTATCCATATCTATATCCATACCCATATTCATATTTATTTCGACCCACATAGGCTATCTGGATTCAATCTCAACCATCTATCAAGCATAAACTTCAACTTGAACATTGAATCTAATGAAGCTTAATCATAATCCATATCCATAAACTTTAATTACATGCTATTTTGAACTACATTTTGGGCTTGATTTTCAGGACTGGAATATGTAGGCAGTTTGAGATTGACATCTCATATTCAGTCCATCACCGAATCATCTTTGATTTGGTTCACTATATATTATTTTGTTTATTCATTTCAAAATATGTTTGGCTTGAACCTAGGTTAGAAGAACTTAGCCACTTGGTATACGATTTCCCATGAGTCCTAGTCATCCATTGACTATGAATAGTCAGAACCATAGAGTTTAAGAAAAGTAGAATCATATAAGAGGTCAATTTTCAGATCGGACAGCTTTGGGTGGCTAACTTCTTCTCAAATTGTACCTTGAACGCCTACCCGTTATTTGATAGAGTAAAGCTGATATGTTGGGTCATGAGTCAATAGAAGTTTTATCTTATGATAAGACTACAATTGAGGTCTTAGACCTTAATCTAAGTGGCGACTACAAATCATTACCTTCTATCGGCATAGGTGGACAAGATTAAAAGCGAAAGTCAATGATCTTTGTTTTCTTAGGAAAACCCTAAGGGAATATATTTGAAGATCTCACAGCCATTGTCCTCACACCTATGTTTGTCTGTTTCGCTTGATATTCGTTCTTTCTCTTGATTACGCTTTCATCCTTTACAAGTGGTATCAGAGCTAGGTTCGACAGATCATAATCGATCTGGATGAAGGAAATTGCTCAAGGTTTCATCGGAAAGGAGAAAAATTTCTTTTGTCGTGAAGGGATAGGGAAGATTACAGATTCAAGTTGCCGTGAGAGTTCACAGGTGCATTGTCCTCTAGGAATCATATTAAAGACATGGAGAAAAAAAAAGAGGTAATGTGCAACGATCGTACGTATGAATTCTTTTTTTTTTTCTTTCTCGTCTGGTAGATCGTGAAAGTTTTTAATTTGACATAAAAAATTGGTTTTGTTCTCTCTCATTATTTACTGTGAGAGTTTTTATGGTTAGTAATCTAGAGCAGAACCAAGAACCAGTTGTTAAAGAATTGGAAGTGAGTCGTACATAGCCCAAGAAGAAGGTCTGCATAAGGCTTTTAAGTTTGGCTTTTTGTAAACAGAGGTGAAAAGGTTGTTAAGCAAAGTAATGGAAATCTTTTAATTCTGTTTTAGTTTACAACTACAAATAGTTACAGAGCCAGCATTACAAGAGGAGAGAAAAAAAATTAAAAATTGATTTTCTCTTTTGTAAATTCAAGGATCATCATTACTCAGATAAGGATAGGCACCTACGGATACTTTTTTGTTTCTTCGATTGGTTGAGTTTCTCTTCTTTGTTGAAAATGAAGAGGAAAGTAGAAGGTTATTAAAAAAAAAGGTTTGTGAAAAAGAAAGAGAAAGTAGGTATCATATGTATAGTATACTATTATAAGAAAGAAGAAAAGAGGAGACGTCAAGGTTGTTGCTTCAAGGGTTCTTGGGTGCTACGGATTCATTGAAAGGCACAGATCAAATAGATTTCGTGTTCTTAATATTGATCAGGCAGTCTGGTGCAAGATCAACGGTGATTGAAGCTTTTAGAAGTTGATGGCAAGCACAAAAGGTAAAGATCAAGTTAATTGGATGGCAGTGAAGGGTTCAAACTTCTCCATAGAACCCTTCATGGCTATAATGATTTCACCTTGTAGCTATAACGAGTGAAGAATATTCTTACGTGGGAGGGGACTGTTAAGGCTCTCAAGAAAAAATCCGATAAGCCAAAAAAGTTGATGAATGTTGAGTGGCTAGAGTTGAAGGATCTAGCAAATAGCATATCCAGTTGTTTCTGGCAGAAAATACTCTTTGTGAGGTCATTGGTTTGGAGGATCCAGAAGAAGTTTGGACAAAATTAGATAGCAAGTACAAGACCAAATCATTGACAAATCGGTTGTTTTTGAAGAAACAGTTATATGGTTTTCGCTTGTCAAATGGAGTGAAATTTGAGGTGCACATTGATGAGTTCAATAGAATTCTGATGGAGCTATCTGCTCTTGATATGAAGATCAAGGAGGAGCACAAGGCACTTCTCCTATTGGCCTCATTGCCTCCTTTATTTGATCACATTGTAACTATACTGTTATTTGGTAAGGATACTCTCAAACTTAATGATGTTATTGCTACTTTGCTGATGAATGAGGCACGATGAAAAAATAGTGGTAAGGGGACTTCAGATGAGGGTAATGCCTTGGTTACAGTAGAGAAAGATCAAATGGGAGATAGGAATATAAAAAGAATAGGGATCGCTCCAAGTTACGAGGTCATAAAATAATATATTATTATTGCGACGAGAAAGGTCATATAAAAAGGAATTGTCCAAAGCATAAGGACGATAAAAAGGAAAAAGAAGGCAAGGAGAGTGGAGAAAAATCATCAACTACTAGTGTCACAGAAAAGTGGAGTGATGAAAATCTCTATCTCACTACTTCATCAGGTAAGGATACTTTAGATTGGATTTTTTATTCCAGTTGTTCATTTCACATGTGTTCAGTTAGAGAAGAATTTGCTACATATCATGAATGTGATAACGGAACGATTAAAATGGTAAATGATGCTGAAAGCAAGGTTGTCAGGATTATGACTATACGGATTTACATGTTTGATGGGATTGTGCGAACTGTGACTGGGGTTAAACATGTGTCAGATATAAGGAAGAATCTGATTTTATTGGAAACATTGGATGGGAGAGGCTACAGGTGTTCATATGAAGGTAGAGTTCTCAAGGTCTCCAAAGGGGGCCATGGTATTGATGCAGGGATAGATGGTTGGCAATCTATATAGGCTTGCAGGAAGTATTGAAATAGATGTGCTTCTATTGAAACTTAGGCAAGGGATATAGATGGAATATAGAGACTGCGAAAAGTTCAAGTTGTGAAAAAGTACAGATCTGAAAAGAAGCGATTTTCTTTCGCTTTGGATTTTGTAAGTGGAAATGATCTCTCAAGTAATGCTATAGCAATGGGAGAGATGGAGTCACATTACTTCTTACAATAGTGAGTTGTGTAGCAAACTCGGATGGGGTGTGGGCTATGCCAATTTGGGTGTAGCAGTTTTGCAAAAGCGATGAACATGTTTATAGAATCAACATCAATGGGTTCTTTTTTAAGGTGACTTACATAATACCAGCTAGGTGGAGATTTGTTGGGTTGGTGTCTTGTATTTTGTGGGATCTACACAATTACTAAGGTAGTAAATGTATTAGGGTTTGGGTCTATTACATGTATGGGAATAAACTTGTAATTATGTGGGGATTAGGGTTTTTAGGGATCCCTATATATTGTCTTTGTGGAGAAAACCCTAGGTAAGGTTTAAGCAAAGAAGAGCACTTTGTCATGTGGAGAAAGGTGTAGAGCTTTCTTGTCAATAAAGAATTCTCTGTTTCTCTGTGGTGGAGGTAGGCATTCCAACTTGGGTGCTGAATCATAGCAAATCCTGTGTTTGTGTGTTTTGCTTGATCTTCGTTCTTTCTCTTAGTTGCGCTTTTATCCCTAACACCCTGGACCCCTTAAGGGAAACAGGCCTTTTTTTCCTAGGGAGCATCCCAACAGATGGGGGAGCACCCCTAATAGTCTTTAATGTTTCTCCAGCCGAGGGGTTAGAGATGGGTACTTTCAAGATTGGAATAGAGCTTATTACATCTAGTTGTGCACAAACAAACAAGAGCAGATGACCAATTATTAGTAGAATGGGACAAAAAGGAATACATGAAAGGAAGATTTCATCGTTACCTGTCTCCTCTTAGTCCTAGGCCCCATAGACCCTTTTCTTCTTGGAGCTAGTGGCAAAGCCCCCAGCTCTTGGCTTGGCCTTCTTCTTGTGAGCTTTTATGTGCTCACTCTGGTACCATTGGTTAGATTTTGAGGGCTGAAATTGCTTCAACTCCTTGAAACAGCCCTTCGACACTTGCCTTAGCAGTTATCGTCTCCGCCTCTTCATGAGCTAGCTCCTCCTCATCCTTTCGGAGAAGCTCACCCAATTTGTTCATACATGAAGGTCATTGCATCATAAAAAGAAAACAAAAGTTGAGATCAGAAACAAAATTGTTCACAATCTAACTGAGACAAAAGATCAAGGAATTGCCTGTTCGAAGGCTCAAGTATTCGACAGTCATTGTTCAAACCGATGCCTCTAGAGCCCTCTTCTCAGACGGGCCCAAGACAGGCCTCTCATTCAAAGTAGACACCTAAAGACTACCCTATGTACAATCCAGCGACAGACGAGGTGCCCCCAAGTACGTCCTCCCAGAATGTACAAAAGTACAAAGAACTTTGTCTTCCAGCTCTAGTTGGAACTGGAAGACGGTTGCCCAGAAATTATTCTTGGTTGGATGGGTCCTCTACCAGAGCGAGCACTGAAATGGTAGTACTTACTCTCCACCCTAAGCTTAGGGTTATGAGGGTGGTCTTTGGCGATGGAGGTGATGGTGAGAAGATTGCAAAAAAGGGCCACTGTGGGTCAGACTCGCAGATTAAAAAAGTAAAAGAAAAATGCCAAGATACAAATCCAATTGTTTGGAGTAATCTGATTTGGAGCTAAGGAGTAGAAGTTTAAAATCCCTACCCATTACATGTCTTCATACACAGGCATTTTGTTGTACAAAAATGTGCATGCACGCTGATGGGGTAGTGGTGCCCTCAACTCAATATTGTCAAGTACATCATATCTTCGCCCAATGGCATTGACAACGGCCTAAGACAACTTCCCAGGAAGATCTCAAGTCATCCAGTACAGACCAAGCTCTATGGGTTCATCACAGACTGAAATCCATGAGTCCATCGGTTCGGCACCCCTGGCCCCTGATGTAGAAGCAACGTTGCTAGCCCTTGAGTTGAGGGGATAGAAGGGGAACAAGTTATAAGGGCCCTATGGTATTGGGAATGCTTATGCCTTGAGGAACGACTGCGTTCACAGCATTCTGGAGACCTTTCACGCCTCTGTTATGGTTTCGAAGGTTATTGACGGCCTCTGCCATAGTCATGGCCTCATTCACGAGGGGTTATCGGAACCCAAAATCCCTGGGTCTCCCTTAGTTCAGAAACTCAGCAGAGAAAAATATCTCCTTAACCATACTTTATGATGACACAGAAAGGAGAGACAAACTTACTGTTGAAGCAAAAAATGAAAGCAAGCAACAATAAAAGTTTAAGCAGAATTTTCACAATAACAATGAAGAAAAAGTAGAGAAAAGACGAAGACAAACGGCATACCCCAAATCAGGACTAACCCAAAGTGTGATGAACCATCATAAGAAGTTAAGAACCAATAGTTCAAGCCATGATCTTGTAGGACCGTGCCAACAATTCAAACCATACACATTCCACAACACAATAAGAGATAATAAAATAAATAGCAGAAGTCTTATTAATAATAAATTGAGTGTCTAATATGATATAAAAAATAATAAACTGCTTATCTCCATGTGAAACCAAAACATACATACTAAGTAAACTATTACATGTCCTCATAACTCAATTAGGAAATAAAACTAAGAGTAAACATGTTGGAAGCACTTGCATGAAGAATCACGCTCCTCCTCTATAGCTTGTAGGTCCATAGCCGCTATGTGTCTATACGACAACGGGTTCATATAATCTTCAACGGTAATACCTGCATCATCAACTAAAAATAAATGACGTCGAGGGGTGAGCACACAACACGGCTGAGTGAGTAAACAAAACAATACACAAACATATGCATGCAGTCATATTCATATCTTTGGGTCTGGTATAAGCTTGCAAATGTGCTATGGTAAGGACAGGCGGCCATCACACCTCCACGCATGAGAGTGTGAGCACGCCCAATGGATCACACACTGCTGTTTTCCCACATCACCCACTATGAAATAGAGATAGAGCTAGAGTACCTGAATCACACACAGTCAATACTCCCCTTAATACACTATCCATACCAATACGTATGCCCCAACTGGCGAGGGCTTGCAAGTTAGGTTCTTGACTAACCAATCCTAGATGTCATCAATGGTTTGTATCCAAGGCCTTATCCTAGCATCCCTTAATATGCCCATAGAGATAGAGCTAAGGTTAGTTGACAGAGCTTATAGCCACACACTGCGTACACCTCCCCTGATACCCTACGATGTACTAGTTCCACTAAGGAAAAAGCGATACGATGATGTCAATGCAAAAAACAGAATAGAGATAGCACTAGAGCCTAACGGATCACACACCGCTACACTTCCCCTAATACTCTACCCTATCCAACACATCGATTATACACACAAGCACATGCCTATTCCTATTGTCATCATCATACCAAATAAGAACAATATTAAAAATATGCATGAACATGTATATAATAAGTATTGGATGACAAGTGAAATGCACAAACAATTATACAAGCATGGCATCATATCAGTTTGACAGAAAAGTAAAGGTAGTTTGTTATTAGTCGATTAGTTTAGGTTTTGTTCCCTTACCTGTAAACAATATATGTCCCTCTTCAAAGCTTTGGAAGTTACCTTGAATTAGTTGAAAACCCAACCAATTATGAATTTTAAGTTAGGGTATAATTGTATCAAGTTATAGTAGTCGAAAACCCAAAACATTTCTTTCAATTGTTGACTGGTCGACTCTGTGGTCTCCATTATATGTTGACCAAACATTGTGCAGTTGGCTCTGTGGTCGTGTATTGTCAACTGCATAAGCGACCACACAAACCCTAGGCACTTCCCAAGAGTTTATGGTCCACTCACTGGTCGCACTATATAGTCTACCAGTGATCCGACCACATAATTTTTATCATGTTGGTCTTTCAAATCTGGATTTCCTTTGAGCTAACTCCTTAACTTCTCACTGGGATTCATTCTAGGGTCATTCTAATAATGGTTTCCAATTAACAACTGCCCTTACCTATTGTCCATGATTTTCCTACTCTTTGCTTGGAGGATCTCATGATCTTAGTTACAGTATTGGGTTTAACTCACCATCTCAATGATGGGAGATCAATTCTAACCAACCTAGTATCTACAGAGATAGGTTTCTTACCTTAGGTTCCTTGATGTAGAGAGATGGAAACCATCGACAAGCTTCTCTGCAAGTCCTTCTCCAAGCCTTCCTCTTTGAGTCTCCTTCTCCTTCTCTTCTTCTCTTTTCTCAGTTCTAGGGTTTGAGATTGATCCAAAAGAGTGAGACAGGATAGAGGGACATCCTCTATATTGAGAGAAAATCTCTACGACCTCTGTATACTTTGGAGCGGCTAACCAAGCTATATGTTACATAGGGTACCTGAGAGTATTGTATCGGATCGAGACCTACGCTTTACTTCCAAATTTTGGGAGGGATCAGAGAAGGCAATGGGAACGAAGTTGAAGTTTAGTACTGCATTTCACCTTCAAACCGATGGACAGTCAGAGTGGACCATTCAAATTCTAGTAGACATGCTCCAAGCCTGTGTAATTGATTTTAAAGGAGCATGGGATGAGAAGTTGTCGTTGTTCGAGTTCTCCTATAACAACAGTTACTAGGCTACTATACAGATGTCACATTATGAAGCATTGTATGGTAGAAAATGCCGAACTCCCCTATTTTGGAATGAAGTTAGAGAATGAAGAATCATCAGACCTGAATTTATAAAAGAAACCTGTCAAGTAGTGGACGTAATCAAGGAAAGAGTTAAGACAGCTCAAAATAGTTAGAAGCAGTATGCGGATAACCAACGTTGAGATCTTGAATTCGCTGTAAGTTACAAGGTATTCTTAAAGATATCACCTATGCATGGTTTGAAGTGGTTCGACAAGAAGAGAAAGTTGTGTCCTAGATACATTGGACCTTATGAGATTTTGGCAAGACGTGGTAAGGTAGCATATTAGCTTGCACTACCACCATCTATGTTTGGTGTACATGATGTATTTTGTGTTTCGCTATTGAAGACCTACAATAGAGATCCTACCCATGTTTTGACTGCGGATCCACCAGATTTGACTGAAGACCTGACGTTCGAAGTGGTATCATTTGAGATCATTAGTTGAAAGGTTCAACGTCTTCGCAACTGTGATATCTGTTATGTTAAGGTTACGTGGAGAAGCCAAGATGTGGAAGTGATAACATGGGAGGAAGAAAATACTATGCGGAAATAATATCCTCACCTATTCAACTTGGAAGGTATGTACAAATTTTGAGGATGAAATTTATTTAAGGTGGGGGGAGTTGTAAGACCCGCACTCCACTAACCTGGTTTAACGGTGTCGTGCCAGGTCTTCTCATCATTATTTGCTCGAGTGAACCGATCGTATAAAGGAACCACAAGACCAAGTAAGCCAAAAAATAGTCAAAATAGTCAAATTTAGTTGTGTACTCGACTGTTAGAGTTTGTGTGGTCGACCAGTTAAACTCAGGAATCAAACCAGTCAACCAGTCAACTTACAGGTTGACTGATCGACTGTTTGGGATTGTATGGTTGATGGATTTTACAACCACAAAGTCGACCGGTTAATCCTAGATCTGACTCCATGTTTAGAAAACTTACCAAATTTGAGAAGATCTCTTTCTTAGTTGAGAAATGACTCCATATGGAGATTTTCACTCTATATGGAGGACGTCCCTCTACCCTCTCTCACAATGAAACAAGTTGTCTTGGTAAGACTATCAATAATCACCCAAACTGTGTTAATCAATCTGGGAGTCAATGGTAAATCGATAATGAAGTCCATGCTGATGCAGTCCCATTTACAGGCTCATTTAAGTAATGGTTATAGTAAGTCGGCTGGTCTTTGCCTTTCAGCCTTTACTTGTTAGAAATTCAGATATTGGAACACATGTCAAGCGACATCAACTTTCATTTTCTCTCCACCAATATAACCTCTTCAGATCATGGTATATTTTAGTACTTTCAGGATGTACCGAATACGGTGTGGAATGAGCTTCTAATGTTATTCTCTATCGAAGGTCTGAATCTTCACTTTCAGGTATACATAATCTTCCTCTGTATCTCAGTACCCCTTTCGTATCCAAGGTAAAATCAGGATTCAGCTTGCCCTTTTCTAGGTCTTCTTACACAGTCCTTAGGTAAGGATCCTATAGGATTGTTGTTTTCACCTCGTCCATCAGGTCAGGTAGAATCTTTAATGCGGCGAATTGGAGTGTGAACTTATGGATAAGACCTTGCTCTTCTGAGCCATTAGGAGATTCAATTAGGTATTGCTTTTCGTCCCAATCAGACACTGTTGTTGTAAGGCTTAATGCAGCATTTATGCTAGGTCCTCTGTCTAGCTTCAATACCCCAATTCTGCTCAACGCATCCGTCACTACGTTGGCCTTCCCAGGATGATATTGAATATCACTGTCATAATCCTTCAACAATTCAAACTATCTTTTCTGTCTTATGTTCAACTCTTTTTGGTTAAAAAGATGGGTGAGGCTTTTGTAATCTGACTTGATTTGGAACTTCTCACCATACAAATAATGTCTCCATGTCTTGATTACATGAATTACCACCACAAGCTCCAGATCATGAGTAGGGTAATTTTTCTTGTGCTCTTTCAATTGTCTTGAAGCATAAGCAATTATCTGCTTGCCTTACATTAGAACATATCTTAAACCTAATTTGGAGGCATCAGTATACAGGGTAATTGGCTACCCTGGTACCAGAATGGTCAAGACAGGTGCAGATATCAACTTTGACTTCAAAGTCTGAAAGCACTTTTCACATTGATCAGACCAAATTAACTTCTCTCCTTTCCTGGTCAGCTTGGAGAGAGGTACAACGATTCTAGAGTAATCCCCCATAAAAAGTCTGTAGTAGCCGGCTAACCCCAGGAAACTTCTAATCTCAACAACGTTCTTAGGCGCTTCCCACCCTACGATGGCTTCTATCTTATTAGGGTCCACCTTTATCCCTTCTAAAGATATTACATGGCCCAAGAATGAGAATTCGCTCAACCAGAACTCACATTTCTTAAATTTGTCATACAGCTTCTCCCTTCTTAGCCATATAAGTCTGCTTTAAGATCCATCGCATGAGTCACTTTGTCCTTGGAATAAACCAATATGTCATCTATGAAGATTAGATCGAAGTATCCAACTTGTCATGGAATACACGGTTCATAAGCTCCATAAAAGATGCTGGTGCATTAGTCAACCCAAAGGACATGACCAGGAACTCATAATGTCTATACCTTGTTCTAAATGCTGTCTTTGGAATGTCACCATCCTTAATCTTCAATTGATGATATTCAGACCGTAGATCAAATTTGAAAAATACTTTCGCACCTTGCAACTAATCAAATAATTCATCGATACGAGGTAATGGGTATCAATTTTTTTATCATGAGCTTGTTCAATTCTCGATAGTCTATGCACAGTCGAACACTATCGTCCTTCTTCTTCATGAACAACACCGGTGCTCTCCAAGGTGATATACTTGGCCGGATAAATCCCTTGTCCAATAACTCCTATAGTTGAATCTTTAGTTCTTTTAATTTCGTAGAAGCCATCCTATATAGTGCCTTAGATACAGGTGTCAACCTTGGCAATAAGTCTATAACCAACTCAGTTGCTCGATCAGGTGGCAATCTGGGTAAGTCTTCTGAAAATACATTCGAAAACTCCCGTACAACTTCTATATCTTCCATCCGTGGCACTTCGTTGGTGACATCTACCATGGATACCAGATATCCAACTCTTCCCTTCTCAAGGCATCTCTTAGCCTTCAATGCAGAGAGAATTAGCTTCCATTTACGAGGAAGTTTAGCCCCCATAAATTTGAATTTTGTACCATCCTTACCCTTGAATGACAACTTCTTCTCGGCACATAGTAGACTCGCAGAATACTGAAATAACTAGTCCATTCCTAAGATGACATCAAAGTCTGCCATCTCGAGCTGAACTAAATTTGCATCCATACTCTTTCTATTAATAAGTACTGGGCACGGTCCATAACATTTGTCTAATATAACCTCTAATCCCAACGGTGAATGTACTAACATTTTGAGGTCTAAAGGTCTAAAGGGCATGTCCAACTTCTTTCCAAAAGAGATGAATATAAAAGAATGGGTAGCCCTAGAGTCAAAGAGAACTCTGGCGGGCACACCAGCTCTGGTTACAATACCTGTAGTTCTTACCTAGGTTTAGTCTATAAGCTCACATAAGGTACTGTAAAAGAATAAGGTTAGGTCAAACCTGTGACCAGATCAGGTGATGCGGCTGCATCTTCAGAAGTCACGGCATAAACCTTTCCTTGCTGCAACTGCTTCTTGGGCTTAAGACAGTTCTTTGCATAGTGCCCCACTTGATCATAGTTGAAGTATTTGATGCTAGAAGTCACCTCCCTAGTTGAGGTAGAACCGTTTGAGTAGTCTTGGCTACCGCATTATTATTCTGTGGCTTGAATGGTTTGAAAGTTTTATAATTTCCTCCTTTGAATAAATTCTCATTTTGTCTCTTCAAACCACGATTCTGGGCATAGTAGCTTTCCTTCTGGCTCGACCCCAACACTTGAGCAATCTACACAGCTTCATTATAAATCTTTTTTTCCAATCCCAAGACATGCTCCTGAATACTTCCCCTTAGTCCCATAATGAACCTTCAGGTCTTGGTATCTTGCTCTTGCATGCTGGCTAGGGCAAAAAAGAATAACTCTTTATAATGCTGTTGATAAATATTTACAAACATTTGGCCCTAATATATACTCAAGAATTCCTTTTCTATTTGATCTCTGAAGCTTCTGGGAAAGTACTTCTCAAAGAATGCTTCCTTAAATATATCCCAAGTTAATTAAGGTTACCTAGTCAGCAAATAACTATGAGTAGACTTTTATCAATGATTCACATTTTTGTTCAGCATGAAGTTTGCACATAGTACCTTCTCCTCTTTTGAGATAATCATCATCAGGAAGTTCTTCTCCATTTTGTTAATCCAATAGGCCAGCCATAATGGGTCAAATGGTTTGCCTGTGAACTCTTTCAGCTTCATCTTCAAAAAATACTCTACAGCTTACATGTCCATAGCCGTCACATGTCCATACGACGGCGCATTCATATAATCTTCAACTGTAATACCTGCATCATCAACTAAAAATATACAACGTCGAAGGATAAGCACACAACACGGCTCAGTGAGTAAACAAAACACTGCACAAACATATGCATGCAGTCATATTCATATCTTTGGGTCTGGTATAAGCTTGCAAATGTGCTATGGTAAGGATAGGCGGCCACCACACCTCCACGCATGAGAGTGTGAGCACGCCTAATGGATCACACACTGTTGCTTCCCTACATCACCCACTACGAAATAGAGAAAGAACTAGAGTACTCAGATCACACATTTCCAATACTCCCCCTGATATTGTATCCGTACCAATACGTATGCCCCTACTAGCAAGGGCTTGTAAACTAGGTTCGTGATTAATGTCATCAGTGGTTTGCATCTAAGGCCTTACCCCAGCATCCCTCAATATGCCCATAGAGATAAAGCTAAGGCTTGCTAGCAGAGCTTACAGCCACACACCGTGTACACCTCCCCTAATACCTACGGTGTACTAGTTCTGCTAAGGTAATGGCCGTACGATGATATCAATGCGAAGAACAGAATAGAAATAGAGCTAAATCCTAACGGATCACATACCGCTACACTCCCCCTGATACTTTATCCTATCCAATACGTCGATCACACACATAAGCACATGCCTATTCCTATCATCGTCATCATACCAAATAAGAATAATATTAAAAATATACATAAATAGATATATAACAAGTATTGGATGACATGTGAGATGCACAAACAATCATACAAATATGGCATCATATCAGTTTGATATAAATGTAAAGGTAGTTTGTTATTAGCTGATTAGTTTAGGTTTTATTCCCTCACCTATAAAAGATATCTGTCCCCCTTCAAAGGTTTGAAAGTTACCTTGAATTAGTTGGAAACTTAACCAATTTATGAATTTTAAGTTAGGGTTTTATTGTATCAAGTTACAATAGTCGAAAACCCAAAACAGGTCTTTCAATTGTTGACTGATCGACTTTGTGGTCTCCATTATATATCGACCAGACATTGTGCAGTTGGCTCTGTGGTCGTGCATTGGTTGACCCTATAAGCGACCACACAAACCCTGGGTACTTCCCAAGAGTCTATGGTCAACTCACTGGTCGTACCATATAGTCGACCAGTGATCCGACCACACAAAATTCTATCATGTTGGTATTTCAAATCCAGATTTCCTTTGAGCTAACTCCTTGTCTCATCAATGGGGTTCATTTTAGGGTTATTCCAATAATGGTTTTTAATTAACAATTTCCCTAACCTATTGTCCATGATTTTCTTGCTCTTTTCTTGGAGGATCTCATGATCTTAGTCACAGTATTGGGTTCAACTCACCATCTCAATGATGGGAGATCAATTCTAACAAACCTAGTATATATCTATAGAGATAGGTTTCATACCTTAGGTTCCTTGCTGTAGAGAGATGGAAATCATCGAGAAACTTCTCGGCAAGTCTTTCTCCAAGCCTTCCTCTCCAAGTCTCCTTCTCCTTCTCCTTTTCTCTTTTTTCAGTTCTAGGGTTTGAGATTGATCTAAAAGAGTGAGAGATGGTAGAGGGACCTCCTCTTTATAAAGATAAAATCTCCATATAGAGTCCTCCCTCAACTAGGAAAAGGACCTCAAATTTAGAAAGTTTTTTTAAATACGGAGTCATATCTAAGATTGACCGATCGACTTTGTAGTGGCAAAATTCGTCGACCACATAATCCCAAACAGTCAATCGGTCAACCTGTAAGTTGATTGGTTTGATTCCTGAGTTTTACTGGTCGACTATACAAACTCTAACAGTCAACCACACAACTAAATTTGACTGTTTTGAGTATTTTTGGCTTATCTGGTCTTGTGGTTCATTCATATGGTTGGTTCGCTCGAGCCAGTAATGATGGAAAGACCTGGCATAACACGGTTAAACCGAATTAGTGGACTGCGGGTCTTACAATAACCTATTTATAGGACTTGGAGGGATCTCCAAGAGACCTACCTCTTCAGATTTCAAAGTGACCGCCAACGAGATAGTTTCCAATTTACACCTCTGCAGGCATGATGGTTTGTAGGCTTTGCCTTCCCCAAAAGTAATCCACGTAGCGTTCCCCCAGCAGCCACAACATCTGAAGAAATGATCATTGGATCTGAAAAGACGAGTTTCTTTTTCGATTGGGATGGAGAAAGATCGATGTGGCAGCCAACGAATCGATAACTAGTCGAATCGTCAAAAAATGCTATAATGACAACCTGAGACGTCTCGACTTTCAAGTGATAGAGTGCGCCATGTGGTGACTAACTTCCTGCATGCTTATATTAGCATTAAATGATATGGAGTTATACCCAAAGATCTTATAGTATATCGTATTTATTGTTGACGTCATATAGCTAATCATGCCTTTTTAAGGAAAATTTAAAAAGATTCCATATTGGTTAGTTAGAAGATGACCCGATCTCCGTTAAAAGCGACAAGCATTATTACGCTTCTTGTCATCCCATATGGCTCTAGCTGCCACGTAGCTTTACTTTGGCCAACCCCAAGGGGCCGACCTAGAGTGGCCGACCCGAGAAACTTATATTCACATGTGAGATCCTCTCATTAACCAAAGCAAGTGCGAATAAGACAACATCGCTCCACCGACCCTACCATGCTCGGAAGAGCAAGGGGCAACTGTTAGGATGGTTCAGAATAAGGCCAATCAGAGATCAGCATGTGGCTTTTCGTGGATCATTTAGATATCTTGACAGGTGTCAGCATCAAAGAAGATCAGAATCTTCCTAGACCCTATTTGAGCATGCACCACAAACGAGCGGGATATCCACTTGATCGGGAAGAAGTTGTTTTTCCACTCTATGATTGTTCCTAACACTTGTCAAGCCCCCTAAGCAAGGAGAGGCATACCCCCAAACGATACTGAGGCACCTCAGAATAGTAATCTGACATCTCACCTCCAGATCTCGATCGGATAACAAGGATCCAATCTTCGACCTTCCATATCCCTACCATTAAGAAGTACATACACAAAGACTCCCTGATCGTAACGGGAGGTTCCCTACAATCCCAGATGGGGTACCAAGATGACAGCAACTGCAAGGGAATGTTTATGCTTTCATATCCCTACCACTAAGGAGCACATACACAAACTTTTATGCTTTCTACTTACATACTTCCCCTGCTATCAAAGTTGCCCTTTTCTACCTTGAACCTGGACATCTCTTTCTCAGGTTCATCTACTTATCGCTCTTGAGCTAACTTAGGCATAGGAGGGTTATCCAACCCACTCAACTCGGTTGTCTGTATTATCTTGTAACAAGTGTCTTAATCAGAGGATCGATCCCTTGAGCTAACTTAGGCATCGGAGTGGCCCTCGAGTTATCCAACCCGCTCAACTCGATTGTCTGTATTCTCTTATAACATGTGTCTCAATCAGAGGATCGATCAAAACCTGGCAATAACAAGTATCAAGAAAAATTTCCTCCTCTATTTTACTATTTCATAGCAACAAATAGCAGACAACTCCCAATATGATCTCATCCAATTTTCAACCAAATCAATCTAAAATTGGGCATAATAGTCATCCACTAACTTGTTTCAACCAAGTTTTGAGGAGCATGGTAGGATCCAACATCTCATTTAAGCTTTTGGGCAAAGTTGTGTTTGAAATGTTCTATTGAAGTGTTTTTTTTTTTTTTTTTCTGTTTTTTTGGAATAATATTTTGTAAAAGCTTGAGACTCATTTTTGTTATTATGCCTTCTAAAACATGGTTTTTTTTTTTTCATTTTTTATTAAAAAAAATTTTTTTTTTTTCAAAAAATATTTCATACTTAGTGTTACCAAATGGGTCTCTTTCTTATAGAAGTATTCTTTAAGAACATAAACATATATAAAAAAAATACTTTTAACTCATTAGCATTTTTTAAAACAAAAAAGTTACCAAACAATGCCTTGCTAACTAAGAATTCCTTATTTTGTTGATTATCTCCAAACGTATTTTGTTCCGTTACTCCTCTCTTGCCTCTCCTCTTACCACGATGTCGTAGCCCAGGATTATAAGGAATGATGGCATTGCTAGGCTAGATTGAACTAGAAAATCCAATGCTGGAGGATGGTAAAGTACTCCGTGAAGGACATCAGAACCCAATTTCACGGTGACCAAAGTTCCCAATGTCAAATATTGACCTTGAAAGGAAACTTAGGATGTAACCATGACACTTACCGATGCCAAGATGGTGCAAGACACTTCCCTATCAAGAGACTCGGATCCAAGTTCAGGCTGTGAAAGCAGTCCAGTTGGTGTGTTCGACTAGAACTCTCGATGAAAAATCCGTGCATCCATACGATTACAGTTAGTTCCTGCTTCTCCAGTGAACTTTCTGTGAGACTCCCGGAAGGAGAGCCCCGTCATAGTGTTGCAACAAGGCTTGCTTCCAGACAATCATAGAAAGTTCTGAGCTCTCTGAAAGGCTCGTCGAATGTACGGTCGCACAGATGTGCATCCGGACCCGCTACCAAACACTCACTGTAATGCGGGGCCTATTCCCAATGAATGTCCGATTGGACATAAACTCCAGCCGGAGTATATACTGTCGGACAATCTGGAGCTTCTGTTATAAGTTGAAGAACCTAATCAGGGACTATGTACCCTAGCCTACTTGCCAAAGGGTCATGCCTAGGCATGCTATGGGTACTAAAATGCAAAAAAATTATCTCCTGCTCATTTGTCGTCTCTGAAGGGCAGGATTTCAATCAGTCCACCTCCCCATGTATTGGTAGGTGGGCCGATTGATCCCCAGCCCTTGGATCAACGGCAGGAACCTCCTGCCACGGGAGAGGATTTAAGTCCTACTAAAATCCATTTGTATAATCTACTTAAGATCCAAGCTAGATCAACTGGTCTAACAATTAAGAACTTCACTATAGGTGTAGCATGAGCATGCAAGGCATGCCTCTATTCTCAGAGAGAGCATGTAGTTTTCACCTAATAGGTGAGGCGTAGTTTGATTTATTTATTTATTTATTTTGCTTATTAATAACCTTCGGTGTTTGTGATACATTTTAATTGAATTATATGTCATTCAATATCTATGATATTTGTTTATACATTTGCATTATAATTGTATGAAGGTGATATCATGATGTTTGGTTAGCACTGTGTGGTAATACGTAGCTGGACAGACTGGGGACATGGTTATTATATAGGCAATGCTTTGCATATGCCGGTATCCTAGTAAGGTGATGTGACCTACACTATTTCTTTATTTATACTCTAATTGTGTGGATACCCTTATGTGTGGAATGTGGGTTTTGTGATGGTGTACACTATTTATGTGATCTTGGGGTTGGACCGGGTTGGTTAAGAATGGCTCAGTCACACTCCCAAGATATCAGAAAATGGGACGTGATAGTTTTCATTACAAGACCTTTTTTCAAATCTCTACGTTTGTCTATATTGGGCATGTCATTCTCAAAAAAAATATTGTCTGGCCGTGTTGTCGCACCAAACTGAAAGGCCCTTTAGCTCGCCGGGATTCTCCTGCACAGGAAGTAAGGGTACCGTAATGATGGTTAGGTGGTTACACCCTCTGACCACTCCGATGCCTAAGTAAGCTCGATGAACAAACAATATGGAATAGACTCAGAAGACTATCCCTTTTGTCAAAGAGGATTTTGGTAACTTTCTCTATCTAAGTCTAGAGGTTGGAATTCAGTGTGTGTTTACCTATGTCCATCCTCCATTGTATAGGCTGGAGATGGTCTAAGTTTGGAATGTTTGACATCTCTCGTGGTGACGCGAGATGTCTTCCCTGAGGGCATGATCCACGTCCGCTAATGTGGAAATTAGGAGGATCCCTCCATGCTGAGTCATTCAGGGAATGAATCCATTGTCAAATTGCATTAATTGCTCCATGGTCAACGCGTAGAGAATCTTCATGTTTGGAAAGAGGATTTCTGGGGTGGGGCCCTCCATTGACTACGGGGTATACCGCTAGTGTAGGTGGTGATGCCTCGCCCATTGGACTTTGTGGTGACTGAGGCTCCACTAATCCGAGGCTTCATCCTTCCAAGGCTCTGACTCTCCGATGTCCCAAGGTTTCGACCCTATAAGGTCCTGAGGCACTGATCCTCCGAGGTTACGACCTTCCGAGGTTCCTACATCGGGATTCAACAATCTGCGGTGCAGCGATCGGTTCTGGTTAACACTTCGGATGCATTAGCCATCATACACTTGTCGACACTTTATTGAGGGGTTGTTATCACCCATATCAGGCCGCATTTTGACATGGACTATAGTACAAATCTATTGTGTCATGAATTCTTGTTAAATTTCTTTTGTTTCCTAAATATCTCCCTCAGAATTTTCTTATTTTTTTTAGCTTTAGTTTTTTTTTCCTCTCTCTCTCTCTTTATTTAAATCGTTCTGTTTTTTTTATTTTTTTTTTTTATTTTTTTTTTTTTAATTTTCTTTCTTTGTTTCATTTTTTTGTTTCATTTGTTTCATTCATGCGTCTTTAGATTTGTAGTTTTTGTAAGAATTTCATTCTTGTCCTATAACCTTATCTTCCGATTCCTTTTTCTTTTTTCGATGGTATCTCTAAAACCTATTTTAGTTGTTGATCTTGATTTCCAACGGATTTTCTTGATTTTCTTGGTTACTGATCACTCTGATGGATTTCGTTAATTGAATTCCTCATTTATCGATTCCTATTTCCTTTCTCAGATTCATTGCTTGTTCGTATGAGTTCTATAAGTATTTTGTAACCTCTATTCATCTTTGGGGTTTCGGTATTCTGTCCATTTATGCTTAATTTATCTTCTATGTGATGCGATACACCAACAGTATATGTTCAGAATGATTTCTTCTATATAATGGTGCTATATTCCCTTTTGAGAGATTCTTCTGAGATATTTTTGGTTTATTTACTTTGTTTTTCTTTGTCTTTTTCGACAGATCTCGATAAGAAATTTGTGTATTCTTGTTAGTCTTAGGGCCCGTTTGATAAAACTTCTGCTTCTGGATTCTGGATTCTGGTTCAAATTTGGATTCTACTCCAAGCTACTCTAGGATTATTTTGGAGTAGAAACTTATTTGATAACGCAATTCTGAAATGGATTTTAGAGCATATTTGGATTAGAAACATGTTTGATAACACACTATCCTTCCGATCGAAGTCTAGAAAAATAGTCGTAGTAGTGGTGGTGGACGGTGGTGTTGGTGGTGGTGGTGGTGGAGGCGGCGGTGGTGGTGGTGGTGGTAAAGGTGACGACGACGATGGTGGTGGTGGTGGTGGGTGGTGGTGGTGGAGGCGACGGCGGTGGTGGTGGGCGGTGGTGTTGGTGGTGGTGGTGGAGGCGGCGGTGGTGGTGGTGTTGGTGGTGGTGGTAGAGGTGGCGGCGGCGGTGGTGGTGGTGGCGGTGGTGGTGGTGGTGGGCGATGGCGTTGGTGGTGGTGGTGGTGGAGGTGGCGGTGGTGGTGGTGGTGGTGGTGGTGGTAGAGGTGGCGGCGGCGGTGGTGGTGGTGGCGGTGGTGGTGGTGGTGGTGGTGGTGGTGGTGGTGGTGGCGGTGGTGGTGGTTGTGGTGGTGGTAGTGGTGGTGGTGGTGGTTGTGGTGGTGGTGGTGGTGGTGGTCAAGTGATAGTCATGTGAGTGTCGACTCTTTTTTTTCTCTTAAAAAGTTGATCCAACAGCTTGGAGCAAGTATTTATGACTCCAAAATTTTGGATTCTGGAGTCATTCTGAATCCGGTTCACTCTGTGGGAGTTGGAATCTAATTGGACTTATCAAACACGCTTCTACTCCAAAATGGCTCCCTGGGAGTCAGAATCCATAGAATCCAGAAGCAGAAGTTTTATCAAACGGGCCCTTAAGTTATATTGTAAATTTCTTCTCCGGATTTTCATTATTTGGATTTGTTCTGATAAATTTCTCAAATTTTCCCCCACCCGGAGTTCATCAATTTTCTATTTTTTATCCAAAACTTTATATTTCTTCGATTTCATCGTCGATATTGTTTTAATAAAATGTTTGAGAGATCCCACTTCATATCTTATTGAATTTTATGGTTTCCATTCCTACTTTTAAACTTGTTGGTTTTGTTGGAGAATTTTAGGTGGTTTATCAGCAGCCTATTCTCGTAGGTTGTAACTAGAATGTCATGTATATCAACTGCCTGGCATAGATATACCAGTGGCCAACGATTTTTGTTTCTAGCATATGAATTGCTTAGCATGGATGTGCCACTGGGCCGCCACTTCTATTTTTGTCAGATAAACTGTTTGGTGTGATGATTGTGGATAAGGGTGTCAAAAATGGGCCCCGGCCCGGTAGCACGGACCGAACCAGTCCGATATAACCCGAACTCAACCTAGACCGAACCTTAATGGACAGGTTTCGGTCTCGGCTTGTAAAACCCGACACCGTTTCAGCCCAAACCGAAACCAGACCGGACCAGCCCGTTAAGAAGCCCGAACTAGCCCGAACTAATAATACCTAACCAGAGGTCCATTCGAGCCCAGTTTCTTAATTTTAATGGTTTTAAATTTTGATGGATTATATTACACTCTTATAGTTCACTTCTTGATCGAAAAGATTATATGAATCTAAAGTTGAAAAGAGTATGTTAATTGTTACAATTTACTGAATTACATGCATATAGAATGAATGATGCTAATTTTATAGATAAAAATAATAAAATAGGCTATAAATTTTACATATAAAATAGGCCCGATAAGCTTGATAAGTCCGATCCGGACCGAACCAGCCCGAAATCACCTCAATAAGCCCAACCCGATAACAAACCCACACCGGACCAGCCCGATAGTTATTGTGTCCAGCGCAGCCCAACCCAGCCCGAACTCTTAATGGACATGTTTTGGGCTGGGCTTATAAAACCCGACACCGATTCAGCCCGGACCGAAACCGGCCCGGACCGGCCCGTTGACACCCTTAATTGTGGATGTGCCAATGGGCTACCACATTTATTTTGTGAGGTTGGTAATGCTTGATTTGTGAAGCTGGTCGGCCAACCCAATTCTTA
Organism: Protea cynaroides; assembly: GCA_028583415.1. Classification (NCBI taxonomy): domain Eukaryota; kingdom Viridiplantae; phylum Streptophyta; class Magnoliopsida; order Proteales; family Proteaceae; genus Protea; species Protea cynaroides. Next base: position 56,289,643 of record CM053272.1, read on the forward strand.
GTCTAGCACATTGGCCAGGGTTAGCGTGAGACGATCCCAATCTCCATCAATGTATCCCCATTTGATTCATTATTTGTAATAACTGTTTTAGAATAAATGTTCACTGCAGACATAGGTTCACCCCGTCCTATGTGGATTCAAATCGTCTCATCCTTGAGATTCGGGAGGCGTGGCGGCGACTCCACTAGATGGTCGCCATGTGGAGGTCTGATGAATCTGACCCCTCCGTTCGAGCCGACAAGCTGAGCCGACAAGAGAGTGTCGGCTCCAACGGAGGGGTCGGATTCATCCGACCTCCACATGGCGACCATCCAATGGGGTCGCCGCCACGCCTCCCAAATCTCAGGGATGAGACGATTTGAATCCGTCCTATGTTGTATGTTGTGGTGCCATCCCCAATAAATGTTTGCATAAATCGAGACTCCAATGAGTCATTTCTTACGAGAGATTCTCATCTCTTAGCTACTTTTTTATTTTTGTGTGTGAGTCCGACCTTGTTAGAGAGTCCATTTCTAAAAATAAATTAAACAAAAAATATAATATTTCTTTTTTGTCTTTCAAAGTTTTTTTTCAATGTTATCTTTCAATTAGGTGGTCTATTTGTTTGACTAGTGGTAGTAGAAATTTATCAATTTTTCAATCTTTTAAACTTTGGTTTTCGTGGTCTATATGCTTGACTAATCGTCTTAGACACTTACCAATTGCAATATCTTGTTCTGAACTATGATTTGGACTTTATTCTGAATTGCTTGGTGTTTGCTTAAATTTTATCACGGAGATTAAATCTAGAAAAATTTTCATCTAACCCCCAAAAAGGATGTCAAATTCTATCTAACCCCAAAAGTTTTCAAATGTCCCATCTACCACCCAAAAGTTTCCAAATGTCTCATCTACCACCCAAAATTTTTCCACTGTTAATCAAAGAGAACCCACCCGTTAGTAGAGTCTCGTTAGTTGATGACGTCATCACTAATTAAAATTTTTTGGGACAATACTGCCCTTATTGTAATAGTGAAAGACCATTTTACCCTTCTTCTTATTCTTTCCTCTTCTGTTCTTCTTCTTTTCTTCACTGTATTTTGTACGGAGCTTCTTCAGATTCCCTTGGCCAGATCTAGAATCCAAAACCGTTCTTTCAGATTGTTATTCATCAACAGATAAGACCTTAAACGATGATCCAATAGGTAAGACCTTAAACGATCTGGGCCTTAAACAACTCTAAAATCAAATGAGAAGTGAATCGTAAGACCTTAAACTAGTGGGCATTATTCATCAACAGGTAATACCTTAAACGATTCAGAGGGCACGATTCGACTGATTTCTTCAAGGGGGAACCAGATTATGCTTTCTAGAAACTCCTTAAAATGAGAAAACCCAGATGGTCAGACAATCGATACCGTTTTGGGGATCTTGGGGATACAGGGAAACATTTGAGCGGCCAATGAGGGCAAACTCAGGCAACCCGTCCGAAGGGCAGTTCTCCATCCGCATACTGCTCTTCAAAAAATCTGCCTACGTTATCTGGGCGTCCCTCACATACTTGCAAAGAACTATGTTAGAACCTTTCAAAACCCTAGTCCTCAATGGAGCACTTCTTGAGGAAATATCGGTATCCAGAGGAATAAAAAGCTTTTCAAGAGGGATTTTGATCTGGGCCTCCTTAGGAATCAATAGATGATGGGGAGTTTCAATTCGGGTATCTTCCAAAGGAGCAGAAATCGAAGATGATGAGTCAGGAATCAAGACAGGTCCTACGGGAGAAAGAGTAGAAAAGGCTGTGCAGCAGAGAGTTGATGCAATTGGAAGCCTTGTCTTTGGGAGATGAAAGAGATGAGTGTAGAATGAAGATGAATAGATGGGGATAGAGACGGAGATAGGGGTATAGAAACGATGAAGATGTGTAATAAGCATTATATCATCAGAGCTACTACTCTGCTGAACTCCTCCAAAACTATTTCGTTGATGACTCGGGTTGAGGGCAGAGGAATCAATGGTGAGGAGGGGATGCAGAAAGAAAGGTCAAATTAATAATTTTACCTTTTCTTTAATGTCTTTCAGTTTCAAATACAAAGGGTAGAAATGTCTTATCACATTTTCAGTCAAGTTTGTCTGTTAATTGGGGCCGATTGAAGTTTATGCAAACCATTTGGGTGGTAGATGAGATTTTTGAAATTATTGGGGATTAGATCGAATTTGACATAATTGTTGGGGGTTAGATGAAAATTTTTCTTAAATCTATTATTATTGAGTTAAAGGCAGCTATCAAGCTGGGATTTAAACTCATATGGGTTGAACCAGATTCAAGTTCAATAGTTGGAATTTTACAGACAGGGGGTATTCCTTGGACTCTCTTGTAGGAATGGATTGCTCTCAATGTTGATCTAGTGGCTTGTAAGGTTCGATTTACCCATTACCTTCGCAAAACAAATACTGTGGCTGATAAGTTGGCTAAAGCAACAGCTAAGGCAAGGTGTTCTCAAACTTGGGATTCTTGAACTCCTTTTGTGGCTTCTGAGGTGGTATGGGATGCTTCCCAGGCTTCGGAATAGGTTTTTCTAGTTCTTCTATTCATATTCACCTGGGATAGCCTCTGCTGATGGCTATGCCGAAGATGGAGGTTTAACATCTCAATAGGGTGCATTGTACCTTTTTTTTCTCTTTAAATTTTTTTTTATTTTCTAGCAAAAAAAAGAAAAAAAAAAAAGCCTCTTTGGGATACGTAGGCAATTTGGGATAGAAATCTTAAATCCAGTCCACAACTTCAAAAATTTTTTGTTTCTTTTAAATTTTGGTTTCAATCGATATCAATCTCAAAAATTCAATCAATCTTCAATTTCAATTTTTAATCAGTTTCCAATCAATTCCTATTCTTTTCAACCCAATTTTTCAAATCAAAAAGTTTCTTTCTACCTACGCTACGTGGGAACCAAATTCAAGAATATTTCTAGGATATGTAGGCAATCTGTGGCAAACCCTAGATATGGTTAATCGGTAAAACCATTTTTTGTTTTGTTTAGCTTCTTTTCCCATATTGAGTGCAAGGGGGTGTAGACCCTATGAGATGTGTGTGAGGTCCGAAAGCATATTCGCCATGCACCAAATCCACCAGATTAGTTTTAATTGGGCCGTCATCTCATCATTTTTTCGATCCCTATACTTAATTGTTCTTATTTTTATTTCATTTCATAACATGTTTGGCATAACACTAGGTTAAAAGAAGCTAGTAATTTGACTTAGGATTCCCAAAAAGCTTAGTCATCCACTGATCATAAACGTTACACATAGAGTTTAGGAAAGAAATATATAGCGACACCAGTTTTGGGACTGTGCAATTTGGGTGTCTAACACCTTCCCAAATTGTAACAAGACATTTACCCTTTTTCTGAGAAGACCAAGTTCTAATCCATGTTGAGTTGAGAGTCATTACAGTCTTTTAGTGAGAGACATCATTTATAGGTCCTATACCTTTAGCTGACAACTCCATATTTTTACCTTATGTTGTCGTAAATGGACAAGATCACAACACAAAAGCCAATGGTATTTAGGAAGAATCCCCACATTTTCCATCAAATCCTAATACTTTCTTTTAATCCACGAACGTGAAGGCTTAGAGGGAAAACCCTATGTCATCAGACTGGGCACCTATGTTTGACTTGATTCTCGAATTAAGCACTCAAGATACGTAGGTAGATTGGGAATTCAACCTTTCTCTTGGTCATACATGTTTTCCAAGGGTTTTCGAGCCCAATCACCAGGTGGCGACTCATAATTTAACATATATTCCCATTTATTCAAAGAAACCTGGAGCCCAACAATTTCAAGTAGTGATTCCCTATGCTAGTTTCGAATGCAGACCAATCGACAGTCCCCCATATCGACGAAGGGGATAACGCCGAAGGTCAAACAACAGACGCTAAGCCCATGTGCGCCATCTTCAACATGCACATCGAACATCAGCGCCTCTCCCAAGGGAATGGACTACGGTGTCGACGACAGTGTGCATGTCTCTAGGGCAAAAAAATGGGGTTTCTACACTGTCTTTCGAATTATGCGTAAAGGTGAAAGTTTGGTTGTCACTTGAGTCTGCCATGGCCTGCCTTGATGATGCAGCCCATTCCCACACCCATGTGGCTGTCCCGCTCAACTCTCTATTCTAGTGGGCCAACCCCATGCTTTTAAAAAGTCAGCCCATATTCAAGCTAAGGCCCAAGGTGAAGCCCAATCTCAACTCATGGCAGTCCACAAGAACCACAACCAATTTTGGAACCAACACAACCAAGTCTGGACGCACCCATATGGTCCTTGCTGTGAAAATCAATTTTTAGCACATGTACTGACTTCAGGGTATTTCAAAATATTTATATTTTGAATTTTAAAACACTAAAAACGTAACAATTGTAGCTTTATGAGTTAAATTTCGTTTGGCTTTGATATGAGATTAATCCAAGCTATATTTATAGAGTTATGAAATTTTATTAAGTATATGCAAAATAGTATTTTCATGTGCTTTGGTGAATGATGATGTGGATACTTTTCTTAAAGATTTTTTATACTTTCTACACTAAATTGATTCTTCAGATTAATTGACTAAGTGCTATTTCCTAGAGTCTTCTCCTTGAGACAAGTTTCTTTGCCTAAGAACAAGAATAAACACACATTTGGACAAGTTTCTATGTATAGAATTATTAATTAACCATTTATGTTTCTCTTTTATTTTCTCTATGTATAATCTCAACCTTAGGATTATAGCGGATGATTGAGATTATTTTGAGATATTTAAGGGATTAAGGCTTATAAATAATGGGTAATTCTCATGTAATAGCAAGATGATCTGTGAATGAAATTCGGATTGAAGTTTATCTTCTCTTTTGAACCTTGAAGAGTTCATCTATTAAAACCTAGAAGAGTTTACTTCAATCATGAAGAGTTGGAGCTTTCTATCACATCTTGAAACCTAGAAAAGTTTCACTTCAACTTTGAGGAATTAAAACTTTCTTATCATACATTGAACCTAGAAGAGTTCTCCCTTGAAACCTTGAAGAAGTTTCATTCTATCCTAGAAGAGTTGGAATTTTATTCTTCATCTATATTCTTGAAGAGTTGTGGGCCACTATTGGAGTTTATTTACATCCTAGAAGAGAAGTGAGTCACTCTATCTTCACTCCATCAAAGTTACTTTCTTGTTCTTTGAATATTGAAAATTATCAAAAACTATTCTAGCACTTCACGTCACTTTTAGCCCATTTGAGTATATCTTACGCTCTGAATCTGGGAAAGCATTCTTCACAAAATGTACAACCCGATGAGTTATCTTTCATTTTCCATTGAAATCAGATCATTCAGATCTATATTGAAGAAGATACATACATTTTTCTGAAATTGTGCAAATCTGTCAAATTTACACATCTCGTGCTTGAGTGGGACCTTAGTAATTCACTCTCCGGATCAGTTATTTTGAGAAGCCTAGGTTGGCCTACATCACTTGAGCTCGAACATGGCTTGGGCTGAGATACCCTAGCCCTGAGGATCGTTTAGGGCAAAGAATCTTTTGCCCTGAGTCAAGGCCATGAGGAGAGGTTGAGGCCTAGGGCTAAGCCTGGCCTGACCCACCTTGGCCTTTCTTCTTCATCTTCTTTATGTTTTTTCTTCTTCGATCTTTTTCTTATTTCTTCTTCTTCTCCTAACCTAACCCAACCTTTCATCTCCCTTATCCCTCTCCATGGTCAGGGTCAATCAAGGTCAGCCCAGCCTAGCCTAAGATTGGGTCAAGGTTGGATTTTTCAGGCCCTTAGTTAGGGTTGAGCAGGTCCAGGCCTGATCCTAACTCGAGATTGGGTTTGGATTTTTATAAAGCCCAATCTTTGTTGCAATCCTAATTATGTGTTTTCCATTTATTTTGTTGCAAAGTTTGGATGGTAGAAGAAGATGGTCTCTTAGTTTTTAGGTAAGTTTAGCCCACCTTGTGGCTTTAGCTCAAGTTGAGCCATTTATCCAACCGAAACCACATAATCAACTAGCTAGTTCCGTTACAAACAGAATTACCATTTGCATTTTGTTGGAAAATGGAAATTGTCTTCCCAATAACAAAAGATATATAGGATATCTAAGTCGCTTTACTTTTAATCTCCTTGGAGAGCAAGACTAATCACTGCCAGAAGCCATCCCTCAGTTAGTTGAAAGAACATTCTTTTAACCATTAATTGACAAGGACGTATCTAAAATCACCAACATGTACGTTGGAATAATAGTACTTTAAACTTTTTAATTCGTTGTGGAAAACTGAAGTGTCTTCCCAGTGACAGAAGGATAGGACAAATCTTTAAATTTCCTTAAAAAGCAAGATTTTTCATCACGTCCAACCCATCTCTTGCCTATATAAAGCCATCCCTCAATCACGCAAAGAACAAGATGGTTTTGTAGTGAAGTAAAAGATAAAGATAAAGGGTACGTTATTAAAGTATTTATGGGATTTCATTACTGTTCATATTCAATAATCTCACACTTCAGAGATGGGTCTCAAACCACATCAACCGAGATAGGATCCACAAAAAATACACGTTATATACGTTTTGAGGGGGAACTGAGGAGAGAGGGAGAGAGAGAGAGAGAGAGAGAGAGAGAGAGAGACATCAAACGTCCCAAACAGCCAGAAGTTCCCCACAAAGTAGTGACGCTCTGTGTGTTAGTCTATTGTGGCATATACCAAAGTGATGGCCAAGTTTCCGACGCCTGATCTTGAATTCAGTGCAGATGAGAAGGAAATAATCGAGAAACTTGAAGCGAAATATGTGAGAAAAAATCGAGATGTTGACAACAAACACTTGATGGATGTGATCAAGAACATCTTTCACTCTTGCAATTTGGTTGGTTTTCCATCCCTTTCTTATGTCTTCTGTTTTTATTTTTGTTCTTTCACTCTTGAAATTCTGGAATGTGCTGTTTCTATGAGTTTCCCATAAGGTGGGATGCAGCTAGGAAAGGAAAGGTTTTCCCCATTCATCAACTAAACAATGGTGAGGGAAATTAAGTCTTTCCTTCACCTTTCCCTGCGTATCTGATTGTAAACACTGTTTATGTCATCCATGTATGCAGGTGAAAAATGGTTCCCCAAGTCCACTAGTGAATGCTGATTATGATTTGATCAAGGATGACATTCGCTACATCATTAACAAGCTCTCATGGAAGGTACCAGCTCGTTATTAGAGTTAAAACTGGACCAAACCATTCTGGAAGGCTTTTACAAATTTCCATGCATGACAAACGGTGGTAGCTACTTGCTAAGTCTTTGTTATCAAGGAATCCTAGGGTCACAGAATTCATCTCATCAGTAAAAAAAGTAGGGAGTGTGTTTGGAAAATTTGAAATCCTATATACACGTTCTGGACTCTTGAAGAGTGCAGATCCTTAATTTCCACCGCGTGAAAGAACTTCACGGGACTTAATCGCTGTTCATGAGGTGTGAGACCCAGTGTGCAGGTGTGGGACCCACTCCCATGGACCACGACGAGGTCTCATGAAGCTCTCCACACGGTGGACAAGATCGGGACTCCTCATAGAAGGGATACGTACGTATTTAAGAATTGTTGACGGGCAGATTTTCTTGGTTTGGTTTGGTTTTGATTGGTTTACTTAATGATCCCTATTGAATGAGATCCAGAATCCTTAGATTGACCGATCAGTACCAGTTTTGGATTTGGTTGATCCTCTATCTCAATCTGTTTTATTAGTATTTTAATGAAGATTGGACACGCATGGATTTCCCATTAATTAGATATCTGAATCGGATCAATTTTGGACATAATATATACCCGAATTTAGAACCATATCTTTGACTCTTCATTGTAATCTCATTTTCATCTTATCAAGGATTCCTCAATGTAATCTCTGTATATATTCTCTAATTATATCAAATTTAATCATCCCAATAGATAAATCCCTACCACAACTGTTGTTGTCATTAAAGCAGTTGTGATGACTTCATTAATTCCCTTCCTCTTAAGGTTAAAAGGTCGACAAATAATGTCTGGCTCCTTGATAACCCGGAGTGAATGCTCTTATATGGGGCTAGTTTTCTTTATTATTGAGTTCTGTTGACGACTGTATTTTTGGAAACTGGGGCTTCTTGAAGCTATCCTTTGTATATTCTTACATTTTTTTGTATCGTTCAGTTTTATATCTTGTGTATTTCTGTTTTTATCTCTCTTCTAAGTATAAGTCTTTTTCCTCTCTCTCCCTTAAATAATTAATTATCAATCGACTTTATTGTACTCCTATTTAACATATAAGATTCTAATATACCTGCTAGAATGTAGATCTCACCCATTATTTTTACATATTAAAAAAAATCCTTACAACATTTGATTATTCTAATTACATGTGTCCTTGAAAATTGACAGATAACATGCAATTCTGCATGCGAGATGGATGTAGATAAAACTGTGCATGAATTGTTGGATTTTCTTGGTGAGTTCTCATGGGATGCGATAATGGTGCTGATATTGGCCGTATTCGCCATGCAACATGGCGAACTTGTACTCCTTAAACAATCCACAGGTGAAAACCCAACTGCCAAATTTGTGCAGACCCTCAAGAATCCCCCATCGTCACTTGAATCGAATGAGGAGTTAAAACTTTACGTTGAAGAACCTCTCAAAAATCTGGTTGACCAAATGCTTGGTGTTGCAGAACAACTTGTTCAGTTCAAAGAACAAGCCTCAATTCAAAAAATTGAACTCAATTCTTCAGTAAGAAAGGTTTTTTGTATTGCTGCTTATCAGATCCTTCAAAGTGTTGTCAAATGCATCTCATCTACCATGGAATTCGGGGAAACGGGCGATAAGTAAGTCCAATCACTGGAGCGTGCAATCAAAAAATGGACTTAGATTTTGAATATATTTCCTTAAAAAATCTATTTTAACAATTGAATTCTTGTGGTTTCAGGTATCGAGATTTTCCAACTAAGATCGAACAGATAACAAGTTCTTGCAGATTTACAACTTTTCGTGACTATCTCAAAAATTCAAAGTTTTTTGAGCTAGGTCTCTCTCTCTCTCTCTCTATCTCTCTCTATCTCTCTCATATCCACATTACTAGTAGTCTAATACTAATCTTTGCAAAATGTTTGGAGATGCTTTTGCAGAGTACAATGGAATCATATGGACCTTTAAAAATGCAAATGATGTAGCGACAATACTTCTTAATATTTTCTACGCAAAGGGGAATCTTTTTCGTCAGTTTGATGGCATCAATAAGGTCAGTTGAAGAACAATGTTCCTTTCTGCTTATATAACTATATATAGCTCAGTCATAGTTGTGATGGACTAGGTTACAAACTTACAGTCGGATGGAAAAAAATCATCTGTGGCACTCTGTTATAGCAGAGTGCATCCTGATCATTGAGAATGCATCAATCACATATTCAAATGCACTCTCAATGACCAAGACTCGGATTCTATCATTGGTTTCAGAAATTGTCAGATTTTAAAGATCATATATTCCCTTAAAAAAACTAAAACTACCCCTTTAATAGCTCTTGTAATCAGTCCGTTACATTCAGATGGATTTTATATATGTACATACTTTTGGCCTTTGTATTTTTTTTTCCCTTTTTTATAAGACAACCGTTCTTTAATACAGCACGGTTCAAAACCAAGATGCAAAATGTAAAACACTTTTTCATGCACGGTCCCCAAAGCCAGTGCAACTGAAGTGGTAGTTTCGGTCTTTTAGGAAAATGATCATAGATCCAACGGCTACAAAACCGTGACAAAGTCCGGTTGTAACCACACAAAGCCAGACATTACCTACATACGTTGGTTTTATATGTTACAACATGAGTATATATATACTACATACGTTGGTTTTATATGTTACAACATGAGTATATATATATATATATATATATATATATATATATATGTGTGTGTGTGTGTGTGTGTAAAAGAGCTACACCAAAGGTTGTTGTATGTAGTGGTGATGTTTTTTCTTTCTCTATCAGCTGAAGAACGTTAATTTGGAGAACTTCCAAGGGAATTTTACAGTAGGCTTCTTCATTACAGAATTCAATGTCAAGGAAGAAGATTTCTCTGTTCTCAAAGACACGTACAAACAAGTTAAGAAAAAAGGTTTCGAGGTTCTTTGGATCCCGGTCGTGGATCAATCCATTGAGTGGAAAGATGAACTGGTTGATGATCTTGAGAAAGTAGCACGTAAGATGCCGTGGTGGTCACTGACCTCTCCTTTAAGCAGCAACAATCCAGTCTGGTGGTATATCAAGCAAGATTGGCAGTTCCGGAGGACTCCTATGTTGGTTGTCTTAGATAAATATGCCAAAGTCATACACACCAATGCACTTCCTATGGTGAATTATTGGCGAGAGGAAGCGTTTCCTTTCTCAATGGAAACAGAAGCTAAGCTCTGGAGGGAGAAAAACCCAACGATCACCATGATAATCGAGAAGATGAAACCATTGCCGGAAGTAATATTCTTTACCACATCTCCCATTTCTCTTTCGGATCTAAAGCAACGGAAAAACCCAAAAGATTTAGACAAAGACGAAGAAAAAAAAAGGGCCAAAAACCTGTGTCCGGTTGTGCCCCTGCGCCTTCACACATAAGGGGTGAAATGATTAGAGGCAAAGTGGTCCTTCACCCCAAGTGAGAGGATGCAGTCTGACAAAGAATTTTGTCCCAAAAAAAAAGAAGTTAACATTTTACGTTCAAATTTTCTTGCGTGATTTAAAAAAAAAAAAATTCTTTTTACATTGTCTTAAATTTTTTTTTTTTTTTTTTTTGGTAATACATAGTCTTAAATTCAACGGTTTTGGTTTTAGTATTTTGATTTTCGAAAGTAAGTATTGTAATTTTTTTTTAAGGTGGAAGACTGAAAGTTACTTACCCAAAAAAAAGGTGGACTGAAAGAGAATATTACATTTGAATCCCTAAACCCCTAGGTGAAGGTAAGTTTCGACGATTAACTAGCATAAAAATTTATTATAAGGCAAAAGTTGCTTTAAATAGACTTACCTGATAGTCTTATCAGGGTGATTCCCTAATTTAGAGTAGGATGATTTGGTAATTTTCATGGTTGGATAGATAGGACTAGGATTGGATTATCCATGTGTTATATTCCAAGAACTAATTGAATCAAATATTCTCCCATATATTAGTATGCATCATTGTATCTTTTTTAGCCTTCCATATATGCCCATGTATTCTCTTCTAGTCCCTAGATTTTCAAAGATTTAATTTGCCACTTGATCAAATTTGGTTGGGGCTAAAAATCAACATATAAGGTGGACATCTTGAGGTTTATTTATCCACAAAATTTCTTCCTTATTGAAAATTATTTTTTCTTTCTCTCAGTTATAATTTTGATTCCATAGTTTAAGCAGGGGGAAATCATTTGCGTCTATGGAAGCCAAGATATGAACTGGGTGCATGAGTTTTTGTGTTTCATCAACCATTTGGATGTGAAGGATGTTGAAGTGAAGATCATTACTGTTTATGTTGGGGCAAATCGGAGAAAACAAAAATTACTGAAGTTCGAAACTGAGAACAGTATATTTTGGAGTGAGGATATGATGCTTAGATTCTGGCGTGACTTGGAGAATGTTGCAGCCTCAAAGATGATTCAAAGCAGAGAAAATTTGGTGGATGCAATTAAGAATGAATTTGCAACTATATTAAGTTATGATTATAAAAAGGAAGGTTGGGCTCTGATGTTTAATGAATCTTCGAAATTCATTTTCAGTGGAAAGCAATTGAAATATTGCTGGGAAAATAAAAAATATTGGATAGAAAAGGTAAATAAGGGTGAGGATATTATGAATGCCATGACTGAGTATTTACAGCCATCGAAATTGGGTAGAGAGCATTGTATGCACTTGGCTGGTCCCAAAGCTAGTAATAATCTTGTGGTGGCTTGTCCAGAATGTGGACGTACCATGGAGAAGTCCTTCGTCTACAAATGTTGTGTTAAATGAGGGTTTGAGGAGACGTCTTTCGTCTTCTCTTCCGTAGGGTATCTTGGAGCTTTTGTAATGATGAATACAGCATCCATCATAGTATGTTTTACTTTTGCTTATGTTGTTTATTGTTGCTTGTGAGTCACTTATACGGGACTAGCTATTGCTTGTACTTCGCATGCGAATGCTTGAATAAATAGATAAATTAATAAAAGTAGTATCATTCCTTATTTTGTTCCCCCCTTTAATGATGAAGTATCCAATTCAATTACTGCAAAATAAACAATAAGAAGACTCAGATCCTCTCCAATGCCAGAGAGATTCCAGTACACATCTAACTACAGGGGATCATTTGGCACGTATACAAATACATTGGTATGGAGACCAGGTGATCCTCGCCTGTTGAATCTGTGCTTGACTCAATCCAACGCTGGATCTTTTTCCACAACAAGATGCCATGTTTCCTTGGCCCACGAGTTAGAATACTTTTCTGGTTGGCATAAATTTCTATCACATGGTGTTTCAGTCAAGGCCAAATTTTGTGGATAGGACTTAAAAGATTTAAATGAAATGTTAACTAGTTGGTTTTGCCAATGAAAAAAGGGGTCCTGGCCACTTCTCGATGCCTTTTGCAGATTAGTTTGAAGCGTTCATTGATACTGCTGAACTGTTAGAAATTCATTCCTCTGGCCCAAAGTTTACTTGGACGAACAGTAGAGTGGTGGGTCGTGTCTCCGCAGAATTAGACCGTAGCTTTGGGAATGCGGCTTGGTTGGACCTATATGTACAGCCTTTCCAGAAAGTCTTAACCCGATTTGGTTATAACCACTCACCAATTCTAATTGGTTGCTCAACTATCCCCAAACCGAAAAATATCCCATTTAGGATCCAGAGGTTCTGGACGGAGCATGAGGCTTTCAAAACTGTTGTGCATGAGATATGGAGCATTCCTATCACCGGAAATCCTTTGTATGTGGTGACTGCTAAATTGAGAAATCTAAAGAATCGCCTGAGATCTTGGTCTAGAGAAACATTCCCTAATATTGAGAAGGGGGTAGTGCAATCCAGAATTTGTCTTCAGGATGTCCAAGAAACTATGGAAATAGTTGGGTGCAATTCTTTTTTTGCATGAACAAGAACAGAAGCTATGCAAAAACATGATGAAAAGTGTTCACTCCATGAAGACCTATGGGTAGAGAAAGGGAGGTTGAAATGGCTTAAACATGGGGATCAAAACTCCAAATACTTTCATGCAAATGCCAAGGCAAGAAAAGTTAGAAGTTTAATTAAAGAGCTTCAAAAGGAGGACGGCACAGTTCTTGACAACTAGACTGACATTATACAATATGTGGTCCATGTTGATCACAGGTTGACACTGAGAGGGGGGGGGTGAATCAGTGTCTTCAAAAATTCTTCTAAATAATCCTTTGAAGACAGATAATGCCTTGAGCTGATGCTTTACTCACTAACCACAACCACACATTCACTGAAGTACTATCATACACACAGTCGTATGCACAACCACCTCGCTACAACAGGTGGTCAGGTCTACCATGTTGTACACACTCATCCTGCAGACCATTTCATGCACTTCACAATATACAGCATATGCACAATCTACAACACAAGATATACGTGGTTCACCACCACAGTGTGTGATGGCTAGTCCACGGAGTAATGCCCTACGGGCTCTATATATACTCAATACTCTACTTTTAGCTGTCTACACAGCAGGGAGTACATACACCCAGTTTACCCAGTATAAAACCAGGAGGGCACAGATGTGCCAATAATTCAGGTACCAAAGTACCAGTGCTCAGCACTCGCTGCACACACTACACTTAACCCGCACCCACGGGAAGCAAACAATAATAGTTTTTGGGCTTATATCAATGCCCTACAATTTAATCCCAACTAGCTAGGCATTCATCATTTACCACCTACAGCTAGCATATATTGAGTACAAGAATTAAACAATGCAATACATACAGGATTAGAAATCTTACAACCCTTGTCTGACATTTTTTGGTACTGTGGGAAGACTCTGGGATGTCTCTGTAAAGCCTGGCATAGCTCTCAGGTCTATTGGAATCTTCAATGAACAATTTCAACACCAAACCCTAGCCTCCCTTTCCATTTCACTTTCCCCTTTTTTTCTTCAATGCAACAAATACACAATTGAACCCTTCAATACTTCCAACGGCTCACTGCAATCTCCATTTTCTTCCTTGGCATTTTAACAAACACCTTGAGTGCATGCCTTTCCTTCTTTTTCTCCCTTAGTGTTTTCACAAACTCAACATGGCCTTCTGGCTTTTTATAGGCACATTCAAGCTCTCACAGCTCCTGTTTAATGGCATACAATTACTCCAAGCTTTCAATCATAGCAAACGCCATTGTAGCTCTCATTGAAGCTTCAAACAAAAACTATTTCTCCCAAACCCTCATACAAGGCCTTCAATACAACTTAATAGAATCTCGTTGAATCCATGAAAGGTTGGTGATCAAAATCCAAGCATTAAGCACTCACACACCTTCAAGAGAAGGTTTTTCGCCAAAAACCCGAGCCTCCACTCTGTTTTTCGTCCCCAAAACCTTTCCAATAGATAGAGCATTCAAAAATGAGTTCGGAGCAACTTGGAAAGTCTGATTTGGACTCCGGATGGCCGAGATATGGCGTTACAGTTTCGGCCAGTAAAAATATAAGAAATGGAATCTTTTGGAGAACCTTTCGTGCACCGTGCTACACAATAGTGCCGCCTGTCAGTGCGTTGTCGAATTGTGGTTGGTTCAGAGAGAATCTGAGAGAAGTGGCCGTCGGATCTGAGAAGAAAAGGCGGGATCGTTTGATGCCCGTCGGATCCGAATAAATCGCATCAGAGATCCTCGGATTCAATATAGAGCGCCGGATCTGGATCAATAGCGCCGCTGCACCGTAGGCGCGTCACACTGGATCATAGAACCTGTTTCATGTAACAAGAAACATGATATTAACTTGCGGCGAGCCAATAAAATCAGGCACGAAAGAATCTTGACGCTACGCCTCGGCCACACTTGATACCGCTTCCATCTAGACCATCCAATAGGCATCAAGCCTTCATAGCTTCGTCTGGACCGCCGATTTGAGATATTCTCCTTATTAAAAAGACCAAATTACCCCTGGGAACTTTAAAAATGGCCTCTGTAATCACTTTTTCTATTGAAATCCCTATAGAATGAATATGTTCCCGAGAGGTGCTTCACTCTAACAAGAGAAGCTTTCTCTCTCAAGAACATTTCACAAATAGATAGAGCGCGCGTTAGAGGGGAGGCATAGCCATGCGGCAGCGGGCCTGCGGGCCTTGCTGCCTTGCGGGCCTACTGCCGGGCATGCCATGGCTCCCGCTTAGCATGCGGCTGTGGCATGCCAAGCCAAGGAAAGCCTCGGCTATGTGATGTCGCGGCTGGTCCTCGGCCAACCTGGCGATCAGTGGGTCCCGCCCACACCTGGGTCCCATAATTTTCTCTCTCCTCTCTCTCTCTACAGGCTTCTCTCTCTTCTTTCTCTCTCTACAAATTCCTTCCATCTTCATGCTTCAGAAGGTGTCCAACATAGTGATAAACACTGTCACATCACCTGTAACACTGTCACATCGCCTGTATCACTGCCATATCGCTGTATCATTGCCATATTGCCTGTATCACTGTCAGCTTGCATGTGGGGTCTACACTTTCTCTCTTCTTGCTAAACCAAGAATGGGACCCACTTTAGGACCCATACTTTCTCTCCATTTTCTCTCTCCTCTTTCTATTAGTATGTTGTCTATGTGGGTACTGTCCACATCACCAGTGGGGTCAACACACATTCGGTCACCTGTCGGTACTGTCCACATCACCAGTGGGACCCACACACAGACACTCTCTCTCCTTATTTCTCTCACTGTAAGCTCATCAACACTGCCCACATCAGCCAAGTTGCCAACAATGACAACACATGACCAACAATCTCCCCCTTTGGAATTGTTGGCAACTCACTTTTCACAATGAAGCTCTCTCCCCCTTTGTCAACAAGTACAAAGGGGTCTGACCACATAGGAGTGCCCACCGCATCTTTTCAATCCTATGGACTCTTCTACAAACATCATCTCTACACCAGATCAAAACACATCATCTCTTCTCATCAAATAAGCAACCAATGTCTCCCCCTTGGTCCATGCATCTCAACTCATTCTCAGCTCCAAAGTAGATTTTCATTTTGAGTATCACAACCAGAGAGTGCACATATCTATAATTTTTGTGATCTCCCCCTATCACAAAGCTTCTCTCCGGCATCAACATCACTAATACTGCCTCAATAGTGTCACTCATATAACCCTTAACACTTTCACATCAGTAGCAAAAGGCAAAAATAGATTTTACCTAAGAGCATGCCATCACTCTTCAGATAGATGATTTAAAAATCAATCATATAGAAGTGTAACAGATAACCATTGCAATGCCTGTTGCATAAGTTCTTACCACACATCACCATTTACTTTTCTTTCTTTCCCATGCATTCAGACATAAGGTGTACCATCATAGAAAATAATGCATACTTAACCAGGATATTCTAATGCAAACAAAAATAGCTTGTTGCAGTGTATCCAACCAGGTTCATCACTGTATGACGCATCAAACTTACTCTCCCTTTAGCTCAACAATATCCTCTCATTTGCAGTCCACCTAAGGGCTTGACATATAATGGACTCCCCCTCACCACAAGCATCTCTATGCTTGGTGAGAAACACCATGAAGGAACTTCAACACTCTGTCAAAGTCTATACATTTTCTGAGGATCTCTGCATTGAAGCTACCAACTTGCCATTGCCAATTTTTCTGATCTCACATTCTGTACTATAGAAGGTCACTTCATGCTCCTTGTCACACTGCTTCATCTCTTGAACAATCTCTCCCAATGTGGGATACAAGCACCTATAGGAGTGCCCATACGCATCTTCCCAATCCTATAAGTGTGAGTATTCAAACTACATAGAAATGCCAATATGCATCTTCTCAGTCCTATGAGTTGAAAACTCAATTGCTCCACTAATCCTCATCCATCCATCATTGCCCATGCTACACAATGAATATCTCAAGGGATATGTCCCAAACAAATATCAACAACACTCAACTGTGATTACACATTAGCTATCAGGTGCTACTCCTTTGCAGTCAAATAAGAACAATACAACTCCCCATATCATCAGTGCAAAGAGAACCACACTTTGAAACTATCATGCATGACTATACCAACTATCTCTGATAAACATGCTGAGGCAAAGAGATATCTTTAGCTGCCATACTCACACAACTATACAACTCTGGTGTCATCACTGACTACTCTATCCTCAAACTGACATAACACTACTCATTTGTGGACTGCTCAACCAAAATACATCAACACAAGTGATAATATAGTATTACCTGATGATTCCAAACACTAATATGTAGGACTATTTTGCCATCAATAAAGTCCATCTGGGGGGAAAAATAAACATATAGTAAGCTCCCCCTCTCCATGTGCACCTCAGTGCACCTAGTGCCTAGGAGGAGTGCTCCCTTTCATACCCAACTTGGGTGATGAAGGGGTGGTAAGTGTGTCTGTGTGCTTTTCTCTCCACACTGCATGACCATCTGTCTTGGTCTTCTGTTTGAACTTCTCCATAGATGCTCTCTTCTGACAATGCTTGTCAACTAGTTCAACCATAATCCTCTGTCTCTGTTCAACCATACCAACTGAAGATCTCTCTGTTGTCTTCTTTCTCCATACACTAAACAAGGCCACATGAGACTGACCATTGAATTGAGACTGCTTCTTAACCTGCCTTCTGAACTGGCTTCTTGAACATCTCCTTTTTCTGGTTCTAGAGACCTGGTAGTCTTTCTCTGCTTGAGCAAGCTGGGGGGTGAGCACTGCCTTGCATCGCTTGGCCCAATGCCCAAGTGTATGGCATCTGAGGCACTCAACTGGCCTTATCTAGGGTAACATAGATGTTTTCTTTGCATAACCACTAACATAAAATCTTGATGTGCAGTTTATACTCCTATACCCATACCCGTTGCACCTGTGACAATATCCATGAAAATATGACTGTGAATGCCTATGCCAACTGGGTGTAGGTATATGCCTCATGTAAGATGCTATCTGCCACTGTTGGGATTTCTGTTGTTTATGCCTCTGGTGATTGGACCTGCTCCATCTACTCTGCTCAACTGGTCTCTGCTGATGAACTCTGTTAACACTGTTACTCTGCATACTACCTTTGTTTTCTTCCTGAGCTCTCTATGGGGGGATGCCTCTACACTGTGCCTGGTGTACTGAAGGTCTTGCATCACTGTGTTTCTACACTCTCTGCTGGGGAATACTTTTATATTGTGCTTGATGTGCTGGAAGTCTTGCATCACAGTGTCTCTGTACTCTCTTCCTCTGTCTTTTACTTTGGGGCTTTCTCTGTGCTTTGCTTGAACTCTGTCTCTGTGGTCTGTTCATATCTGCCTCTGTAGTTCTCTTAGATGTCTCACCATGCTCTGAAGTAGAATCATGACTGATGGTGGATGGTCTTTGAAAATCTCTAGTCTGAGTTGTACATTTAATGATCTCCTCAACCACTGGCGGAATGCAACTCTGATTCATCTGCACCTCTATAAACTGAGTTCTCAATGTAGTAATCTCCCTCTCAAGGCTCCTACACATCTCATCTCTGCTAATGACCTGAGCCTCTAAAGCTGTAATAACAAATCTAGATTCCTTCTCCTTTGTCTTCAAACTTGAGATGATCTCTTTTGCATTGTGGAAACCACATGAGACAACTATGAGTCTCTCCCTCTCAAGTCTCAACTCATCCTGAGCTGCTCTCAGCTCTCCTGTCAAGTCAACCTCTGGAATGGGATCCTCTAATCCAATAGTAGAGCACTCATCTGAACTCCTACTATCTATTTCTGAAATGGAATCAATGTCTGGTGATGCATGAGCCTTAAAGGCAGATTCATCTCCATATAGAGTCTGTAATCTGTCCCATAGTGCCATCGCTGTCTCGCATCCACTGACTCTGACTCTCACACTATCTGCTAATCCATCTGTGATTGCCATTTTAGCTGTAGAGTCATACTGGGTATCCACCTTCCCAGTACTAACTGCTTGCCACACATCAAAACCAAGAGACCCCAAAAAACTTTCCATCCTCCACTTCCAGAACACAAATTCATTTCCATCAAAAAGTGGGGGTTTGCAAAAACCTTCACCTAGTGACATGACTGTCCTCTGATCACTCAGCTGCTGATTAAGCTGTCACTGAGCCTGGTGCTCTGATACCAATTGTCGATCACAGGTTGACACCGAGAGGGGGGGTGAATCAGTGTTTTCAAAAATTCTTCTAAATAATCCTTTGAAGACAGATGCTGCCTTGAGCTGATGCTTTACTCACTAACCACAACCACACATTCACTGAAGCACTATCATACACACAGTCGTATGCACAACCACCTCGCTACCACAGAGTGGCCAGGTCTACCATGTTGTGCACACCCATCCTGCAGACCATTCCATGCACTTCACAATATACAACATATGCACAATCCACAACACAAGATATACGTGGTTCACCACCACAGTGTGTGATGGCTAGTCCACAGAGTAAGCCCCTACAGGCTCCATATATACTCAATATTCTACTTTTAGCTGTCTACACAGCAGGGAGTACATACACCCAGTTTACCCAATATAAAATCAGGAGGGCACAGATGTGCCAATAATTCAGGTACCAAAGTACCAGTGCTTAGCACTCGCTACACACACTACACTTAACCCGCACCCACGGAAAACAAACAATAATAGTTTTTGGGCTTATATCAATGCCCTACAATTTAATCCCAACTAGCTAGGCATTCATCATTTACCACCTACAGCTAGTATATATTGAGTACAAGAATTAAACAATGCAATACATACAGGGTTAGGAATCTTACAACCATTGTCTGACATTTTTTGGTACTCTGGGAAGACTCTGGGATGTCTCTGTAAAGCCTGGCATAGCCCTCAGGTCTACTAGAATCTTCAATGAACAATTTCAACACCAAACCCTAGACTCCCTTTCCATTTCACTTTCCCCTTTTTTTCTTCAAATACACAATTAAACCCTTCAATACTTCCAACGGCTCACTGCAATCTCCATTTTCTTCCTTGGGATTTTAACAAACACCTTGAGTGCATGCCTTTCCTTCTTTTTCTCCCTTAGTGTTTTCACAAACTCAACATGGCCTTCTGACTTTTCATAGGCACATTCAAGCTCTCACAGCTCCTGTTTAATGGCATACAATTACTTCAAGCTTTCAATCATAGCAAACGCCATTGTAGCTCTCATTGAAGCTTCAAACAAAAACTATTTCTCCCAAACCCTCATACAAGGTCTTCAATACAACTTAATAGAATCTCGTTGAATCCATGAAAGGTTGGTGATAAAATCCAAGCATTAAGCACTCACACACCTTCAAGGGAAGGTTTTTCGTCAAAAACCCGAGCCTCCACTCTGTTTTTCATCCCCAAAACCATTCCAATAGATAGAGCATTCAAAAACGAGTTCGGAGCAACTTGGAACGTCTGATTTGGACTCCGGATGGCTGAGATATGGCCGTTACAGCTTCAGCCAGTGAAAATATAAGAAATAGAATCTTTTGGAGAACCTTTCGTGCACCGCGCTACACAATAGCGCCGCCTGTCAGTGCGTTGTCGAATTGTGGTTGGTTCAGAGAGAATATGAGAGAAGTGGTCGTCGGATCTGAGAAGAAAAGGTGGGATCGCCTAATGCCCGTCGGATCCGAATAAATCGCGTCAGCGAACCTTGGATTCAATATAGAGCGCCGGATCTGGATCAATAGCGCCGCTGCACCGTAGGCGCGTCACACTGGATCATAGAACTTGTTTCATGTAACAAGAAACATGATATTAACTTGCGGCAAGCCAATAAAATCAGGCGCGAAAGAATCTTGACGCTACGCCTCGGCCACACTTGATACCGCCTCCAGCTGGACCATCCAATAGGCATCAAGCCTTCATAGCTTCGTCTGGACCGCCGATTTGAGATATTCTCCTTAGTAAAAAGACCAAATTACCCCTGGGAACTTTAAAAATGGCCTCTGTAATCCCTTTTTCTATTGAAATCCCTGTAGAATGAATATGTTCCCGAGAGGTGCTTCTCTCTAACAAGAGAAGCTTTCTCTCTTAAGAACATTTCACAAATAGATAGAGTGCGCGTCAGAGGGGAGGCATAGCCATGCGGCAGCGGGCCTGCGGGCCTTGCTGCCTTGCGGGCCTGCTGCTGGGCATGCCATGGCTGCCGCTTAGCATGCGGCTGTGGCATGCCAAGCCAAGGCAAGCCTCGGCTATGTGATGCCGCGGCTGGTCCTCGGCCAACCTGGCGACCAGTGGGTCCCACCCACACCTGGGTCCCATAATTTTCTCTCTCCTCTCTCTCTACAGGCTTCTCTCTCTTCTTTCTCTCTCTATAGATTCTCTCCATTCTTCATGCTTCAGAAGATGTCCAACATAGTGATAAACACTGTCACATCACCTGTAACACTGTCACATCGCCTGTATCACTGCCATATCGCTGTATCATTTCCATATCGCCTGTATCACTGTCAGCTTGCATGTGGGGTCCATACTCTCTCTCCTCTTCCTAAACCAAGAATGGGACCCACTCTGGGACCCATACTTTCTCTCCATTTTCTCTCTCCTCTTTCTATTAGTATGTTGTCTATGTGGGTACTGTCCACATCACCAGTGGGGTCCACACACATTCTGTCACCTGTCGGTACTGTCCACATCACCAGTGGGGCCCACACACAGACACTCTCTCTCCTTATTTCTCTCATTGTAAGCTCATCAACACTGCCCACATCAGCTAAGTTGCCAACAATGACAACACATGGCCAACAGTCCATTACTACGAGGCCTTTCACAAAAGCTGTAGAAGCAACCTGGCCTCATGCTGAGTGCCTTGATGTCATTCCATCTGTAATCTCGATGGAGGAAAATGTTATCCTAGACGCAATCCCCTCTGATGATGAGATTAAATCAGCAGTTCTTTGAATGAATCTTAATAGCTCCCCAGGCCCATATGGATTCTCGAGTAAGTTTTATCACTTGTATTGGGACATTATTTGCAAGGAGGTGTGTTATGCAGTTCGTTCATTTTTCTCTAATGGTTGTTTGATGAAAGGTGTCAACTGCAACTATATTTCTCTGATTCCCAAAAAAGATGGTGTTGTAAAATTGTCGGATTTTAGATCAATCTGTGTGGGGAATTTTTTTATAAAAGAAAGTCCGTTTGGGATTGTTAATGGGAAAGCTTGTTTTGGAAGAGCAAGGGGAATTTGTAAAAGAAGAGTAATCCATGAAAATGTAGGCCTAGCTTCTCAGTTGGTCTCTCTGATGCACAGACACACAAAGAAGGGGAATATAACATTGAAGTTAAACATTCAAAAGGCCTTTGACACCCTTGAATGGAACTTTCTGTTCGATGTTCTCTCCAACTTTAATTAGTAGAGTAAGATCCCTTCTAGAGTCTGCGAGACTTTCACTTTCTGTGATGATTAATGGAGACCCAATGGGTTTTTTTGCTACATAAAGAGGGCTTAGGCAAGGTGATCCATATCTCCTTTACTTTTTGTTATAGTAGAAGAGGTGTTGTGCAGGAGCCTGAAAAACTACAACAGCAAAGGGACTGATGGAACCTATTTTCAGAGGAAGAGAGGTGGTAGCTCTCACTCACCTCACGTTCACAGATGACATTGTTATTTTTATAAAGGCTAATCTGAGGTCGTGTAGGGTGTTACAGGATCTGCTTTCGAAATATAATGATTATGCAGGGCAGAGAGTCAACCCAGCCAAAAGCAAAATCTTTTTCTCTCATGATGTGAATAAAAGCAGAAGAGAAAGAATACTATATTGTCTGAACTATACTCAAGGTACCTTTCCATCATCTTACTTGGGAGTTGTTTTATTCAAAGGAAGACTTCATAGGGAGCATCTTAATCCTGTGATTAACCATTTTAAGAAAAAAATTGGCTTGGAAAGGAAGACTTCTTTCGTATGCGAGCCTAGTGGAATTGGTTAAGACAGTGTTGAATAATGCATTTATGCACTCATTCTATGTCTACAAATGGTTGCGGGTCCTTATAAAACAGTGGAAGGGTGGATTTGGAATTTTATCTGGACAGATGATCCAAACAACAAAAAGGTAATTGTTGTTAAATGGGATGGCTAAGTATGCCCTAAAGAAGGAGGGTGGTTTGGGTTTGGGCCATCTTCACCAGGTAAATGATGCAATGCTAAACAAAATGGCTTGGAAAATAAAAACTGATGATTCCTAGCTATATGCAAGGTTTATGCGTAGGCATCATTTCACTAAGATTTGTCAACCTCAATGTTCCTCACCGTTTTGGCGTAGTATCAGGGAAGTGTGGGACTAGACCTCGAAGCACACCGAGTGGCTAATAGGTGATGGAAAAGCATAAATGTCTGGTTCGATCAGTGGCTAGGAAATTTCTCTCTAAAGGAGCATATAGGTTTGGGGATGGAATTTTTCAAAGGTTGGGACTGCTCTCTAGCTCGTTTCATTCAAAGTGGACAATGGGGTTGGCCACATGTGGGCTCCATCCCTCTTCAACAATGGTTTGGGATTGCCAATAATATCCCGCTGTCATATGGGGCTAAAAATAGCCTTTTATAGATGGGTGAACAATCTGGTTATTTTTCAGTAAAATCCGCACGAGAGATGCTGCATACTACAAGGCCGAAGCCAGTTTGGGTTGATATGTTTTGGAGCAAAGGCTTCTCTCCGAGTCACAATTAGACAGCATGACAATGGTGCTTACAAAAGTTTCCTACAGATGATAGTGTTAAATGAAAGGGAGTAATGATTGCATCAAAATGTCCTTTGTGCCTCTCTGCAAAGGAATCTTATGATCATCTATTTTGCAGTTGTGTATTTGCATCATCCATATGGCGGAAAGTAGGTGCTTGCTTTGAGGTAGTGATGCCTTCTTTTGAGTCCTGCAACGCTCTGCTAGCTTGGTGGAAGCGAAAAGGCTAAATTATTCCCCTATGTACCATATGGAACGGTATGTTGTTTGTTGTTGTCCATAACCTCTGGATAACTAGAAATAATGCAATGCACCGAAATGTCAAGGCGGTGATAAAATCTAATGGGCAATGATAAAAAGAGGTTGTAAGGATTTATTTGGCAGACTACCTTGTAAGATTAAGACTGCATCTGACCTTTGAGTAGTGCAAGTCTTGTGCCTTCTAACAGCTCAATCTAAAAGTAGAATTGTGATAGAGCTTTTTTGGAGATCTCTATTGGTTGGTTGGTGTAAACTAAATACGGATGGCTCAAGCTTTGGCAACCCAAGAGTTGGAAGCGTGGGTGGTGTGATCAGTTCTCATAATGGTCAGGTTTTGTATGCCTTTGCAGTATCACTTGGTATAACCACAAATTACTACGTTGAATTTTAAGCTGTCTTAAATGGCTTGAAAGTTGTGATTCGATTAGGCTATCGAAATATGTGGCCCGAATATGACTCTAATTTCATGGTGACTGCTCTAATCACTGCGAAGCTCCCTTGGTTCTTGTTGCAGGAATGGAATGCTTTGGCTATGGAGTTATCTAATTGTACTATCTGTTACACACACTGTTTTCGAAAAACTAATACTGTTTTCGAAAAACTAATACAGTGGTGAACAAACTTGCTAGGAAAGCTTCCCATGACAGAAGATCATATACTTCAAATGCTTACCCAAATATGGTGTCTAGGGAGGTCGTATGGGATGCTTCCCATAGACCAAGATATCGCTTCTTTTAGATTGTCTGTCGGAGTGGCCCTTACTGATGGCAATGTTGAAGGTGAGGGTTTTATACTCTATTAGGGCCTTTTGTGTTTAATCTTTTTCCTATTAATGAAATCAGATCCTTAACAAAAAAAAAAAAAAAAAGGAAATTTACCCAAAGACCTCCTTGACAGTTAGCTTACTATGTCACACCCCAATTCCGACTGAACTAGAAGTGTGAGTGAACCATCTCCAAACCACGGTTCACACCAGGATCACAATAGACCGTGTCAACCAACCATTCCAAGCAATCTAACATAATCAGAGAGTAATACATAGCAGCGGAAATAAGATAAATGAACTGAGTTCTATGTTGTAATTAAAATAATTATCCAAATTATTTTATCATTCACCAAAATTAAATAATAAAATATTACAATGTATTATTTCAAAATAATCATCTCTATAGGAAAACACAGAATGAACACTCGCATGATGCGTCATGCTCGTCCTGTACTGGCTGTGTGTCCAGGGCAGCAACTGTACTGTAAGTTGGGGCAGTCAAGAAGTCCTCAACGGTATACCCTGCATCAAGATCTGAAAAATAGAATATATATATTCGAGTGATTTCACAACTTAGCTCAGTAAGTACAAGACCAATGCAACATACAAAATGCATGAGATAACATTACAATTTGGGTCAGGTTTAACTTGCAAAGTGCTATGGTAAGGTTTGGCGGCCACCGCACCTCCATGCACGAGAGTGTGAGCACACCCAACAGTCAGGCACCTACCACACTACTGTTGTTGCCCCACATCACTCACTCTGGTATAGAGATAGGGCTCGAGTCTAGCAGACAGGATGAATCACAATCCCACGTCCTCCCCCTGATACCCTACGCCGTACCAATACCTAAACCCCTATTGGCAAGGGCTCGCAAGTGGGTTCCGTTTCTAACCAGTCCTATATGTCAATACAATATCTATGGCCCTACCCCAGCACGACTCCCTACGACATAGAGATAGGGCTCGAGTCTGATGGGCAGGATGAACCACAATCCCACGTCCTCCCCCTGATACCCTATTCGCACCAAGCCTGCTAAGGTAGATGGCGATTGTAAGCACCCCATTTTTGCCACCCTCGGCATAAGTGAACCAATATGGCAGGTTTCTGACCTTTAACCCAAAGATTTGTGATTCTCCACTGATCCCCACAGCAGGGTCATGGGCTATTATCTGCATAGATGCATATGTCATAGAATTATCTTCGAAACGAGACCAGAATTGCTCAATTCTGATATCAAATGAGGAATATACGACCATTTTAGTCGGATGATACATATAAGGGAGGTTTCTGAAATTATTATAAATAATAATCCCAGAGACCTTCATGCAAATTATCCTAAGTCGGATTGTTTGAATTTCAAATCATCATATCTTGATCATCCGACATCGGATTCAGATGATTCCAAGACCATTATTCTTCATTCATGATGTTCTACAAAGTGGCCGTAAAAAATCCCGGGTAAAAGTCACCAGTGGGTCCCATGCAAGCTTGCATGCAAAATTATCGTTAGAACTTCAAAGCTTCATATCTTTTCCGTTCTACATCGGATTCAGATGATTCCGAGACCATTCTTCTTCATTCATGATGTTCTACAAAGTGGACGTAAAAAATCCCGGGTAGAAGTCACCAGTGGGTCCCATGCAAAATTACATATGGAAATGGTCATTTAATATTCAAAAATTCATATTTTGATCATTCCATATCCGAATCAGGTGATTCCAGTCTCATTATGTTCCATTTTTAGTGCTCTACAAAGTGGACATAAAATATTCTGGTAGATTCCTCCGAAGGATCTCATGCAGAATAGTCAGTCAAATTATTGATAATTGGTCCGCTTAAACTTTAAAAATTCATAAGTTGACCATTTTACTTCCAAATGAGGTGATTCAAGTTCCTATATTCCTCATTTTTAATGTTCTACAAAATGAATGCAAAAAATTTGGAATAGAGGCCATCAGAAAATTCCATGCGGGATAACAGTGGAAATGACCCATGAAATGACAAGGAGAGAAAACCCAGTTAATTCCAATCAATCCAGTCAACTCAGTTCAAGCCAGTTTTGGTTCAACCTAGCTCAACCCATATCAGTTGTCAACCTAAGTCAGTCTCAACCCATTTCGAATCAGTTCATCTATGTGCATAATATTTATATATTATATATATTGTATAATATATATATATATATATATTATTAAACATATGTGTATATATGTATATAATATATATTATTATATGTAAATGATAATCCAAAAGATTTTGAGAAGAAAAAGGAAAGAGGGGAGAGAGGAAACGTGAAAGTGAAGGGGGATTTCGGTTTTGGAGATAATCCAAAAGATTTTTGAGAAGAAAAAGGAAAGAGGGGAGAGAAAAAACGTGAAAGAGAATGGGGATTTCGGTTTTGGAGATAATCCAAAAGATTTTGAGAAGAAAAAGGAAAGAGGGGAGAAAGGAAATGTGAAAGGGAGTTTTTTTAGGTTTTCTAGATGATTTCCAAAAAATTTTGTTGAAAAAAAAAAGGGGAAGAAGAAAGAAGAAAAAACGTAAGCTTTTCTAAAGGAATCCAAAAGATTTTGTTGGAGAAAAAAAAGGAAAGAGGGAGAGAGGAAAAACGTGAGCCTTTTTAAGAGAATCCAAAAGATTTTGTTGGAGAAAAAAAAGGAAAGAAGAAAGAGAAAACGTGGGGGTTTTTAGGAGGCTCACGGTTTTAGGGATTGGAAAAAAAAAAGAAAAAAAAGGGGGAGAGAGAGGACGTGAAAAGGGAGAAGATTTAGGGTTTCTAGATTTTTTTTTCAAAAGGGAAAGAAGGGGAAGATAAAAGGGACGTGAGAGAGAGAAGAATGGAGGACTTTTTCCAAAGAGAAAAAAAAAGGGAAAGAGAAAAAAAATGTGAAAGGCTTTTGGGGCTAAGTTTTGGGAGAAAAATAAGGGAAGAAGAGAGAAAAAAAAGGGGGAAAGAAAAAAAACGTGAAAGGCTTTTGAGGCTCACATTTTTTGGGAGAAAAAGAAGGGAAGAAGAGAGAAAAAAGGGGAAGAAAAAAAACTAGAAAAAAGAGAAAAGAAAAAAACGTGAAAAGGGAGTTTGATAGAGTTTGGGCTCTTGGTTTTGGAGAAAAAAAAGGGAGAAAGAAGAAGAAGAATGGAGGAGCAAGTAGAACCTACGAGCATCTAGGTAAGCTGCATTTACTTCTATTTTTCTTCTATTGTTTTGCTTAACTACAAATCTCCATCTCATAAACCACTCTACCTCACCATTAACCAATTTCCATCACCAATCTAGCCTACACTTGGTTTCAATCCCTATACAACCAGCACTCTAATCGATTTCATCTCATACTTCAATCATCAGCCTTGTGCTACCACCTACCTGTATAGATGATCTGTTTAACCAACTCCAAGTGTCAGCAATGTTCTCAAAGATTGATTTGAGGTCTGGGTATCATCAATTGAAAGTGAAGGAGAGTGACATACCAAAAACAGCATTCAGAACACAGTATGGACACTATGAGTTTGTGTAATGCCATTTGGTTTGATTAATGCACCAGTAGTCTTTTTGGATCTTATTAATAGAGTGTTTCATGATTATCTAGATCAGTTTGTCATTGTATTCATTGATGATATTCTGATATATTCAAAGGATGCAAACAGTCATGCCCAACACCTTAGGCAAGTGCTACAAAGACTAAAGGAGAAGAAATTGTACGCCAAGTTCTCAAAATGTGAATTTTGGCTAGACAGAGTGGTATTTTTGGGTCATGAATTAATGCAAAAAGGGTATCAGTGGAGCAAAGGTTAGTGCTATTATGGATTGGCCTAGACCGGCAAATGTGACGAAAATAAGAAGCTTCTTAGGCCTAGCTGGCTATTATAGGAGATTCATTGAAAATTTTGCCAGAATAGCAAACCCTCTTACTAAGCTGACCAAGAAAGAAGTAAAGTTTCTGTGGATTGAAGAATGTGAAAAGAGTTTCCAAGAATTGAAACAAAGACTAATCTCTGCTCCAGTGCTTACGTTACCTTCAAACACAGGAGTAATGACCATATATAGTGATGCCTTAAAGAAGGGTCTAGGATGTGTTCTGATGCAGAATGGGAAGGTGATAGCTTATGCATCTAGGCAATTGAAGAACTATGAACTAAATTATCCTAACCATGATCTAGAACTGGCAGCAGTGGTATTTGCATTGAAAATTTGGAGACACTGCCTATATGGAGAGAAGTGTGAGATCAACACAGACCACAAGAGTCTAAAATATTTCTTCACTCAGAAAGATTTAAATATGAGACAAAGAAGATGGTTAGAATTGATTAAAGATTATGATTACACAATTAATTACCATCCTAGTAAAGCAAATGTTGTGGCTGATGCTTTGAGTAGGAAGACTATGGAGAAAATAACGGATGCACCAACCAGTCAGCCATATATCATAAAAGATGCAAGGAATTTAGATCTCGAGGCAGCTTTTGGTGATACAACAAGGATGTTGGTAGCCTTAACAGTGCAACCTACTATATTTGAAGAGGTAAAAGCAGCTCAAGTATCAGATAAATATTTACAAAAAGTCAAGGGGGAAGTACAAGCAAGGGCAAGGGATGACTTTACTGTGGGAGAAGATGGTATAGTGCTATACCAGGGGAGGATTTGTGTACCCGATTCTCATGAAATAAGATAGAAGGTGATGA
The DNA here is from genome assembly GCA_028583415.1 of Protea cynaroides. Taxonomy (NCBI): domain Eukaryota; kingdom Viridiplantae; phylum Streptophyta; class Magnoliopsida; order Proteales; family Proteaceae; genus Protea; species Protea cynaroides. Next base: position 56,319,199 of record CM053272.1, read on the forward strand.
CTGCTGCGCATTCCACATTATATACTATTCACCCAGAAAGAACTAAGATGTATCACAACTTAAAAGATCATTTCTGGTGGAATGGGATAAAGAAAGACATTGCTGAATTTGTGAGAAAATGCCTAACTTGCTAGTAAATTAAGGCGGAGCATCAAAAACCTTCTGGGTTATTGCAACCCTTACCAGTGCCAAAATGGAAATAGGAACACATATCTATGGATTTGGTTACCAATCTTCCCAAAACACCAAGTGGATATGATGCAATTTGGGTAATAGTGGACAGGTTTACCAAATCCACCCATTTCTTACCTGTAAAAATGACCTTCACACTTGAGAAGCTGGCCAAGATTTATATTGATGAGATAGTAAGACTTCATGGAGTGCCAGTCTCTGTAGTGTCTGACAGAGATGTAAGGTTTACATCACACTTTTGGAGAGGTTTACAAGCTACTTTTGGCACAAAGCTGAATCTTAGCACAGCATTCCATCCACAAACTGATGGTCAATCGGAGAGAACCATCCAAATTTTAGAACATATGCTAAGGGCATGTGTTATTGACTTTAAAGGATGCTAGGACAGTCATGTTCAACTAATTGAATTTGCATATAACAATGGCTACTAATCAACTATTGGAATGACACCATATGAAGCCCTGTATGGAAGGAAGTGCAGGTCACCAATATGTTGGTATAAAGTAGGAGAAAGGCAATTGATAGGACCAAGTTTGGTATAGCAAACTACTGAGAAGATTGAGTTAATTAAGAAGAGAATCCAAGCTGCTCAAAGTAGACAGAAAAGCTATGCTGATCGAAGGAGAAAGGATTTGGAGTTTGTAGTGGGCGATAGAGTTTTTCTCAAGGTAGCTCCCATGAAGCATAACATGAGATTTGGGAAGAAGGGTAAGCTGGCTCCAAGGTATATTGGACCTTTCGAGATATTGGCTAAAGTGGGAGCTGTAGCCTATAGACTAGCTCTACCCCCATCATTGTCTAGTGTTCATGATGTCTTTCATGTATCCATGTTAAAGAAGTACATGAAAGACCCTACACATGTCTTACAGTATGAACCACTAGAGGTGAAGGAAGATCTATCATTAGAAGAAACACCTGTAAGGATCATAGATAGAAAGGAGAACAGGTTGAGAAATAGAGTGGTTTCTTATGTCAAGGTTCAGTGGAGGAATCATTCAGAAGATGAAGCCACTTGGGAGTGAGAAGAGGAGATACATCAGCATTATCCTTCCTTGTTCGCAGATCAAGGTAAGCAATTTCAAGGATGAAATTATTTTAGGGGGAAGGATTGTAACACCCCAGGTGTTCTAGTGATTTAAAAATAAATATACAAATCTTGTTGAATTGGTTTTGATAGGTGGTGAAGACTGATAGTGCAGCCTGGATACATTAGAGGATTAATTAAGAGGAGATAGGGGCAAACTAGGTATATAAAATAGTATTTTCTTAATTAAATGTATATACTTTCCTATGAAAATTAAGTATTACGAATTATATTAGGATGTGTGAGATTAATGCTTTATTGGTTGTAAAGAATATATATGTATATCCTGTAATATAAATATAAATGTATATGCTTTAATGTAAATATATGTATATATATAGAGTGATAATATAGAGATAGTAGGGTATGTACTAAAATGTAATGTTGGTATAAAAATTAAAAGACTAAGTAGTGGAGATTAAGATATGGGGAAAATAAGAATAGTGGGGGTATAGTAGGAAATGCTTAATTTAATATTAAAAAAAAAAAGAAAAGAAATTAAAGCAGGAAAATATATATAAGCTGGACCAACAGTTGAGAAATGTAAGAAGAGGAAAGGAGGAGCTTTAGAGTAGAGTTGCGGGGAAATTTCGTTTTTCCCCTCTAAGTAGTGATTTGTGTATGAGATGTTGGGTTTAGAAGGAAAGTTGGAGGGCTTTTGGAATGGTAGAGTCAATTTCAGCAAGAAGGATAAAAAAAATTGGAGGAAGAAAGGGAGTCTTAGTTGCAGCCAAGCACCATGAGCGTGGAAGCTAAGAAGTTGCAGAAAAATTCGAAATTTCAGCTAGAATCCCTAATGAATTAAGCCATTTCAACTCCAGGTATGTCATAAACTTATTATTGAGCACGGGATGGTGTTTGCATGTTGGGTTAATGAATGGAAGAGGAAGTTTCAGACCTAGTTGAGTTCTAAATGTTGAAGAAGATGAACAGTAGCTGTTCATCAAGGATTTAAACAAAGTAAGCAAAAAAAAAAAAAGTATTGCATGCATGAATAGAATGGGGAAAAAGGGGTCTTGTTAGTAGTACACAATTTCAATAGCTACATTGGAGCCTAATAGATGAGTTAGGAATGGTGGTTAGTGAAAATTTATAGAAACAAGAAGGAGAACGAAAAAATTTCAGAATTTACATTGTTATTTTTTAGAAGATGAAGCAAAAAAAAAAAAATTAAAAAAAAAAAAATAATAAAAAAATAAAAAATAAAAATTTACAATGGGGGTTAGTATTAATGTACAGATGGTTTTGGGGGAAATAAAAATACTTCTAACATACTGTTTTTATGCTTAATGAGGTATTGAAAGTAGGAATTACAACCCAAAAGGGTCTGGGAAACAATGCCAATCAAAACTAGGAGTTTTCGGTGTTTTTTTTTTTTTTTTTTTTTTTCTACCTACATGGTGTTTGATGAAATACCCGGCTAGCAACCAGCTCTATTTTCGATTTTTTTTGGTATTTTTTTTCTCTAAAAGTCCTTATTAACCTTTAGAGTACATGTGATTCAAATTTGAGGATTTTTCATGGGGTTTTTGGCTTTCAAATGCATTTTACATCGATTATAAGTAAATTTTACAGCAATTGTTGTTACAGCAAGATAGGTAAAAATATAGGGCTATTTTGGCCAATATAAAATGGTTTTTAATGAAATTTTTTTTCAGGGACTTCTATTAGCTAGTGAACTTGATGTGGTCCAAATTTGGTAATTTTCCATGAAGTTTTGGACACTCTAATCCAACCATTCTTGAATTAAAGTCTATTATATCGAAGTTTCTGTTATAGCAGGTTTTGGGATTGAAGTGTTGGGTTTTCCTATCTAGGTACCTAAATGGATTGGAAAACTAAACAAAGGTTTATAGGGCTTTGTTATGATACGTGGTAAGGGGTTAATAGAGGATTCCTACGTTGATCAAAGCCTCATATGTTCAAGTATTCCAGATAAGATAGCATAGTAGGGAGTTTCTAACTTAAGCCAAGGAGGGGTCATTTTTGGCCAAGAGGTTTAGGTAAGCAAACCGGACATCCCAATAATTTTAATATCATATTTGGGGTTCGCTCATGCATTTTATAAGTGGGGAATATGGTTCCATGGCTGTAGGAGGTGAAGAGTTTTTTCTTTGTATTCGAACCTTACTCTAAGTTCAAGAGACATGACATTAAGGATCTTGTGGTGATCAAGTGAGTAAATGACTTCTTGTAGTAGACTAGTAATTTGTATATATTTATGTGCTTGTTGTGGTGATGGTTGTGATAAACCTTGAATGACACTGAGAGGGGGGGGGTGAATCAGTGTGAATAATTTCTCCCTTGAATTTTCTTTGCTGCCCAGTGATATTCACAAAATAACCTGTCCCAAACACAATCGTATGCAAATCTACCTCACACCACTCAGTGGCCAGGTCTACCAGATTTGCACACCCATCCTGCAATTCATTCCACGCACTTCACAAAGCTCATAAACAAGCAAACCACAACACACAAAATTACGTGGTTCACCACCACAGTGAGTGATGGCTAATCCACGGAGTAATGCCCAATGGGCTTCGTATTTACTCAATACTCAACTTTTAGCCCTTTTCAGGACAAGGATGCTCACCCTAAATTTTCCCAAAGATAAACCGAGAGGGCGTAACAACGCCGAATTCGGGCATAAAGCCGGTGTCCAAAGACCCACCGAACACACCACAACAGATACAATTTTTGGGGCTTATAATGATGCCCTACAATTAAATCCCACCCTAGCAAGGCATTCAATATTTTTCTTCTCTTTTTCTTTGCCTAAAGCTAGCATACAATAGATTCCCATGTACCATAGGCATTCAACATCATTATCCTACTTGAACATACAATAGATTGGTTCAATAAATAATAAAGGAGATAAGAAAATCTCACAACCAGTTTTTCTGATAATTGACGACGTTCTTCTTCATCTGGTAGTCAATAAACCCTTGCCATATGCAATCAAGCTCTTCCAGCCTTCAAGAATTTTTCAAAGTATCGACATCAGCATAAATAACGATGGAGAATGACTGTCTTCAATTCCCAAAGCCAGAAAAATAAAAAATAAGAGGTTTTTCCCCTTTTTCTTCAAAAACTCCCCTTCTGCGATTTTTCTCGCGGTCAGCAGTCTCTCTCACCATTCTCAATAGAAAGAGCATTAAAAACCTAGCTCGGTGCAATTTGGATCGTCGGATTTGGCCACCGGATGGCCAAGTTATGGCATAAACAAGTTCGGCCTCTGAAAAAATTCCAAATGGAATCTTTTAATTCCATATGGTGCGCCTGCGATGCACCGTAGCTGCGCCCTGACGCGCTCTGATTGGCTGAAAAAGAATCATAAAGAATAGCCGTCAGATTTCACTAAAAATGGCGGGATTGAACCAGATCCCTCGGATCTGGATAATCCGCGTCTCCGAAATTCGGAGGTCATGTGATGCGCAGGATTGGAATCTTTTCCGCCGACGCACTATAAGCGCGCCACACTGGATCGCGGCTTAGCTTCCATGTGATGCGGCGCATAATATTATACTGCGTCGGACGAATCAGAATACTCGCGGGAGTATCTGACGCATCTGACGTATATACACATAATCCCGCATTCATCTGAGCCATCGGATTTGCATCTTGTATACGCGGCTTCATCTGAGCCGCCGATCTTGCATCTTCAACATTCTTGTCTTCCCAAAATACCCCTGAGAACTTCAAAAATGGCCTCTGTAACCAAAGAAGTTTTATTAAACTTCTACAGGGATGATTTTCCAGAGAGTTTTTCTCTCTCCTGGAAAATCATTGAACAGGTGATGGGCGTGCGGACTTGCGGCAGGGTTGTGCATGCGGACTGACTGGCTTGCGGGGCAGGACTGCCTTGCGGGCTGGCCTGCCTTGCGGGCTGGCTGGCTTGCTGGCAAGGCAAGCCTGGCCTGCCTTGCGGGCTGGCTGGCCTGCTGGCAAGGCAAGCCTGGCCTGCCTTGCGGGCTGGGCTGCCTTGTGGCTGGCCTGCTGTGCCACTTGGCTGGCCTGCTGTGCTGGCTGCTCGGCTGGCTGGCCGGTCTAAGTGGCATACCACTATGGTGGGTCCCACCTTCTCTCTCCTGGGTCCCACTTTCTCTCTCCTCTTTCTCTCTCCTCTTTCTCTCTCCTCTAATTCTTTCACCTCTTCCATGCTTCACAGTACCTGTAACAAAGCCGTATCACCTGTATCACTGCCATGTCGCCTGTAAGGTCCGCAGACACTCTCTCTCATCAAACTGGACCCAGTTGGCCCAATTTGCCAACAATTACAATATATAGGCCAACAGGTTGTTCTCAAATTTTATTGTATGAACACCTTTATGTATGAATGTGATGTTAGGCTATGTTAAAAAATTAGATTATGGACTATATTCGATCACATTGATATAGAGGTGGAAAATTCTATGAAATTATTTAAGGTGAATGGTTGTGTAAATGCTGCTACTAACTAAGAAGTAAAAGTTTACGATTACTTTGAAGGTATATGTTTGAATCATGAACATGTAGGCCAACAAACCAAACTAATGAACAAAGTAAGGGATAGCAAGTTTCATTGAGGGATATCTTGTGTGTTTTCCATGGGGTGGTAAGCAGTACACCTTTAGTAAAACTATTGTAGGTTTTGGAAGATCATTACACTAACAAAGAAAGGTGAGAATAGAGTTTCTAATACTGTAACCAAGAGTAGGAATGAAGTAAGTTTATACTGTAGCAGAGAATGTTATCTTCTCCTAACATGTTATGCAAGTATGGATAGCAAGGGGTTTTTTTATAATGACTTTGAAGACTTGTATTAGATATTTATGAATGACCAATGGTTATGCTATACAATCAGTTGCTTCCTACATAGAATAAAAGTAAGTGGACAGAAATGCATAAGTAAATGTGCAACAAAAAATTTAAAACCTAGAACTCAGTCTAAGTGATCATAAACATCATGCTAAATGGAAAGAAACGGAAGCATCCGATAAGCCAAGCACGCGGCAAGAAGTGGGAGCATCCAGTGAGCCGAACAAGTGACAATAAAAGGAAGCAACCGTTGAGTCAAACAAGTAGCAAGAAACGGAAGCATCCGGTGAGCCAGCCAAGTGATAAGAAACGGGAGCATCCGTTGAGTCAATCATGTGTCAAGAAATGAAAGCATCCAGTGAGCCAGCCAAGTGACAAGAAACGGAAGCATCCAGTGAGTCAATCATGGGACAAGAAATGGGAGCATCCAGTGAGTCCAAAATTCAAAGTTTACCTGATGTACATAAATCAGTAGCTTAAAGTTAAGCTAAGCAAGAATAGAGAAAGTAAGATAAAGAGGAAAGTCAAACCAGTGGATTATGAAAATGAAAACAGACAGTAGGCACACGGTTCTACAGGTGATATCATAGATTTAGATAAAGTAGAAGATCCGCATATGTGACAATAACACCATGATAGGACGATGTGAGAATACAACAAAGTGTGAGTTTTAAAATGTGCAAGATATTTTATACACTCGTATCATTGTATGACTAGCATGGTTGTTTTCTGAGATACTTAATACAATGTCTAATGCATGTATTTCCTACCAAGCTGTTATTTATTCACTAAGCCTTGCTTACCCCAGTTGTGGATATATTTTTACAAATGATTCCGTAGAAGAGCAACTAGAGACTATAGATGTAGAAGACCAAATTGGCTACTAGACCACTTGGCACTTGAATTACATTTTGTGGGTGGTTTGAATTGCAACTTGTAAATGGTTGCCATTTTTAGAGTATATGTGGCAGTAGGTTTTTGATGGTTAGCCACACCTTTTGCTGTATAACTTGGCATTTATAATGCATATTGGGATGTAATTAATTTGGCCACCAAATATGTAATTATTAACTACTTTTGTTCCGCTGCCAGGTTAATGTTATTAGATTAGGTTGATAATTTTGGATTGTTTTATGATGTTTGAATGATGAAGTTATTTATGATGTCATGTTAGAATAAAAAAAATAGTTGGTTTTGACAGAAGCCATCTAATCAAAAGAAATTGACATGTAAAGACTCCTACTCTTAAAATCTTGCAATCATTATTGAGGGAAAATTAGGACTGCAACTTTTACTCATGTGATCTCATTCCTTCTTTCACCTTCCCCCATTTCAATGTAGGTGAAGGTGAAAGAGTTGTGAAAATCATGAGCAACACGATTAGCTGATTTAACATTGAACTTACTTCTAGTATTTGGCCCCCAATAGATCATGTCTTGGCTATTTTCCATGCTGAGTGGAATTCTTAGAATACATCAACTTCTTGAGCTAAGAAAAGAGCTCGTAGCTTGACCCTCACACACATACTATCAAATAGAGGAAGATATTGCATAAATGAATCAGAGCCCCATAAACCCTACAAGAATAAAATCTAAGCATGAAACCATCGAAAGGGGAAAAAATTAGCATAGAGATACAAAATAAATATTGATTTTTTTCCCACAAAACCTCTTATTTATTTATTTATTTTTTATTTATTTGTGAGGGGGGGTGTTTATATGTACTGTAAAGGTGATCACTTCATATCTTGACTATTCTTTAACTTTCTTATGTATAAAACCAGAGCAATCTTAAGACAACTTGGGGGTTTAACTTATGATTGCCTCTAACTCTAAAAAATGGAGTAATCAGAAAGTGGTAAACAAATGAAGGCAAACATTTAGGTGTTAACTTATGATTGCCTTCATTCTAAATATAGAGTAATCAAAAGGAAGTCAACAAATAAAGAGTAACCTTAGGATTTTTAACTTATGTTTACCCTCATTCTAAGTATAAAGTACTCAAAAGGTCGTCCCCAGTTAAGGGTGTCAATAGGCCGGTCCAGTCCGGTTTCGGTCCAGGCTGAAACAGTGTCAGGCTTTACAAGCCCAGACCAAAACTTGTCCATTAAGAATTTAGATTAGGATGGGCTGCACTAGATACAATAATAATAGGCCAGTTCGGTGTCGGGTTGTTATCGGACTGGGTTTATTGGGCTTATTAGGCTGCCTTCGCATGTAGCTATTTTTGCATGACAATAATTTTTTTGTGGCGCTTTTGGTTCGTATTTAATACAATTGTAAGCGGTTGAGTTTTGATTGATCTTAGGGGCATCTAAGCATGGATAATGGATTGCATATTTGCATTTATCTGGTTAGAATCGTTAGATCTTTAGTCAATTGGTTATTATTTGATCAGTAAAAACAATGGTTCAGGCTAGCTCGGGCTTCTTAACGGGCCTTACCGGTGTTCGGGTTGGGTATTATCGGCTCGGGCTAGCTCGGGCTTCTTAAGTGGCTAGGCCGGTCAGATTTCGGTCCGGACTAAAATGGTGTCGGGCTTTACAAGCGCAAACCGAAACCTGTCCATTACGGCTACGTCCGGGTTGGGTTCGAGTTATTTCGAGCCGGCCGGTCTGTGCTATCGGGCCGGGCGCAGATTTGACACCCTTATCCCCCGCCCATACTATTTTTCATGTAGTCAAAGTAAAACTATTTTGTTGGAAACCATTTTCAATCCTTTCATATATAATATACTCAAGAAAAAAATTTCAATTACCACCCAAAAGCATATGTGAAACACTTCTACCACCCATAGGTTTCCAAAATCATCATCTACCACCCAAACTTTTCACACCGTTAATCAAAGAGACCCGTCCCCTTAGTAGAGTCCCGTTAAATGATGATGTCATCTCAAATTAAAATTTTCAAGGACAATACTGCCCTTATTGTAATGGTTAAAGACCATTTTACCCTTACACTCTTTTTTTTTTTTAAGTCTCAGAATCATGTTCTTCTACATCCACCGGCCACCACTCCTCTATCTCTGTTCTTCTACCACCCTCAACCACCAGTCCCCCATCTCAGTTTCTTGAACCATCCGCCGACCATCATGCCTTCCACTTCTAATTTCATCTTTTCCGACATCCCTCCGCTTCTGATTTCCCATTTCCAACATCCGTCACCTTTGGTTCACCACTGTCAACGCCTTCGTTGCTTCTGGTTCCTGTCGCCCTGATCGCAACAGAGCAATAGCAGTAGCAGCTGGTATATCTGGAACGATGGAGGAGATCCAATCAACGACATCTCTTCAACAGCGAAGCTTGACTAGAGAAGATAAAGGGCGCAAGAGAGAGGAGAACAGAACAATTATGAAGGGCGTAATAGTAAAACATGTGTCTGATGCTCTTACCTCTACCAACTACAGCCATATCCGAAGAGCGTAATAGCAAGCTCACCATCAGCGACGACTATGACAACAAGCCCGTGAGATCTATTTGATGCTTGAGGGGATGATGAAGAGGTTGAAGGTTATATCAGTAGTAAAATAATGGAATTAATCAAAAAGAGTTCAGAGTTCTAAGGAAACCAGAGCAAGAGCAGTGTGCTCTTTATTATAGATGGAATTAATAAAAAATTGTCTAAGTGGTGATGAAAGCAAATGCTTGGGTAAGTAAAGAAAATTAATACCAGTGCATGCCAGTGCGTGGTTGGGAAGTAAAGAAGAAAATTAGTGCCGGCTCCGGAATCAAACTTCGTATCGAGCAGCGACTTTAGGGAGAGAACTTGCTGGACTATTGAGTGTTAGCCGGTAGGAAGGAAGATCAAAGGAGGAAAAGTTAATGGAACCTTTTTTTCTTGAGGTGTCGACGACAATCCTCACGAGTTAGCTATGAAATCTTCTTCAGTGAGTAGATCCAAGGGTTTGTCTAGTGGCGAACGACAAGTCATTTCTTCAGGTCTCATGCCGGTAGATTCTGTCCCAGAGAAGTCGATCAGAGCTGTGTCTCCGTTTACTACTACTTTGAAAGAGAAGGGGAGAGGATCATAGCAGAGAATGGAGATTCATTGATTCTTAGATCTGATTCTTTCTCGATCTTTCTTGTTTCTGAAGCTATTTCATTGATTCTCTGGCAATTTATGTGAACTCTCTTCGTCATTCACTTGCAGAACCTCACTGGTTTGTGTTAAAAAAAAAATTTTCCTTTTTTTCACCGCACTTACTCTGTTCTTCAGATCTGGTGTATTGTTTCAGATTTGGTTATCATCTCTACACTGAAGATTAATGCGGAAAATAAATACCTCCAGTGTGACTTGTTCCAACCATTGTCCGTCCAACCGATGTCCTCTTGATCTACTCTAATACGTCCTTCTGCACAAACAAAAGAGAAGAGAGAGGGGAAGGATTTCTCTGCACTAACTGTATTCCCAGACAGAGAACGTGATGGAGTTCTCAATTTCTATCAGTGTGCACAGGACCCTACCCATTAGTATTTATAGACCGACCGTCTCCTTCCATCAAGGATGGACGGTGATCTGGGTGCCACATGTCCCTCAGATCCGACACTCACAACTCTCCTAATAGGGGATACCTAAAATGGATTAGTGGCATGTGGGCTACTTACTCACATTCTCCCACTTGGCCCATATTGCCACTTGGCAAGCCATTTTAGAGTTATAACCTGATGTATGACCATACATTAACTTTCGGATCTTTCCTTATGGACTTGTTCTTTATGTTCATCATAAAACTCTCAACCCATGAATCATGGCGGTACATGTCCTAGTATTGAAGTACAATGGAAACACTCCCTTCCATGTATTACAATATATTGTTTATTTTATGATAAACCTCAATTGTGACTACCCTACTTTATAGAATCAATTCAATAATCGATTCAAGGGTCAAACTTTATTGCCTAGAAAACTTTATAGGCATCTGTCATTACAAAACTTTATGTATACAACAAAATAAATGACAGAAAATAACTTTATTTCGAGTCGTCAAAACTTTATATTGCAATATCATAAATAAAACATTCAAAAAACTTAATGATTTACATAGTCCCTTATGATCCACGTGAACTACATACACCTTGGGCGGAAGCCCTTTAGTGAAAGGATCAACTATCATATCATTAGTATCAATATGTTCTATTTGAACGCAACGAACTCGAATGTCTTCTTTAACAACAAAATACTTTATCTCAATGTGTCGGCAGCGACTCATTGAGCATGTGTTGTTAGAGAGACGTACTGCTGCAGTATTGTCACAGTAGATCCTTATAGGTCTTTCACTAAAACTTATGACCTCAAAACTGTGATAAACTACCTCAACCATAATGCCTGAGAAATTGCTTTATAGCACGCCACCACTTCCGCTTCAATAATAGAAGAAGTTGCCTTAAGTTGCTTTACGCTACGCCAAGACACTATTCCTCTAACAAACAAAAATGAAGTCAGAAGTGTACTTCCTTGTATCTCCACATTTAGCAAAATCTAAATCTGAGTAACTGATTAGCTTCAAAACATCAACATGTCTATATATGAGCATGTGATCCTTGATGCCCTGTAGGTACCTCAGTACTTTCTTTGCTATTATCCAATGTGGCAAACCAGGGTTCTTTCGAAACCTATCTAATACTCCCATTGAATATTAGATGCCAGGTACAGACCTGAACATACATCAAACTTCTTACTACTAATGCATAAGGGATATTTTGCATTGTCTGCTATTTCAGATTGGTCTTCGGACATTGCTCCAGACTAAGTCTGTCACCTTTAACAAGAGGTGCTACAGTTGATGAATATTGCTTCATCTTGAACCGTTCCAAAACTTTGTTAATATAACCCTTCTAGGACAATCCTAAGGTCTTAAAAAACCTGTCCATGTGAATCTCTATGCTTAAGACATTGGAGGCTTCACCCATATCATTTATGTCAAAGTTTTGGGTCAAGAAATATTTAGTCTCATGTAGCATCCCTAGATCATTGCTAGCTATAAGAATACCATCCACATATAACACTAGTATGGTGAAACTAGTTCCCTTGATCTTTATGTAAATGCATTGATCACCTCGATTCTCCACAAAACCGTAAGAAGTAATCATGCTATCAAATTTCAAATAACACTATAGGGAAGCTTGTTTCAATCCATATATGGATCTCTTAAGCTTGCATACTAGATGATCACCTTTATCCGAAGTAAAAACCTTCAAGTTGGTCCATGCATACCTCCTCAATCAGATCACCATTCAAAATGCCATCTTGACATCCATCTGGTGCAGCTCAAGATCATAGTGAGCCACCAGTGCCATAATGATCCCCAAAGAATCTTTTCTAGACACGGACGAAAAGGTTTCTTTATAATCAATGTTAGCCTTCTGATTATAACCTTCTGTCACAAGTCGAACCTTGTATCTTTCAATATTGCTATGTGGGTCCATTTAGTTTTGAAAACCCATTTACACCCTACAGTAGAGGTGTCCTTAGGCAATTCTACAAGTTCTCATACTATATTCTTTGACATAGATTCTATTCCATCCTTCATGGCATAATGCCATAAAATGGTATCTATACAACCCATAGCCTGTGAAAATAATCGGATCATCTTTTATTCCAATATTAGTTTCACAGTTTTGGATATACACTTCATAATCTGAAGGGATTGCCAATTTTCTCTCTTTCGATGATCTCCTTAAGACTTGTGGTTCAGGATTGGTTTCTTGATTCTGGACCACAGGTTCAAACGACAACTGGTTCTTGATGTGGTGTATCCTAATGTGGTAATTCATCACAAACATGTAGTGTTGTTCATGAACCACAGGTACCACTGGTAAAGGGATAAATCCCTGACCACCAGAACTTGAAGGAACTGTCGATACATCTTTTTTTTTTTTTTTTTTTTTGGACTCAATGTTTCGACTCTGTATACTCCCATTGTTGTCATCATCCTCTAGAAACTTGGCAACTTTAGACTCTACAATGGTAAGACTATATGAGGGACAATAAAACTTATAACCCTTTGATCTTTCAGAATAGCCAATGAAATATCCACTGACTGTTCTAAGGTCCAACTTCTGAATAAGTGGATTATAGACTCTTATTTTGGCTTGACAGCCCCATATGCGAGTATTGCTTCAAACTAGGTTTTCATCCATTCCACAACTCAAAAGAAGTTTTAGGAACCGACTTGGATGGTACCCTGTTCAAGATATATACCGCTATTTTAAGAGCTTCACTCCACAATTTCAGAAGTAGATTAGAGTTACTAATCAAACTCCTGACCATATCTATAAGTGTACGGTTTCTTCTTTCAGCAATGCCATTTTGATCTGGAGATCCAGGCATGGTATATTGTGGTACAATACCTTGCTCTTGAAGATACCGTGCAAATGGGCCAGGTCTTTAACCATATTCTGTGGTTCTACCGTAGTATTTCCCTCCTCTATCTGATCTCACGATCTTGATCACTTTTCCAGTTTGTTTCTCTACTTCTGTCTTGAAGTTCTTAAAGGCTCCTAAGGCCTCATTTTATGAACTAAAAGATAGAGATACATGAATCTAGAATGGTCATCAATGAAGTAAAGTATCTCTGACCATTCAGACAGGGAGTGAAAAATGGGCCACAGATATCTATATGTATGATTTCTAGTAGTTCAGTTGACCTTCTGGCACCTTTCTTGGTTTTGTTAGTCTGCTTTCCCTTGATGCAGTCCACACATAACCCTAGATCAGTGAAATCAAGAGTTTCAAGGATTTCATCATTCACTAATCTTTTAATTCAATCACTAGATATGTGACCTAATTTAAGATGCCACAACTGAGAGGATTTCTCATTCACATTCATTCTCTTTATGCCAATATTATTTACAGAGAGTAAACTACTTTCATATGTTGGATCTAGATTTAAGAGAAATAAACCATCAACTAAAGAACCTGAACCGATGAATACCTCATTTTTTTTTTAAATCCTTATTTCTGTACTAGAAAAATTAAACACATAACCCAAAGGTGTTAATCTAGAAACAGAAATCAGATTCTTTGTAAAAGATGGAATATAAATGGTTTCTCCTAAATCTAACACATATCCGGATTGCAATATCAATCTATAGACACTTGTAGCTTCCACTTGAGATTTCATCCAATTTCCTAAATGGATATGTCTCTCAGTTTCTTTTGGAAGTATTGTCTGTAGAAAGCCTTGCATGGTATTGGCCACACGGATTGATGATCTAGAATTAATCCACCAGTTATTTGAATGAGAATCAACTAAATTTGATTCATAACAAATCAAAATTCTCTGAGTTGAGATGTCCCTCATGTGCATGATGTAGTCACACACATCATCCTTACCATTGTAACTTAATGAGTCTGATTTTTCCATTAGAGTGCTTACTAAATCTTGTTTGAACTCACAAACTGAGCATCAATTGCCTTCATGTAGTCAATGACCTTCTTACATTCAGGAATTGATCCTTTAATGCTCTTGTCAATGACAAGCATTAGGCTCAAGTGGTTAGACCGTTCCCACTTATCATAATGAGCAATTTGGACTAGCGTACTGGAATCCGTAAGAACAGCAGGCTCTTCTATACGGAGTGCCATATCCAAATCTATGCACTCTAAGGTTAAATAAATCTTCTATTTCCAATCCGAATAATTTTCCCTAGTAAGCATTGGGAGACAAATCTAGTTATAAACTGCAAACAACAATAAGAAGTTTAGATTTATTGGCGTACAACTTTATACTGATATCAACCCACGTCAATAATCAGTAACACACTAAAAATAATTATAATCTACCTGTGGGCTAAACTTATAATCAATTTTAGTATGTGAAACTTTACACTAAGTTGATTGACATCAAACTTAAGTGACAGATAGATGTATCCTACAAAATTACCTGTGGGCTAAGATTATAGTCTATATCTGTCAAGGTCTGTATTAATAAGACTAGAATACTACACTACAATTCAGAAGGTTGTTCCACACCTGTAGGCAGAAGAAGGCTCCCACTGTCTTGTAGTTTCACATTCTACCTTATTCCATCTTCTCACATAAGAAAAGAATATTTCCCTGTGGGGATGATATCTAGTCACAATGCAAAAGATGCAATTTTCTGATGCCTACCACTAGAAGGGTATTTCAATCTTTTATGACATCCTTAAATAGGCACTTATATGTGTTAAAATATAAAACTAATTATTTCCTTGATTTTAACACAAAACTTGATTATAAGGGCATATTTGTCATCGATGACATCCTGAGAAACACACTTATATGTGTTAAAATATAAACCTAATGGTTTTCTTGATTTTTAACACAATTTTATTATAAGGGCATTTTAATCATTTATGGCATCCTTTAAACAAACATTCATAAGTGTTAATATAAGCCTAATAATCTTAAAAGAGTTCCTAATGGCTTATTCTTTTATTTAACACTGACTTTTAATGGCGTTTGTTACTGTCACTAAAAAGTGACTCAAAACAACCTCACTGTATTCAAATATTTAGTGGCGTTTATTCTGTAATGTCACTAAACAGTAAGATAAATCATTCTGTTATGTATGTCTATATACAGTGGCGTTCTGTCTTTAAATGTCACTAAAACAGTGTTTAATACATTCTGTTATGTTTATAGATACAGTGACGTTCTGTCTGTAAATGTCACTAAAGGAAACTGTATTTTAGCGACGTTCAGAACACACTGTCATAACAAATACAGTCACTGTTCTTGATCTTTTAGTGACGTTCAGAACAAACTGTCATCAAAAGTGCAGTCACATATACAGTGACGTTCGGTTCATAACTATACTATGGTGATATATAATAAAGATAATCCAAAATTATTAAACATCACCATCTCCATAACAGAAACATTTGGTTTGAAAGAAAGTTCTGGGTCAAACCAAAATCAAACCGAAACGAAACGGTTCACCCAAAAAAAAATTCGATTCGGGTCACGGTCCGGTTCGGTGTAACCCCATAACCGGGTTTTCTATATCCGGTTCACTTCCTTGAACCGGGTTGAACCGAGATCACTTAAAACCTAATTTCTTTTAGATCTAACCAAAAATTCTATTAAATTTACAATTAATGCCATCCTTATGATTTCATTCTTTTCATTCTTATCAGATCACGGAACTTGCAACGGCGGCGGCAAGGAACATGCTGGAATATCCAGCACTCCCTAATCGAATCAGGCGAAGACGCCGGTCACCACCAGAGCACCTCCAAATGGCCGAAGAGATAGAGAGAGAAAAGGATTAAAATCCCACGGCAAACTTGCGGCAGCCTGCTGGCTGCGCATGGCCGCGGCCGGCTTGCCCTTGCGGGCTGGCTTGCTGCGCCTAGCGCGGCCGGCAGTCTACTTCTGCTGCCATCCTGCAAAGGCTGGCTGCCGTAAACTTGCGGGCTGGCTTGCTGCGCCTAGCGCGGCCGGCAGTCTACTTCTGCTGCCATCCTGCAAAGGCTGGCTGCCGTAAACTTGCGGGCTGGCCTGCTGCTCCTTGCGCGGCCGCCAGAACAATAAAAAAAAAAATTATTCATTAAAATCGATTCTAAAAATCAGATCGGTGGATGGGTGGCTGAAACCCTGCTCTGATACCATAATGTAAGACTTTATCATCTCTACACTGAAGATTAATGCGAAAAATAAATACCTCTAGTGTGACTTATTCCAACCATTGTCCGTCCAACCGATGTCCTCTTGATCTACTCTAATACGTCCTTCTGCACAAACAAAAGAGAAGAGAGAGGGGAAGGATTTCTCTGCACTAACTGTATTCTCAGACAGATAACGTGATGGAGTTCTCAATTTCTATCAGTGTGCACAGGACCCTACCCATTAGTATTTATAGACCGACCGTCTCCTTCCATCAAGGATGGACGGTGATCTGGGTGCCACATGTCCCTCAGATCCGACGCTCATAACTCTCCTAATAGGGGATACCTAAAATGGATTAGTGGCATGTGGGCCACTTACTCACATGTTTCAGATCTATTTTTTGCCGGAGATGGTTGGTTGCAGAGGGAGATGAAACACACAAGTTTGGATCACCTTTTTCGATTTAGGGATAGGGAGAGGGAAGCAGGTGTTGAGGAGAGTGAGAGGGAGAGCACCAGAAGGGGAAGAGAGAAAGGCGGCCCACCAGCAGCCGGGGGACTCAAAAGTTAGGGTCAAATTAATACTTTTATTTAATTTTAAAATTTTTAATTTATAATATGAATGGTATAAATGTCTATCAATATTTTAAATGATTTTCGTTAATTAAATGGATGTAGTTGATTTTTTTGAAACCCATAAGTGATAAATGGTGTTTCACATACTTTTTTTACTTTTTCAGTGATAGATGAAATTTTTCCATACTCAAAACATAAAGAGGAAATTAAATACCCTCGATACTCACATGGGAAAAAGAAATTGATAAATTGCATCCATCCTAATCAAATATTCAAAGTACTCGTAAAAAATATCGTTTCTATAAAAGATTGATGTTCGTTCATAAAAAAAATATCGTTTTTATAAAAGATTGATGTTCGCTATTGGGAACATTAAGAAGCTTCTCTCTTCAGAGTTTACCCTATAATATTGTACAAAGAGTTTGGTAAAATTTCTGTTTTTAAGAAATGCTTTTTTTGTATGAAATGTTTTTTTTTTTTTTTTTTTTTAATACTTCTATAGAAAACAACCTTGTTTGCTTCAACTATCTTGTTGATCGAAGTTTGGAGCATATGAATGATAATTGGATAACCTAAGCAGTGTCATGGTTCTGAAAAGATTTTGAGAAAATAGCTTTAATTTGCGGATCATTCAAAGGGTGAATGATACACCATCCTTGGAATTCAAGATTTTTTTTATTTATTTTCTACCATAAATGAAATGAGATATTGAAAGCATGATTTATTTTCTTTTTCTTTATTTTGAAAGGATAAAATTCAAATAAGAGAAAGCTTCATTGACGTCCTTACATATGCTTCTTATGATTCATTTGTTTAAATATTTCTCATATAAGTTTTTAGTTTCTTTTGAATTACTTGTTTAGTTATTCATCAATTTTTGCATATTAAATTTTTGCGGCCGGTCGATCATCCACTTTTAGGATAGGATGTGTGGTAGGAATTTAATAGGAAGATTCCCCATCCCCTCTAATGTATCATCATTTACATAAATTTATAATAATAATTTGATATAAGATTTCTCTACACACACAGTCTGACATGCCCACTACACTCCACGTTGTAAGTAGTGGCTTAATTTAAATTGTTTGAATAAATTTGAGACTTTAACGAGTCATCTTTTGGAGAAATCCTCATCTCTTAGATTCTGCACGCGCTCCCAATCTCACTGGGAGATTTGGCCTAAATCTTAATGTTCAATCATGTTTTCAAATTACCCCAAGGGAGTAGCTGAGTTGGCAAAGAGCCTACGCTTCAGGAAACGGAAGGTACTGATTTCAACTCCTCTTACTACCTTGGAGCCACTCACACAGGGGTGTTAAGTGCTCTTTCTTTCCTACTATGGATGCAAGTGGAATGGTTCTCATTCAACCCTAAAATAAACTCAGTCCATGCAGTTGTGGGGTCAGTATGGGCCCATAGGATTAGTCAGGCCAAAGGTCTGGATACCCGTTGTTAACAAAAAAAAAAACCATGTTTCCAAATGCTTCATTCATTTGCTTCCACATCGCTTCTTGAGTGGGCCATTTGCCAATCCAATGGTTGTAGAAACGTTGCATGCCCGAACTACTTGCGGACCTAATTCTTGAAAGACACAATATATCTGACATACGTAATCAATTTGAGTAGCTTTCCAAAATTCGATCCATTGTTTGCATTGGTTTATGTAATTGATTTCATCTAAAATACTGACTTTGTGGGTCATATGCTTGATCAACAGTCATGGACACACGCACCCTTTCGAACTACATTATTTGGACGTGATTCTCGGATATATCCGAGATACGTATGCAGTTTGGGACAACCTTTCAAATTCAGTCAAACACATTCTAGATTTCTCTCATTCGTATTTGGATTTCAATCATTGTATTTGTATTTGAGTTTCAATCATCGCATTCACCTTCAAATTTCAAATATTGCATTCACATCTTAACTTCAAATTTGCATTCACATTTGGGTTTACAAATCTGGCTCCAACATCATGTTTAAAATGGTTACCAATCAATTATTGTATCTCCTCAAACTACATGGAAAACCTAATTCTCGAACATCTTTACAATATGTAGGCAGTTTGGACAAATTTCAGATTCGATTTATCATCTTCAAAATTTTATTTTGTTTCATTTCTTTATTTCTCTCTTGCATTCGGGTGTAGGGGTTGAGCCCAATGAGAGATAGGTATATGAGTAAGATCCGATAGATCACTTAGGATATCCAACAATTCAGCAAATTGGCTCGATTAGACCATCATCCGATCGCCTTTTATATGATCCCCACATCTTTTAGTTTATTTATTTTTATTTCATAACATGCTTGGCTAAACTTTAGATTATGATGACCTAGCAATTTGGTTTAGGAATCCTTTGAAACTTAATCATCCATTGACCATGAACGTTTGTAAATTTTTTAGTGTTAGATGACATCATCATCTAACGGAGATCTATTAATGGATTGAGCCTCTGTGTTACATGGATATTAAGGGTGGTATGCGGTATTGTCATAAGCTAGTGGATAGTAAGTGTAATTAATCCAAACTATAAGGATAGTATGTATAATTTTCCCTATATTCTTCTATGATTAGCTATTGTTCAGGCATGTGTTAACATGCACAGAAAAAGATTCAATCGTTCATTTTCACATGTGTTAATTTGATGGAATTCAAATTCATGGGAACCAAGGTTATGTTGTTTATTTCTTTTTATTCATAACATGCTTGACTAAACTTTAAATTAGGATGACTTAGCAATTTGGTCTAAAAATCTTTGAAACTTAGTCATCCATTGACCATATATATCAACTGCTTGGCGTGGATATGCCAGTGGGCAATGACTTTGTTTCTACCATATAAACTACTTGGCATGGATGTATCAGTGGGCCGCCATTTTTATTTTTGTCATATAAACTGCTTGGTGTGATGAATCTGATGATTGTGGATGTGCCAATAGGCTACCACATTTATTTTGCGAGGTTGGTAATGGTTGATTTATAAGGCTGGTCAGCGAACCCAATTCTTAGCCAAGCGTGTCGACCAAGGTTAGCGTGAGATGATTCCAATCTCCATTAATGTTCCCCATTTGGTTCATTGTTTGTAAAAACTGTTTTCGAATAAAATATTCACTGCATACATGAGTTCATTACGCCCCACGTTGTAAGTTGTGGTGCCATCCCCCGTAAATGTTTACATCAAGTGAGATTCTAAGGCCCTGTTTGATAACACTTCAGTTCCCATGGAGCTATTTCTGGTCCAGAGTCGTTTTCTACTTCTTCTTCAGAGTCAAGATATTTGGAGTAAAATATTGTTTGATAATGCTACTTTAAAGTCAAAAGACTATGGTTCCAGAATGTTGTTTGGTGGTGGTGGCAGTGGGGGGGAGGGGGGGGTGGTGGCGGCAGTGCTGGTGGGGGGTGGTGGTGGCGACGGTGGTGGTGGTAGAGGTAGGGGGTGGTGGGTGGTGGCGGTAGGGATGGGTGGTGGTGGTGATGGTGGCGGTGGTGGCAGTGGTGGTAGGTGGTGGGTGGGTGGTGGTGGCGACAGTGGTGGTGGGTGATGGTGGTGGCGGCGGTGGTGGTAGGTGGTGGGTGGTGGTGGCGGTGTCGGTGGTAAGTGGTGGGTGGTGGTGGCGGTGGTGGTGGTGGTGGTAGCAGCGGCTGTGGGTGGTGGGTGGTGGTGGGGATGGTGGCGGTGGAGGGGTGGTGGTGATGATGGCAATGCCAGTGGTGGTGGTGATGGCAGTCGGTAGTGGTAATAGCTCCGGAGCAAGAGAAGTAAGTTTTTTTAGCTTCAGTTTTTTAGCTTCTAGAGACATTTTTAGAACGGTTCACTCCATGGGAGTCAAAACTTGAACCGTGTCTATCAATCGTCATTCTACTCCGGATTAGCTCCGAAGCTAAGAAGTAAAGAGCTAGAGTGTTACCAAACGGGGCCTAATGCGTCTTTTTTTAGGAGATTCTCATCTCTTAGCTACTTATTTTTTCTTGTGTGTGAGTCCGACCTTGTTAGGGAATCCATTTCTAAAAAACTAAATAAACAAAAGAATTTTTTTTTTTTTTTTTGGTCTTTGGAAGATTTTTTTTCAATGTTATCTTTTGGGTGCATGTTCTTTTTGTTTGAATAGTGGTAAAAGAAACATATCAAATTTTCAATCTTATTTTCAATCTTTTAAACTGTGGTTTTGGCGGTCTACATGCTTGGCTAGTCGTTTTAGACACTTACCAATTTCAATACCATTTTTTGAACTACCATTTGGACTTTGTTCTCAAAGCCTCTTCGAGATAAGTAGGCAATTTGGGATAGAAATCCGAATCCAATCCACAACTTCAAATTTTCTTTGTTTCTTTTAAATTTTGGTTTCAGTCAATATAAATCTCAAAAATTTAATCAATTTTCAATGAATTTCAATTCTTTTCAATCCAATTTTTCAAACCAAAAAATTTCTTTCTACCTATACTACGTGGAACCTGATTCTCAAAATAATTCTGGGATGTGTAGGCAATCTGGAGCAAACCCTAGATATGGTTAATCAATTTCAATAAACCATTCTTCTTTTTCCATATTGTGTGTGAAAGGGTTTCGACCCAATGAATGATTCATAGATGTGTGTGAGGTCCGAAAGCATATTCGCTTAGGATAGTCATGCGCCAAATCTGCCATATTGGCTTTGATTAGGCCATCATCCCATCATATTTTTCCATCCCTACACTTAATTGTTTTTACTTTTATTTCATTTCATAACATGTTTGGCATAACAATAAGTCAGAAGAATCCTGAGGAATATTGCTACTGCAGTGGTAGGGAACTGTAATTCGGATGTTAGACTTGCTACCTACTCTCCAAGGACAACCCGGAGTAGGAAGGGAGCTGGTTGATTGTCTGCTTTATTTGTAGTTAAGTATGGTTTTCGTTTTTGGGTGGTTCTACAGGTGGCTTCCTGATATGGCTCAGAAGCTATAGTTGCGTTGCCGTTCATGTAGGTCCTTAGTTGTACATTTTATCCTTCTTTAAAAAAAAAAAAAAAAAAATTGGACTTTCAGCAAAAAAAAAAAAAAAAAAAAAAAAAAGAGGTTAGAAGAATCTAGTAATTTGACTTAGAATTCCCAAAAAACTCAGTCATCCATTGATCATAAATGTCACACATAGAGTATAGGAAAAGAATATATAGCAACACCAATTTTCGGACTAGGAATTTGGGTGTCTAACACCTTCCTAAACTATAACATAACGTTTACCTTTTCTCTGAGAAAACCAAATTCTGATCATGTTGAGTTGAGAGTCATTAGAGCCTCCTAGTGAGAGACAACATTTATAGGCCCTAGACCTTTATCCGGCGACTCCATATTTTTACCAACTATTGACGTGAATGGAGCTAGAACACAAGACGAAACCTAATGGTCTCTAGAAAGAATCCCCACATTTTCCATCAAATCCTACACTTTTTTTTTAATCCACGAATGAAAAGACTTGAAGGGAAAACATATGTCATCACACCAGGCACGAACTACGTTTGACCTAATTCTTGAATTAGGCACTCGAGATACGTAGGTAGGCAGGGAATTCAACCTCAATCCTGGTTACACATGTTTTCCAAGGGTCTTGGAACCCAATCACCAAATGGTGACTCTTAATTTCACATACATTCGCATTTATACAAAGGTATACAAAGGGACCTGGAGCCCAACAATTTCAGGTGACGATTTCCTATTCTAGTTTGGAATGTAGACCAACCGACTGTCCCCGATATCGACAAAGGTCAAACAACAAAATCTAAGCCCATGTGCCCCATCTTCAACATGCACATCGAACATCGACGCTCCTCCCACAGGAGTGGACTGCGGTGGCAATGACAATGTGCATGTCTCTAGGGCTAAAAATGGGTGTCTACAATTTTTCTTTCGAATTATACGTAGGGGTAAAAGTTTGGCCATGTCGTCTGAGCCGCCCTTGGCCTGCCTTGATGATGCAGCCCATGCCCACACCCATGTGGTCGTCCCCAACCAACTCTCTATTCAAGTGGACCAACCCCATGCTTTTAGAAAGTGAGCCCATAATCAAGCCAAGGCCCAAGGCAAAGCCCAATCTCAACTCATGGTCCACAAGCACCACGACCCATTTTGGAACCAACACAACCAAGTCTGAACGTGCCCATATGTTCAATGCTATGAAAACCAATTTTCAGCACATGTACTGACTTCATGGTATTTTCAAAATATTTATATTTCGAATTTAAAATACTCAAAACATGATAGTTGTAGCTTTATGAGTTAAATTTAATGTAGCTTTGATATGAGATTAATTCAAGCAATACTTAGCGAGATATAACATTTTTACTATATATGTGTAGAACAACCTTTTCATGTGCTTTGGTGGATGATGATGTAGACACTCTTTTTAAAGTTTTTTTATACTTTCTATACTAAATTGACTCTTCATATGGATTGACTAAGAGCTACTTTCTAGAGTCTTCTCCTTGAAACAAGATTATATGCCTAGGAACAAGAATCAACACATTTGGAAAAGTTTCTATGTACAAGACTTACTAAATCATTTATGTTTTTATTTTATGTTTTTATGTACAATCTCAACCATAGGATTATAGGGTATGATTGGGATTATTTTGAGACATTTAAGGGTTTAAGGCCTATAAATAGTAATTAATTCTCATGTAATGGCAAGATAGTTTGTGAATGAAATTTGGATTGAAGCTTGTCTTCTCCTTTGAACCTTC
Organism: Protea cynaroides; assembly: GCA_028583415.1. Taxonomy (NCBI): domain Eukaryota; kingdom Viridiplantae; phylum Streptophyta; class Magnoliopsida; order Proteales; family Proteaceae; genus Protea; species Protea cynaroides. The sequence continues at coordinate 56,343,155 of CM053272.1, forward strand.
AATAGTTCATCTCTTGAAACCTAGAAGAGTTCACTTTAACCTTGAAGAGTTGAAGCTTTCTTATCACACCTTGAATTAAAAGAGTTTCCCTTCAACTTTGAAGAATTGGAACTTTCTTATTATACCTTAAACCTAGAAGAATTCTTCCTTCAAACTTTGAAGTTTCATTCCATCTTAGAAGAGTTAGAATTTTATTCTTCACCTATATCCTAGAAGAGTTGTGGGCTATTATTAAAGTTGATTTACATTCTAGAAGAGAATTAAATCACTCTACCTTCTCCTCATCAAAGTTAGTTTCCTGTTATTTGAATCTTGAAAATTTTTAGAATCCGTTCTTGCACTTCATGTCACTTTTAGCCCATTTTCTCATACCTTCTGCTCAAAATCTGAGAAAACATTCTTCACAAAACATATAGCCCCATGAGCTATCTTTCATTTTCTATTGAAATCAGATCATTCAGATATGACTAAAGAAGATATATCCATTTTTCTGAAATTGTACAAATCTGCCAATTTTACACACCCCGTGCTTGAGTTGGACCTGGGTAATTCATTCTCCTGATCCATTATTTTGACAAGCTTAGGTTGGCCTACATCACTTAAGCTCGAACATGGTTTGGGCTAAAATACCTTGGCCCTTAAGTGGATTAGGGTTGAGAATTTTTTGTCCTGAGTAAAGGCCAGGCCAAGCATAGGTTGAGGTTTTGGGCTAAACCTGGCCCTTTCTTTTTCTTCTTCCTCATGTTCTTTCTTCTTCTTCTCCTGACCTAACCCAACCTTGTTGCATCCCTTCTCCTTCTCAATGGTCAAGGTCAATCAGAGTCAACCCAGCCTAGCTTAAGAGCGGGTTAAGGTTGAATTTTTCAGGGCCTTAGTTAGGGTGAGCCGGTCCGGGCCTGATCCCAGCTAAGTGGACCCGAGGTTAGGTTGGGGTTTTAAAAAGCCGAATCTTGTTGCAACCCTAATTATGTGTTTTCCATTTCTGTTGTTGCAAAATTTGGATGCATGGTAGAAGAAGATAATCTCTTAGATTTTAGGTAAGTTAAGCCCACCATGTGGCTTTAGCTCAAGTAGAGCCATTTATCCAACCCAAACCACATGAATCAACTAGTTCAGTGACAATGGAATTACCATTTACATTTTGTTGGAAATGGAAGTTGTCTTCCCAATAACAAAAGAATATATATAAATATATAAATCACTTTACTTTTAATCTCCTTGGATAGAAAGACTAATCACTGTCAAACCCTGTTAGTCAAAACTTGTTTTAATCGTGTACAATATAATCGTACCATACTCAACCATTTAGTACACATAGAACCGTATTAACCTCAAAAATACTTTAAAATACTCCATACTCCAAGTCTTGCCGTTTAAAATGCGTTGAATACGCGAATCGTATCGTATCCATATTTTAAACTGCATCTTCAATGAGTAATGAGTCGATTAATCTCATACCATTTAATATTCCTATTGCTTTCTACATGTAACTGATGTGGGACTAAAGGCTGCCACTCATTACTTGATTACTGATTAAGGTGCAAGCTGTGGGCTGTGGGTCATAACAAATGTATATTGTAGGTCATCATAGAGTGTTCTCTCTCTCTCTCTCTCTCTCTCTCTCTCTCTTTCTCTCTCTCTCTCTCTCTCTCTCTCTCTCTCCATATAGATTCATGCCTGGAATCTTGGACAAACATAACACATCAATTAACTACTTGACTGAAGATGATAATTTTCACCCTTTTATGGATATACATATCATAAATGTCATTTATTCCCATTGATTTAGGTAGAATTATTTAATTTATGGGATTATAGTGCATTTTTTCACTGTACCATATTATATTTGATCTATTTAAAACTCGTACCATCCGTTTTAATTTTTTATTATTTTCGAAATGTTTGATCATTTTTTTTACCCCCCCCTCCCCTTTTTTTTTTTCCGTTACTATTTTAACTAACTATACTAAAGCCATCCCTCAAAACATCTTTAATCATTAATTTACAAGGATGCATCTAAAATCACCTCAGAACATCTTTTAATCATTGATTGACAAGGATGTATTTAAAATCACCAACATGTACTTTGGAATAATAATACTTTACACTTTTTAATTCGTTGTGGAAAATGGAAGTTGTGTTCCCAATGACATAGGACAAATCTTTTAATTTGCTTGAAAACAAGATTTTTCATCACGTCCAACCTCCATCTCCTGCCTAGAGCCATCCTTCAATCACGCAAAGTACAAGATGGTTTCATAGTCAATTAAGTAGAAGATAAAGATAAAGGGTATGGTATTAGGGTATTCTTTACAGGATTCCATTACCGTGTATATTCAATTGTCTCACTCTCCAGAAATGGATCTCACACCACATCAACCTTGATCGGATCCATAGAAAATACACTGTTGTAAACGTTTTGAGGGGGAACTGAAATCGAACGTTTTGCGGGGCCCTACTATCTTTGGGCCCCTCTGGAAAGTGGTTTGACTGCCTCACTTTTTTGCTAGAGAGAGAGAGAGTCATCATCAACCATCCCCAACTGCCGGAAGTTCCCCACAAAAGAGTGACGCTCTGCGTTAGTCTACTGTGGCATATACCAAAAATATGGCCAAGTTTCCCACGCCTGATGTTAAATATACCTCAGATGAGCAGGAAATAATCGAGAAACTTGAAGCGAAATATGTGAGAAAAAATCGAGATGTTGACAACAAACACTTGATGGATGTGATCAAGAACATCTTTCACTCTTGCAATTTGGTTGATTTTTCATCCCTTGCTTATGTTTTCTGTTTTTATTTTTGTTCTTTCACTCTTGAAATTCTGGAATGCTCCTTTTCTATGACTTTCCCATATAAGGTGGGATGCAACCAGGAAAAGAAGTTTCTCCCTATTCATCAACTAAGCAATGGTGAGGGAAAGTCTTTCCTTCACCTTTCCCTGCGTGAATATCTGATTGTAAACACCGTTTATGTCATCCATGTATGCAGGTGAAAAATGGTGCCCCAAGTCCTCTAGAGAATGCTGATGATGAATTGATCAAGGATGACATTCGCTACATCATTAACAAGCTCTCATGGAAGGTAACAAATCATTGTTAGAAGTTAAAACTGGACTAACCCGTTCTGGAGGGTTTTTACTAATTTCCATGCATGACAAACGATGGTAGCTAGGTCTTTGTTATCAAGGATTCCTACACAATTCATCTCATAAGTAAAAAAAAATGTAGGGGAGTGAGTTTGGAAAACTTGAAGTCAACTTTTACCAAATCCATTTATGAATGACTTGAATTCGACCATTGACATGGATATAGGATCACAACATATATATATATAAATATATATATATGATGATGATGAACTTGATATGACACTAAGAGAGGGGGTGAATCAGTGTCTGAAAATTCTCTCTAATTATTTTACTACTGTCTAGAGCTAATGGAGATATATTCTTTTACACACACACACACACAAGTGTATGTAAATCTACATTGCTACCACTCAGTGGCCAGATCTACCAGATTTGCACACCTATCCTGCAAACCATTCCACACACTCCAAAATATATAGAAAAATAAAGACAGTCCACAACACAGGATATACAAAGTTCACCAACACAGTGTGTCATGGCTAGTCCACGGAATAATGCCCAACGGGCTCCGTATTTACTCAACACTCAACTTTAGTCTCTAACAAGACAAGGATATTAACCCTAGGTTTTTCCAGCATAAAACAGAGAGGGCGCATCAACGCCAAGATTCAGGCTTCACAGCTAGTGTCCAGCACCCACTGAACACACCACGCTTAACCCGCACCCACGGGAAGCAAATAACAATTTTTTTAGGCTTATAAATTTGCCTTACAATTTTCCTCCACTAGCTAGGTATTCAACAATTTGCACCTACGCTAGCATACAATAAATTGAAAGCATAAATAGATAAGGAATTGAAAAATCTCACAAACAATGCTTTCGAATGGCCAACAATATCTCTGAAGCTTCACACTGCCCTCAGGTACTCTCTGACAGCCTTCAATGATGATACAGATTGATTCACAGAGCACACCTCGCTCACAAGCTTCCAATCTCTTCCACACAACCCATAATCACCATGAATGTAAACATAAATGCTCTATTGACCTCTCGTAGGGATTTAGCACTCCATTGATGCACAGAGAAGAGGTAGTTGGTGATTGATCACTCCCACAGGGCACGAAACCCTAGAAAACCTTCTTTCTACCTTCAAAACCCTCTTTTCAATTTTTCTCTCCATTTTTTTGACTCCCAACTATGCCCAATAGGTAGAGGGGTTGAAAATAAAGAAACTGCAACTTGAACGGACCGATTTGGAGTTCTGATGAAGAAGTTATGTCGATTTGAAGTTCGACCAATCAGAAAATTCAAACTAGAATCTTTCGGAGCCATACGATACACCCGCGCTACACTTTAGCGCCGCCGCCTTTTGCGCTGTCGAGTTCCCATTGGACGAAGCAGGATCTTTATATATGGCCGTTAGATAATCCTTTAAAAGGCGGGATTGACTAGAGTCCGTCAGACTTGAATAAATCGCGTCAGGCGCGATCGGAGATCAGGTGAACCATTAGATCTGGATCTGATCCGCCGTAATACGGCGCATGCGCCACACGGAATCAAGCCTAGTACACCATGCAACAGAGACCATTGTAATAACATGCATCCAACCAATCCGAAGGCACGCGATGGAATCTCGACACTTCGGCTCCTATACACCCTAGCCCATCTTGATCTGGGCCATTCAAAGTGGATCTGAGCATCATGGCTTCATTTTAGCAGCCAATTTGGAATCTTCTACATTTCTTCTTACCCAAAATGCCCACGAACAAATGTATTAATGACTTTTTCGAGCGATCCGACAGAAACTGCGATATCTCTCTCATCCGACGTCGGAATTGAGTGATTCAAGTTACGTTGGAAAGATAACTCGACGCTCTACATCTTTCCACTCTCGGATTTCCATGAACCTACTGTAGGACCCACCAACATTTTCTCTCCCCTCTTTCTCTCTCCTCATTTTCTCTCTACATCTTCTTTCTTCATGTAATGCTTTAAGATGTCACAACATTGCCTAATCATTAGAAACTCGGCCACATCATCAGAAACTGTGTCACATCACCAGTAGGGTCCACAGACACTCTCTCTCTCATCAAAATTAATGTAAAATCCCATTCAACTCATTGCAAGTCATCTGAAACACATGTAAAACACTATAGAACACACAAGCGAAGTTGCCACATCTGTGCCACTGCACTTACACTCTTTCTCCTACACTGATACTCTCTTTCCTTATTTCTCTGATTGAATGCTCACAAACATTATCACATCAACCAAGTTACCAACAATGACAACGCAAAGTCCAACAATCTCTCCCTTTGGAATTGTTGGCAACTCACTTTGCACATGACATCTTTCTCCCCCTTTGACAACAAATACAAAGGGACATGCCACATAGGAGTGCCCACCGCATCTTTCTAATCCTATGGGCCAAAAATAATAATAAACCATTATATCAACACATAAAAACATCACAGGACTCCCCCTGAGTTCAACATAAGGAGAATAAGGATAACAAGTATAAGCATGCACCACTCAACATATAAGTACCATAGGACTTCCCCTAAGCCCATCATCGGGAGCAAAAAGGATATAACAAACACACACTGCTCCCCCTCACTCCAAGCACCTCACTACTTGGTGAGCATGGTCATGCATGAATCTTCGACACCCTCTGTCGAGTGTATAAGTTCCTTGAGGTTCTTTGTCCCGAAGCCCACGTCTTTCCACCGCCAACTATTTTGATCTCACATCCCCTGTTTGTTGAAGATCACTTCATGCCCTCCGTCACAAATCCGACCGATGCTGAGAACGTTGTGCTTGAGTCCTAATACATAAAACACATCATAGAGTTTCACATTTCCATTGTTGATACTAATAGAACACTTTCTTGTTACCTTGGCCCCATCATTGTTTCCAAACTTCACTTGTACCTCCCTCATCTCGTTGAAGGCTCTGAAACATTTTCTTATCACCTATCATGTGACTAGAACATCCACTATCAAGTATCCAAGGAGATGGCTTGTTTTGTGTCTTGAGCGTTGTCTCGAAGCATGCAACACCATCACTTTCTTCTTCTACTAAATCTGCAATGATTTTTTTTCCACACTTTTCTAACAATTGGTGGAGTCTTCTTGTTCATTCTCTGCTTAGTTTTTCTTTGGCCATTCTCTCTTTGTTGTGTCACTTTTTTTCAAGGTGGCGTGAATGGAAAAATTGTTCTGTATTCTCTTGCAATATGTCCATAGTTATGACAATTGTAGCACTCAATAAAATTTTCTTCAAGGGAAGCAAATTGATTTCTGCTTTTAAACCTGACTTCTCTCATGTTGAATTTGCAGGTGGCTATTTTATGTCCATAGGCATTGCATTTAAAACAATATCTCTGAAAATAAGATTTTGGCCTAGAAGGTGCCATGTACCTCATCTGTCTCTGTGGTGCATTGGGATAATTTCTTCCATAGAAGTTACTCTGTTCTACTCTCCTATCTTGCCTTGCATTATTAGTCTGTAGAATAGGAACTTGATTTTTTTTTAACATAAATCATAGGAGCTTTGCCCTTTCCACTCTCTTTCACAAAAGAGATGGGACTTTTATTCTTTGAGTTGGCACTATTAGAAGTCTCTCCCTTATAAAAATCAAGACCAAATTTAACGTTGAAAGGTCTTTGAGAATTTATAATTTCATCTAGCTTGCTACTACTAGGGTGCACTGGAGTGTTTCTTGACTCATCAGGTTGATTCAACTTTTGATGTCTTTCAAGCTCTTCTTTTTCATACTGAGTCACTTTTTCTTTCAATTGAATAAATTCATTCTCAAGCTCTTCAAATTTACTCATCACAGGAGCTTGTATTTCAAGTTGAGCTCTCAAACCTGCATTCTCAATCATTAATTTGGAGTGGTCTGTAGACACCTGTCCAAGCTGAGTCTTGAGATTTTCAATAATTTTCTTGGACTCTACATCTTGAACTCTAAATTCTTGAATTAATTTTTTCTGCTTTTTAACTTCTTGTGAGGCAAGCTTATTATATTTCTTTTCTTTCTTGAGTTCCTTCATAGCTGTAGCAAACTCTTCCTCAAAATTCACCTTACCTTTTTCATCGTCACCAGAGCTTGAAATTTCATTCTCATCTTCTTCAATGCTGTGTGAGGTAAGTTCTTTATTTTTGTTCTTCTCCTTCTGATCTTCAATGAAAACCATGAACAAAGCCTCACTAGGCTCACCCTCTGAAACATCATCTGATTCGTCATCTAAAGTGTCACTATTCCTCTTGGAAATAAAGCTTTTCCTTTTAGGCTTGTTCTTCTTGAAACTCTTGGCCTTGTAACTGTCATTGTTGTGATCATCTTCATCATTACTATCAAATTTATTCATCTTTGGACATTTTGCAACAAAGTGTCCAACCTTACCACAATTAAAGCACTTGAATGGGAGTTTATTCTTATACCTTCCTGTACCCTTCTTCAATTTTCTACTAAAGTGAGTTGTGGCTTCATCTTCACTTTCTTCCTCATCTGATTTTTTAGAAATCTTCATCTTCTTCATGGCCTTGAAGGTTACTTGTTTATCAACATAGGTTTCTGGATTAACTCTCATCTCAAAAGCTGTCAAAGCTCCATGAATCTCATCAATAGTAACCTGTTCCAAGTCCTTGGTCTCTTCAAGAGCTGACACTTTTGATTCAAATTTTGGAGTAAGAGACCTTAAAATTTTCTGACAAACAATTGGACCTTTTAGGTCTTCACCAAGTCCTCTAATGGAATTAACCACTTCATTAACCATGTTCATGTATTGATCAATGGTCTCATCCTCATTCATCTTCAGATTCTCAAACTGACCTTTGAATGTTTGCAGCTTGACAGTCTTGATCTTCTTATCTCTTTCATATATGTTGATCAGTCTATCCCAAACTTCAATTGCTGTCTTGCAGTCCATGATTTTAGCCAGTTCACTGTTTGTCAGTCCCCCTTGAATGGCATTGAGAGCTTTCTATTATTCTCAAAATTCTTCTTGTCTACTGCAGTGGGAGTATTTGTGTCATGTGGAGTGTAGTCATTCTCAATAGAAGCCCATACATCAAATCCAAAAGACCCTATGTAGATCTCCATTCTTCTTTTCTAAAACACAAATTCTGTCCCATCAAACAATGGGGGCCTGTTAAAACCTTCACCTGGTGTCATATCTTTATTCTGATCTTCTCAGTTGCTGATTAAGCAGTCACTGAGCCTGATGCTCTGATACCAATTGATGAAATTGATATGACACTGAGAGAGGGGGGTGAATCAGTGTTTGAAAATTCTCTCTAATTATTTCACTACTGCCCAGAGCTGATGGAGATATATTCTTTTACACACACACACACACACAAGCGTATGCAAATCTACCATGCTACCACTCAATGGTCAGGTCTACCAGATTTGCACACTCATCTTGCAAGCCATTCCACGCACTCTAAAATATATAGAAAAATAAAGACAGTCCACAACACAGGATATACGTGGTTCACCAACACAGTGGGTGATGGCTAGTCTACGGAGTAATGCCCAACGGGCTCTGTATTTACTCAACACGTAACTTTTAGTCTCTAACAAGACAAGGATATTAACCCTAGATTTTTCCAGCATAAAACTGAAAGGGCTCACCAACGCCAAGATTCAGGCTTAACAGCTATTGTCTAGCACCCACTGAACACACCACACTTAACCCGCACCCACGGGAAGCAAATAATAATTTTTTTAGGCTTATAAATTTGCCTTACAATTTTCCCCCACTAGCTAGGTATTCAACAATTTACACCGACGCTATCATACAATAAATTGAAAGCATAAATAGATAGAGAATTGAAAAATCTTACAAACAATGCTTTCGAATGGCCAACAATATCTCTGAAGCTTCACACTGCCCTCAGATTCTCTCTAACAACCTTCAATGATGATAGAGATCGATTCACAGAGCACACCTCGCTCACAGGCTTCCAATCTCTTCCACACAACCCATAATCATCATGAATGTAAACATAAACGCTCTACTGACCTCTCATAGGGATTTAACACTCCATTGATGCACAGAGAAGAGGTAGTTGGTGATTAATCACTCCAACAGGGTACAAAACCCTAGAAAACCTTCTTTTTGCCTTCAAAACACTCTTTTTAATTTTTCTCTCCATTTTTTCGACTCCCAACTGCGCCCAATAGGTAGAGGCTCAAAAATAAGGAAACTGCAACTTGAACGGACCAATTTGGAGTTTGGATGAAGAAGTTATGTCGGTTTGAAGTTCGGCCAATCAGAAAATTCAAAATAGAATCTTTCGGAGCCATACGATGCACCCGCGCTACACTTTAGCGCCGTCGCCTTTTGCGCTGTCGAGTTCCCATTGGACGAAGCAGGATCTTTATATATGGCCGTCAGATAAGCCTTTAAAATGTGGGATTGACTAGAGTCCGTCGGATTTGAATAAATCGCGTCAGGCACGATGGGAAATCAGGTGAACCGCTAGATCTGGATCTGATCCATCGTAATACCGCGCATGCGCCACATGGAATCAAGCCTAGTACTCCATGCAACAGAGACCATTGTAATAACATGCATCCAACCAATCTGAAGGCGCGCGATGGAATCTCTACGCTTCGGCTCCTATACACACTAGCCCGCCTTGATCTAGGCCATTCAAAGTGGATCTGAGCATCGTGGCTTCATTTTAGCAGCTAATTTGGAATCTTCTACATTTCTTCTTACCCAAAATGCCCTCGAACAAATGTATTAATAACTTTTTCGAGCGATCCGACAGAAACTGCAATATCTCTCTCATCCGACGTCAGAATTGAGTGATTCAAGTTGCGTTGGAAAGATAACTCGACGCTCTACATCTTTCCACTATTGGATTTTCATGAACCTACTGCGGGACCCACCAACATTTTCTCTCTCCTCTTTCTCTCTCTACATCTTCTTTCTTCATGAAATGCTTTAAGATGTCGCAACATTGCCTCATCATTAGAAACTCGGCCACATCATCAGAAACTGTGCCACATCACTAGTGGGGTCCACAGACACTCTCTCTCATCAAAATTAGTGTAAAATCTCATTCAACTCATTGCAAGTCATCTGAAACACATTTTGAACACTATAGAACACACAAGCGAAGTTGCCACATCTGTGCCACTGCACTGACATTCTCTCTCCTACACTGACACTCTCTCTCCTCATTTCTCTGACTGAATGCTCACAAACATTATCAGATCAGCCAAGTTGGGAACAATGACAACACAAAGTCCAACAATATATATATATATATATATATATATATATATATATATATATATATATATATATATATATATATATATATATATATATATATATATATATATATATATATATATATATATATATATATATATATATATATATATATATATATATATCCACCTTCATCTTTCTATAATGTGCATGGCAAAAAGCACGTTTCGAACTCTTGAAGAGTGCAGATCCTTAATTTCCATGGCGTGAAGAACTTCACGGGACTTCACGCAGTGGAGAAGATCGGGACTCTTCATTGAAGGGGTGCCTACATATTTAAGAATGGATGATACTGGCAGATTTTCTTGGTTTGGGTCGGGTTGGTTTGCTTAATGATTCCTATTGAATGGGTACATATTGAATGAGATTCGGAATCCTTATCTTGGACCACGGTTCAAGGTATCCGTATTGGATTGCTTAGATTGATGAATTTGTATCAGTTCTAGACCTAGTTGATCCCTGATCTCAACCTGTTTTAGTAGTATTTTAATGAGGACTAGACAAGTATATATGGATTTCCCATTAATTAAATATCTAAATCAGATCAATTTTGAACATAATCGATACCATATCTAATACCTGAATTTAGAACCATATCTTGAACTATTCATTGTAATCTCATTTTCATCTTATCTAGGATTCCTCAATCTAATCTCTGTTTATCCTCTCCAAGTTTGTGGATGAAAGCACGGAATATCAAATTTAGTCATCCCAATATAACAATCCCTACAACTGTTGTTGACATTAAAGCAGATGTTATGACTTCAATAATTCCCTTTCTTTAAAGGCGAAAAGGTCATCAAGTAATGTCTGGCTTCTTGATAAACGGGAGTGAATGCTCTTTCATGGGGCTAGTTTTCTCTATTATTGAGTTCTCTTGACGGACTGTCTTTTTGGAAACTAGGGTTTCTTAAAACTTTTTTTGTATCTGTTTATATCACTTTTCTTTAAAATTTATACCTCTTTTCTCTCTCTCTCTCTTTCTCTCTCTCTCTCTCTCTCTCTCCCTCCTAAGTGATCAATTATTGGCCGATCTTATCGTACTCCTATTTAATATATAAGATTCTAATATACCTGCTAAAGTGTAGATCTCTCATTCTCATTATTTTTACATATTTAAAAAAAAAATCCCTACAACATTTGATTATTCTAACTAAATGTGTCCTTCAAAATTGACAGATTACATGCAATTCTGCATGCGAGATGGACGTAGATAAAACAGTACATGAACTGTTGGATTTTCTTAGTGAGTTCTCATGGGATGCGGTAGTGGTGCTGATATTGGCCGTATTCGCCATGAACCATGGTGAACTCCTGCTCCTTAGACAATCCACAGGTGACAACCCAATTGCCAAATTTCTGCAGAAGCTCAAGAATCCTCCATCCTCACTTGGATCAAAGGAGGACTTAAAACTTTATGTTGAAGAACCTCTCAAAAACCTGGTGGACCAAATGCTTGGTGTTGCAGAACAACTTGTCCTATTCAAAGAACAAGCCTCAACTCAAAAAATTGAACTGAGTTCTTCGGTAAGAAAGGTCTTCTGTATTGTTGCTTACCGGATCCTTCAAAGTGTTGTCAAATGCATCTCATCCACTATGGAATTCGTGAAATCGGGCGATAAGTAAGTCCAACGACATGAAGCAATCAAAAATGGACTTAGGGTGTAAATATATTTCCTTAAAAATCTATTTTAACAATTGAAGTTCTTGTGGTTCCAGGTATCAGGATTTTCCATGTAAGATCCAACGGATAATACGTTCTTGCAGATTTACTGCTTTTGGTGACTATTTCAAAAATTCAAAGTTTGAGCTAGGTGTCTCTCTCTCTCTCTCTCTCTCTCTCTTGACACACGTTCACATCCACAGTACTGATGCTAATCTTTACTAATACTAACCTTTGCAAAATGTTTGGAGATGCTTTTGCAGAGTACAATGGAATCCTATGGACCTTTGAAAAAGCAAATGATGTAGCGATATTACTGCTGAATATTTTCTCCGCGAAGGGAAATCTTATTCGTCAGTTTGATGGCATCAATAAGGTCAGTTGAAGAACAACGTTCCTTTCTGCTTATATAACTATATATGGTTTGATAATCCCAAAAAGGTAGTTGAGTCGACAAGGAATCTACACTTCAAGAATCGAAAGGTACTGAGTTTGATTCTTTTTACCCCTTTGGGGCCACTCACTTGGGATGTTAAGTGTTCTTTATTTCCTGATATGGGTGTAAGTGGAATGGTTCTCATTCAACTTTGGAATGACCTGATCCATGCGATTGTGGGTTAATTAGTTAGGCCAAAGGTCTGAATACCGTTAGCAAAAAAAAAAAAAAAAAAAACTATATATGGTTTAGTCATAGTTGTAATTGATTGGGTTACAATCAGACTTTATCACTGGTTTTTGAAATTTTTAGATTTTAAAGATCATTCCCTTAAAACTAATACTACCCCTCACCTTTCCAGAAGTGCTCACGAAAAACTAACTTGACCAAACCATGTTGTAATAATTATAGAGGTTACTTTGGAGGGAAAAAAAAGCAAAAAATCTGTTGTAATCAGTCGGTTACATTGAGATGGATCTTATATATTTACATACTTTTGGCTTCTTTTTCTTTTTAATCAAAACTAACCCTTCTGTATTACAGCAATGTTCAAATAACCCTTCTTTAGTACAGTATGGTTTCGAGATGCAAATTGTATAATAATTTTTCATTCCCTCGCATGTATATGTATTTTTCATGAGATTACATTACCATTGATGTGATGTGAAACCTATCTCTAGAGTATGGGATCTATTGAATATGGATGGTCATGGGATCCCAAGAATAATACAAATACATAGAGGTAAACTATTCTTCCAAAAACCAGTGCAACTGAAGGGGTAATTTTGGATTTTTAGGAAAATGATCTTTTAGAACAGCTACAAAACCTTGACAAAGTCCGGCTGTAACCACACAAAGCCAATATATAAAACTTAGTAGACATCACATATATACGTTGGTTTTATATGTTACAACATGAATGCAACATCCTGTATGTATATAGAAAAAAGTAAGAGCTACACCAAAGGTGGTTGTATTTATTGGTGATGTTTTTTCTTTCTCTATCAGCCGAAGAACGTTAATTTGGAGAACTTCCAAGGGAATACAGTAGGCTTCTTCATTACAGAATTCAATGTCAAGGAAGAAGATATCTCTGTTCTCAAAGACACTTACAATCAAGTTAAGAAAAAAGGCTTCGAGGTTCTTTGGATCCCGGTCGTGGATCAATCCATTGAGTGGAAAGATGAACTGCTTGATGATCGAGAGAAAGTCGCACGTAAGATGCCATGGTGGTCACTGACCTCTCCTTTAACCGGCAACAATCCAGTCTGGTGGTATATCAAGCAAGATTGGCAGTTCCAGAGGACATCTATGTTGGTTGTCTTAGATAAATATGCCAAAGTCATACACACCAATGCACTTCCTATGGTGAATTATTGGCGAGAGGAAGCGTATCCTTTCTCAATAGAAACAGAAGCTAAGCTCTGGAAGGAGAAAAGCCCAACGATCACCAAGATAATCCAGAAGATCAAACCATTGCCAGAAGTAATATTCTTGGCCACATTTCCCATTTCTCTTTCGGATCTAAAGCAACGCAAAAACCAAAAAGATCTAGACAAAAACGAAGGAAAAAAAAGGGCCAAAATGTTGTGTTCGGTTGTGCCCCTGCGTCTTCTCACGTAAGGGGTGAAATGATTAGAAGCAGAATGGTTATCACCCCATGTGAGAGGATGCAGCTCGACAAAGAACTTTTTCTCAAAAAAAAAAAAAAAATTACATTTTACGTTTAAAATTTCTTGTGCGATTTGAAAAAAAAAATATTCTTTTCACATTGTCTTAAATTTCACGGTTTTGGTTTTAGTATTTTGATTTTCCAAAGTGAGTGTTGTTATTTTATTTTTTTATTTTTTTCTGGTGGGAGGGTTTTGGGGTGGGGGGGGGGGGGGGTTTGTGAGAAAGGAGGAGTAAAGTGGAGGATTGAAGGAGAATATTATATTTGAATCCCTAAACCCCTAGGTGAAGGTAGGTTTCGATGATTAACTAACATAAAAATTTACAATAAGGCAAAAGCTGCTTTAAATAGACTTACCTGATAAGTTTGGTATAGAAATCCTCTCCCGCCTGAGATTTGACAAGAGAGTTGACGGTCCGGATGGATGCTCGATACCTGGCTCTCGGGTGAATCCAAGCCCTCCATCCGAGCCAACACCCGAGCCGACAAGCTAAGCCAACAGGGGTGTCAGCTTGGATGAAGGACTCGGATTCACCCAAGAGTCAGGTGTCGGTCATCCATCCGAGTCGCCAACTCTCCTGCCAAATCTCGGGCGGGAAAGGATGTGGATCCGATAAGCTTGAGGGTGACTCGCAAATTTAGGGTAGGTTGATTTGGTAATTTTCATGGTTAGATAGATAGGACTAGGAGTAGATTATCCTCAAGTTATATTCCAAGACCTAATCAAATCAAATATTCTCCCATGTATTAGTATGTATCCTTGTATTTTTTGTAGCCGTCCATACATGCCCATGCATTCTCTTCTAGTCCCTAGATTTTCAAAGATTTTAATTTGCCACTTGATCAAATTTGTTTGGGGTTAAAAATCAACATATAAGGTGGACACCTTGAGGTTTACTTGTTCACAAAATTTGTTTCTTATTGAATTTCTTTTTTTCTCTCACTTATGATTTTGATTTAATAGTTTAAGCAGGGGGAAATCATTTGCATCTATGGAAGCCGTGATATGAACTGGATGCATGAGTTTTTGTGTTTCATCAACCATTTGGATGTGAAGGATGTTGAAGTGAAGACCACTACTGTTTATGTTGGGGCAAATCGGAGAAAACAAAAATTACAGAAGTTCGAAACAGAGAACAGTATATTTTGGAGTGAGGATATGATGTTCAGATTCTGGCGTGACCTGGAGAATGTTGCAGCCTCGAAGATGATTCAAAGCAGAGAAAATTTGGAGGATGCAATTAAGAATGAATTTGCGACTATACTAAGTTATGATTATAAAGAGGAAGGTTGGGCTCTCATGTTTAATGAATCTTCGAAATTCATTTTCAGTGGGAAGCAATTGAAATATTGCTGGAAAAATAAAAAAGATTGGACAGAAAAGGTAAATAAGGGTGAGGATGTTATGAATGCCATGACTGATTATTTACAGCCATTGAAATTGGGTAGAGAGCATTGTATTCACTTGCCTGGTCCCACAACAAGCAACAATCTTGTGGTGGCTTGTCCAGGATGTGGACGTACCATGGAGAAGTCCTTCGTCTACAAATGCTGTGTTAAATGAGGGTTTGAGGAGAAGTTTTTCGTCTTCTCTTCCGTAGGGTATCTTGGAGCTTTTGTTTTGATGAATACAACATCCATCATTGTATGTTTCACTTCTGCTTATGTTGTTAATTGTTGCTTGTGAGTCACTTATACGGGACTAGCTATTGCATGTACTTTGCAGGCGAATGCTTGAATAAATAAATAAATTAAAAAAAGTAGTATCATTTCTTTTTTGTCCCACCTTTAATGATGAAGTATCCAATTCAATTACTGCAAAATAAACAATAAGAGGACTCAGATCCTCTCCAATGCTGGAGAAATTCCAGTGCATATCTGACTGCTGGGGATCATTTGCAATTGGCAGGTATACGAATACATTGGTATGGAGACCAGGTGATCCTCGCCTGTTGAATATGTGCTTCACTCAATCCAACGCTGGATCTTTTTCCACAATAAGACGCCATGTTTCCTTCAGCCCACGAGTTAGAATACTTTTCAGGGTGGCTAAAATTTCTATCACATGGTAGTTCAGTCAAGGCCAAATTTTGTGGGGACATAAAAGATCTAAATGACATGTTAACTAGTTGGTTTTGCCAATGAAAAAACTAGTCCTAGCCATTTCTCGATGCCTTCTGCAGTTGAGTTTGAAGCGTTCATTGATACTGTTGAACTGGTAGAAATTCATTCCTCTGCTCAAAGTTTACTTGGATGAACAATAGAGTGGTGGGTCGGGTCTCTGTAGTATTAGACCGCAGCTTTGGGAATGCAGCTTTGTTGGACCTATATGTACAGCCTTTCTAGAAAGTCTTACCCCGATTTGGTTCTAACCACTCACCAATTCTAATTGGTATCTCAGCTATCCCCAAGCCAAAAAATATCCCATTTAGGATCCAGAGGTTCTGATGGAGCATGAGGCTTTCAAAACTGTTGTGCATGAGATATGGAGCATTACTATCACCGGAAATCCTTTCTATGTGGTGACTGCTAAATTGAGAAATCTAAAGAATCGTCAAAGATCTTGGTCCAGAGAAACATTCCTTAATATTGTGAAGGGGGTAGTGCAATCCAGAATTTGTCTTCAGGATGTCCAAGAAACTATGGAAATAGTTGGCTGCAATTCTTTTCTGCGTGAACAGGAACTGAAGCTATGCAAAAACATGATGAAGTGTATTCACTCCATGAACGCCTATGGGTAGAGAAAGGGAGGTTAAAATGGCTTAAACATGGGGATCAAAACTCCAAATACTTCCATGCAAATGCCAAGGCAAGAAGAGTTAGAAGTTTAATAAGAAAGCTTCAAAAAGAGGACGGCACAGTTCTTGACAACCAGACTGACATTATACAATATGCGGTCCATTACTACGAGGCCTTTCACAAAAGCTGTGGAAGCAACCCTCATGCTGAGTGCTTTGATGTCATTCCGTCTGTGATCTCGACGGAGGACAATGTTATCCTATATGCAATCCCCTTTGATGATGAGATTAAATCAGCAGCTCTTGGAATGAATCCTGATAGCTCCCCAGGCCCAGATGGTTTCTCGGGCAAGTTTTATCACGTGTGTTGGGACATTATTGGCAAGGAGGTGTGTTATGCAGTTTGTTCATTTTTCTCTAATGGTCATTTGATCAAAGGTGTCAATTGCAATTATATTTCTCTGATTCCCAAAAAAGATGGTGCTATAAAATTGTTGGATTTCAAACCAATCTGTGTGGGAAATTTTTTATACAAGATAGTCCCTAAAATCCTTGCAAATAGGTTGGGATTGTTAATGGGCAAGCTTGTTTTGGAATAGCAAAGGGCATTTGTAAAAGGAAGAATAATCCATGAAAATGTAGGCCTAGCTTCTGAGTTGGTCTCTCTGATGCACAGACACACAAAGAAGGGGAATATAACATTGAAGTTAGACGTCCAGAAGGCCTTTGACACCCTTGAATGGAATTTTCTGTTCGATGTTCTCTCCAAGTTTGGTTTCTCTCCAACTTTCGTTAGCAAAGTGAGATCCCTTCTAGAGTCTGCCAGACTTTCTGTGATGAATAATGGAGGCCCAATGGGTTTTTTTTGCTGCAGAAAGAGGGCTTAGACAAGGTGACCCCATATCTCCTTTACTTTTTGTAGTAGTAGAAGAGGTGTTGTGCAAGATCCTGAAAAATTATAACAGCAAAGGGACTAATGGAACCCATTTTCAATGGAAGAGAGATGGTACCTCCCACTCACCTCATGTTTGAAGATGACACTATTATTTTTATAAAGGCTAATCTGAGGTCGAGTAGGGTGTTACGGGATCTCCTTTCGAAATATAATGATTATACAGGGTAGAGAGTCAACCCAGCCAAAAGAAAAATCTTTTTCTCAGATGATGTGAGTAGAAGCATAAGAGAAAGAATGCTATCTTGTCTTAACTATACTCAAGGTTCCTTTCCATCATTTTACTTGGGAGTTGTTTTAGTCAAAGGAAAACTTCATAGGGAGCATCTTAATCCTGTGATTGACTGTTTTAAGAAAAAAATTCAGCTTGGAAAGGAAAACTTCTTTCGCAGGCCGAGTGGAATTGGTTAAGACAGTGTTGAGTAGTGCATTTATGCACTCATTCTATATCTACAAGTGAACGCAGGTCCTCATTAAAATAGTAAAAGGGTGGATGCGAAATTTTATCTAGATAGGTGATCCAAACAACAAAAAGATAATTGTTGTTAAATGGGATGCTATGTGCGCCCCAAAGAAGAAGGGCGGTTTGGGTTTGCGCCATCTTCACCAGGTAAATTATGCAATGCTAAGCAAAATGGCTTGGAAAATAAAAACTGATGATCCCCTATAAGCAAGGTTTATGCATGGGCATTATTTCACTAAGGACGGATTTATTCGTCAACCCCAATGTTCCTCACCGATTTGGCGTAGTATCAGGAAAGTGTGGGACTAGACCTCCAAACACACCCTGTGGCTAATAGGTGATGGAAAAAGCATAAATGTCTGGTCTGATCAGTGGCTGGAAAATTTCTCTGTGAAGGAGTATATCGGTTTGGGGATGGAATTTTTCAATGGTTGGGATTACTCTCTGGCTCGTTTCATTCAAAGAGGACCATGGGTTTGGCCGCATGTTGGTTCCATCCCTCTTCAACAATGGTTTGGGATTGCCAATAATATTCCGTTGTTATATTGGGCTAAAGATTGTCTTTTATAGACGGGTAAACAATCTGGTTATTTTTCAGTAAAGTCCACACGGGAGCTACTGCATACTCCAAAGCCAAAGCCAGTTTGGGCTGTTGTGTTTTGGAGCAAAGGCTTCACTCTGAGTCTCAATTAGACAGCATGGCAATGGTGCTTACAAAACTTTCCTACAGATGATAGCGTTAAACGAAGGGAGTAATGATTGCATCAAAATGTCCTTTGTGCCTCTCTACAGAGGAGTCTTATGATCATCTATTCTGCAGTTGTGTATTTGCATCATCCATATGGCGAAAAGTAGGTGCTCGCTTTGAGGTAGTGATGCCTTCTTTTGATTCCTGCAATGCTCTGCTAACTTGGTGGAAGCAAAAAGGTAGAATTAAAAATGAAAAATATAGGAACTTGAATCACCTCATTTGGAAGTAAAATGGTCAACTTATGAATTTTTGAAGTTTAAGCGGACCAATTATAGATAATTTGACTGACCATTCTGCATGAGATCCTTTAGAGGCTTCTACCGGAAATATTTACGTCCACTTTGTAGAGCACTAAAAATGAAACATAATGAGACTGGAATTATCTGAATCCGATGTAGAACGGGAAAGATATGAAGCTTTGAAGTTCTGACGATCATTTTGCATGCAAGTTTGCATGGGACCTCATCGGGTGATTTCTACCCGGGATTTTTTACGTCCACTTTGTAGAACATCATTAATGAAGAATAATGGTCTTGGAATCATCTGAATTCAATGTAGAACGGGAAAGATATGAAGCTTTGAAGTTCTAACGATCATTTTGCATGCAAGTTTGCATGGGACCCACTGGTGACTTCTACCCGGGATTTTTTACGTCCACTTTGTAGAACATCATGAATGAAGAATAATGGTCTTGGAATCATCTGAATCCGATGTCGGATGATCAAGATATGATGATTTGAAATTCAAACAATCCAACTTAGGATAATTTGCATGAAGGCCCCTGGGATTATTATTTATAATAATTTCAGAAACCTCCCATATATGTATCATCCGACTAAAATGGTCGTATCTTCCTCATTTGATATCAGAATTGAGCAATTCTGGTCTCGTTTCGAAGATAATTCTATGACCTATGCATCTATGCAGATAATAGCCCATGACCCTGCTGTGGGGATTAGTGGAGAATCACAAATCTTTGGGTTAAAGGTCAGAAACCTGCCATATTGGTTCATTTATGCCGAGGGTGGCAAAAATGGGGTGCTTACAACCTCGAAACACACCCCGTGGCTAATAGGTGATGGAAAAAGCATAAATGTCTGGTCTGATCAGTGGCTGGAAAATTTCTCTGTGAAGGAGTATATCGGTTTGGGGATGGAATTTTTCAATGGTTGGGATTACTCTCTGGCTCGTTTCATTCAAAGAGGACCATGGGTTTGGCCGCATGTTGGTTCCATCCCTCTTCAACAATGGTTTGGGATTGCCAATAATATTCCGTTGTTATATTGGGCTAAAGATTGTCTTTTATAGACGGGTAAACAATCTGGTTATTTTTCAGTAAAGTCCACACGGGAGCTATTGCATACTCCAAAGCCAAAGCCAGTTTGGGCTGTTGTGTTTTGGAGCAAAGGCTTCACTCTGAGTCTCAATTAGACAGCATGGCGATGGTGCTTACAAAACTTTCCTACAGATGATAGCGTTAAACGAAGGGAGTAATGATTGCATCAAAATGTCCTTTGTGCCTCTCTACAGAGGAGTCTTATGATCATCTATTCTACAGTTGTGTATTTGCATCATCCATATGGCGAAAAGTAGGTGCTCGCTTTGAGGTAGTGATGCCTTCTTTTGATTCCTGCAATGCTCTGCTAACTTGGTGGAAGCAAAAAGGTAGAATTATTCCCCTACGTACTATATGGAACTGTATGTTGTTTGTTGTTGTCCATAACCTCTGGATAACTCGAAATAATCCAATGCACCGAAATGTCAAGGCAGTGATAGAATCTACATGGGCAATGATAAAAAGAGGTGGTAAGGATTTATCTGTCAGACTTCCCTGTAAGATTAAAACTGCATCTGACCTTCGAGTAGTGCAAGTCTTGTCCCTTCTAACAGCTCAGTCTAAAAGCAGAATTGTGATGGAGCTTTTTGGAGATCTCCGTTGGTTGGTTGGTATAAACTAAATACGGATGGCTTAAGCTTTGGCAACCCAGGAGTTGCAAGCAAGGATGGTGTGATCCATTCTCATTATGGTCAGGCTTGTATGCCTTTGTGTATCATTTGGTATTACCACAAATTACTACGTTGAATTTCAAGCTATATTAATTAGCTTGAAAGCTGTGATTCAATTAGGTCAGAATATATGGCTCGAATCTAACTCTAGTTCCATGATGACTGCTCTAATCACTACAAAGTTCCCTTGGTTCTTGTTGCAGGAATGGAATGCTCTGGCTATGGAGTTATCTAATTGCACTATCCGTTACACGCACTGTTTTCAGGAAACTAATATAGTGGCGGACAAACTTACTAGGAAATTAAACTGCCCATGACAGAAGATCATATACTTGGAATGCTTGCCCGAATATGGTGTGTAGGGAGGTCGTATGGGATACTTCCCATAGACCAAGATATCACTTCTATTAGATTGTCTATGCCCGAAGTGGCTCCTGTTGATGGCAATCCCAAAGGTGGGGTTTTAACTCTATTAGGGCCTTTTGTTTTTATTATTTTTCCTATTAATGAAATCGGATCCTTATCAAAGAAAAATAATTGGTTTTGACATAAGCCGTCTAATCAAAAGAAATTGACATGTAAAGACTCCTACTCTTAAAATCTTGCAATCATTATTGAGGGAAAATTAGGACTGCAAATTTTACTCACCTGATCTCATTCCTTCTTTCATCTTCCCCCATTTCAATGTAGATGAAGGTGAAAGAGTTGTTGTGAAAAACATGAGCAACACGGTTAACTGATTTAACATTGAACTTACCTCTAGTATTTGGCCCCCAATAGATCATGTCTTGGCTATTTTCCGTGCTGAGTGGAATTCTTATAATACATCAACTTCTTGAGCCAAGAAAAGAGCTTGCAGCTTGACCCTTATACACATACTGTCAAATAGAGGAAGATATTGCATAAATGAATTAGAGTCCCATAAACCCTACAAGGATAAAATCTAAGCATGAAACCATCGAAAGGGGAAAATTTGGCAAAGAGATACAAAATAAATATTGATTTTTTCCCACAAAACCTCTTATTTATTTATTTTTTATTTATTTGTGAGAGGGGTGTTTATATGTAATGTAAAGGTGATCACTTCATATCTTGACTATTCTTTAACTTTCTTACGCATAAAATCAGAGCAGTCTTAAGACAACTTGGGGGTTTAACTTATGATTGCCTCTAACTCTAAAAAATGGAGTAATCAGAAGGTGGTCAACAAATGAAGGCAAAGATTTAGGTGTTAACTTATGGTTGCCTTCATTCTAAATATAGAGTAATCAAAAGGGAGTCAACAAATAAAGGATAACCTTAGGGTTTTTGACTTATGTTTACCCTCCTTGTAAATATAAAGTACTCAAAAGTCATCCCTTGCCAAGGGTGTCAACAGGCCGGTCTGGTCCTGTTTCGGTCTGGGTTGAAATCGTGTCGGGTTTTACAAGCCCAGACCGAAACCTATCCATTAAGGGTTCGGGCTGGGGTGGGTTGTGTTGTGACCGGCTGGTCCAGTGTCAAGTTGTTATCGGGCTGGGCTTATCGGGCTGATTTCAAGCCATCTCGGTCTGGGCTAGGTTTATTAGGTTTATTGGGTTTATCGGGTTTATCGGGTTGCCTTCACATGTGGCTATTTTTGCATAACAATAATTTTTTGTCACTTATTGTTCGTATTTAGTACAATTGTAAGCGGTTGAGTTTTGATTGATCTTAGGGGCATCTAAGCATGGATAATGGATTGTATATTTACACTTATCTAGTTAGAATCGTTAAATCCTTGGTCAATTGATTATTATTTGACCAGCAAAAACAATGGTTCGGGTTAGCTCGGGCTTCTTAACGAGCCTTACCGGTGTTTAAGTTGGGTATTATTGGTTCGGGCTAGCTTAGGCTTCTTGACGGCACGGTCTGGTTTCGGTCCTGGCTGAAACAGTGTCGGGCTTTACAAGCCCAGACTGAAACCTGTCCATTAAGGTTAGTCCAACTGAATTCGGATTATATCAGGTCAGCTCTGTCCGTGATATCTGGCATGGCACAGATTTGACACCCTGTCCCCATCCACAGTATTCTTTCATGTAGTCAGAATACAACTATTCTGTTGGAAACCATTTTCAATTCTTTCATATGTAATATACTCAAAGCATAAAGAGGAAAATACCTTCAATACTCAAATGGGAAAAAGAAATTGATAAATTGCACCCATCCTAATCAAATATTCAAAGTATTCATTCATAAAAAATATCGTTTCTATAAAAGATTGATGTTCGTTCATAAAAAATATCGTTTTTATAAAAGATTGATGTTCGCTGTTGGGAGCATTAAAAAGCTTCTCTTCAGAGTTTTACCTTATTATGTACAAAGAGTTTGGTAAAGTTTCTATTTTTATGAAATGCTTTTTTGTGTGAAATGGTTTTTTTTTTTTTTTTTTTCTGTTTTCTTTTTTCTTTCAATACTTCTATAGAAAACAAACTTGTTTGCTTCAACCATCTTTTTGAACGAAGTTTGGAGCATATGAATGATAATTGGATAACCTAAGCAGTTGTCATGGTTCTGAAAAGATTTTGAGAAAGTAGTTTTAATTTGCGGATCATTCAATGGGTGAATGATACGCCATCCTTGAAATTCAAAATTTTATTTATTTATTTTATACCGTATATGAAATCAGATATTGAAAGCTTGATTTGTTTTCTTTTTCTTTATTTTGAAAGGATAAAATTGAAATAAGAGAAAGCTTCATTGATGTACCTACATATGCTTATTATGATTCATTTGTTTAAATACTTCTCATATAAGTTTTTAGTTTCTTTTGAATTACTTGTTTAGTTATCCATCATTTTTTGCATATTAAATTTTTGCGGCTGGTCGATCATCCACTTTTAAGATAGGATGCGGGGCAAGGATTTAATATGAAGATTCCCCATCCCCTCTAATGTATCATCATTTATGCAAATTTGTAATAATAATTTGAAATAAGATTTCCACTACACACACGGGTCTGCCACGCCCACCACACTCCACGTTGCATGTAGCGGCTCAATTTAAATTGTTTGAATAAATCTAAGACTTTAACAAGTCATCTTTAGGAGAAATCCCCATCTCTTAGATTCTGCACGAGCTTCCGATCGCACTAGGAGATTTGGCCTAATCTTCAATCATGTTTTCAAATAACCCCACGGGGGTAGCTGAGTTGGCAAGGAGCCTGCGCCTTAGGAATCGGAAGGTACTAATTTCGACTCATCTTACTGCCTTGGGGCCACTCACACAGGGATGTTAAGTGCTCTTTCTTTCTTGCTATGCGTGTAAGTGGAATAGTTCTCATTCAACCCAGAATGACCCAGTCCATGCAATTGTGGAGTCAATATGGGCCCGCGGGATTAGTCAGGTCAAAAGTTTGGATACCCGTTGTTAGCAAAAAAAAAAATCATGTTTTCAAATTCTTCATTCATTTGCTTCCACATCGCTTCTTGAGTGGGCCATATGCCAATCCAATGGTTGTGGAAACATCGCATGCCCGAACTACATGCAGACCTGATACTTGAGAGATGCAATATCTCCGACATACGTAGGCAATTTGGGTAGCTTTCCAAACTACGGTCCATTGTTTGCATCAGTTTATGTAATTGATCATCTAAAATTCTGACTTTGTGAGTCATATGCTTGATCAACAGCTATGGACACACGCACCCTTTCAAACTACGTTATTTGGACTTTATTCTCGGATATGTTCGAGACACATAACCAGTTTGGGACAACCTCCCAAATTCAATCAAACACATTCGGTTTAATTTATCTCATTCACATATGGATTTCAATCATCGTATTCGTATTTGAGTTTCAATCATTGCATTCACCTTCAAATTCCGAATATTGCATTCACATCTTGACTTCAAATTGCCTTCACATTTGGGTTTACTACTTCTTCCTCTTTTTTTTTTTTTTTTTTGCTAAATATCCATTTATATTAAAATAAAAGAAAGAAGAGAAAACATAAGCCCTAATAGAGTGTTAAACACTCACCTCCAACATTGCCATCAGCAAGGGCCACTCTGGGCAGAAACAAAACTAACGGAATCTACATCTAAGTCGTTGGGAAGCATCCCCCACGACCTCTCCATGTATCATATTAGGACAACAATTACAAGAAAATGGTCTTCTTCCATGGGCAGTTTTTCTAGCAAGTTTGTCCACTATCAAATTAGTTTCCCTGAAGTAGTGAGTGTAGCGAATATTACAAGTAGATAACTCAATAGATAGAGTTCTCCAATCTTGCAATAAGAACCAAGGAAGCTGACCTGTAAGAAGAGCAGCCAACTCAAGCCATACATTTCGATAGCCTAATCGAATCGTTGCTTCAAATCCAATTAATATGGCTTGAAATTTAGCAAAGTAATTTGTAACAATACCAAGAGGCTCTGCATATGCATATAAGACCTGTCCATTATGCTCCCGGATTACACCACCTGCACCTGCAATTTTCAGATTTCCAAAGCTTGATCCGTCCGTATTTAACTTACACCAATCAATTAATGGAGGTCTCCAAAATAACTCCATGATAGTCCTGGATTTAGCTTGTGTTATTTAAAGGGAAAGGACGTGCACCACTCTAAGATCAGCGATAGTCTTTACTTTACATGGACGCCTGAAAGATAGATCCTTTCCACCTATCTTTATCATTTTCCAAGTGGAATCAATTATTGCTAAGGAATTCATGTGCTTAGAGTTATTGCGAGCTATCCATAAGAAGTAGACAACAATAAAGAGCATTCCATTCAATATTTCACGGAGAGGAACAACTTTACCTTTTCTCATCCACCAAGACAGCATTGCACTACAAGAATCAAAGGCCGGTATAACAATCTCAAAGCAAGCCTGACTTTTTTCCATATAGATTGTGAGTAAACACAGCTGCAAAATAGGTGGTTATAGGATTCCTCAGCAGAATGGCATAAAGGGCATCTTGAAGCAAGCAGCATAATACCCATACGTTTAATCCTATCCTCAGTAGAATATTTTCGTTAACACCATCGCCACACTGTCTATCTGAGAGATGGTGTGAGACCATTGTTCCAGATTATACCAACCCAACCTGGCTTCGATTTTAAAGAACGAAACAGCTCCCATGCTGATTTAACAAAAAAAAATTCCAAATTGTTCACCAGTCCATATAAGCTGGTCTTCAGTCCCAGATAACGGAATTCCACTATCAATCCTGATCCAATGTTTAAGAGCATTAGAACCAACATCTGGCCATACCCATTTCTGGTTTTGTATAAAACGGCTCAGAGAGCAATCTTGGCCCTTTAAAAAATTCATTTCCCAGCCAAGTTGATCTTTGAGAGAAAAATTCCCCAGCCATTGGTTAGACTAAACATTAATACCTTTGCCGTCTCTTACAAGCCACCAGGAATGTTTCGAGGTCCAGTCCCACACTTTCTTGATGCTGCACTAAACTAGAGATGAACATTGAGGCTAACGAATATGACCATCCTTGGAGAGATAGTGACCATGCATAAACCAAGCATATAAGGAATCCTTTGTTCTTATTTTCGAAGCCATTTTGCTTAACATTGCATGGTTTACTGGGCGAATACGATGTAGGCCCATACCACCCTCCTTTTTAGGAGTGCATATAGAATCCCATGAAGCCACAATAATTTTCCTTTTGTTTGGATCACCAGTCCATACAAAATTTCTCATCCAACATTTCAAAGTTTTAAGAAGGCCTTGTGGCCATTTGTAAAGACTGAATGAATTCCTAAATGCACTATTCAACATTGGGAGTTATTATGGAGGGTTTAGGAAACCTTCCTAATCCGAAGGGGGTTCTTTCCTAAACTCATTGGGACTTATTATGGAGGGTTTTTCTCTATAAATAGGACATCCCTTAGCCTCTTTCACTCCTTTAGAACTCTAATTGAAAGTGAGAGAAAGAGAAGAGAAAGAAGAGAAGGAGAATTAAAGAAGAAGACCAAGGAAGAGGAAAGTTCAAAGAAAACTCTGAATCTCAACAAACCTAAGGTATGAACATATCTCCCATGATTTATTAAGAACCTAGAATAGTTCATGAAGAATGTAGAATTTAGAGAAACCCAAATCATCCATCCATGGACAAATTCCAAGAGAATCCATGGAGAAAATCATTGTGGACAATGGATAGTGTATAAAATTATAATTTTGAGCCATAGAACAATCATAGGAAGGACCATGATGATAAACCAAAGGATTCAAACATGAAGGAATGGACTTAAGAGTGAAAGATTGACCATAACACGTGTGGTCGCACGTAGGGTCGCATGATGTCCAACCCCATGAGACCCACATGTTCAACCACATGCCCTCGGGAAGTTTCCAAGGAGGGTGTGGTCGCATGTAGGGTCGGAGTATGTTCGACCCCACCCTGCGACCCTACACCTGGGGTCGCAGAAACTGAGACCCCATGTGCTACCCTACCCTGCGACCCTACACCCTGTGGTCGCAGAAACTGAGACCCCAGGTGCTACCCCACCTGCGACCCCTCAGCTTCTGTTAGTCTAAACTTATGGGAATTAATTCTAATTAAAATCTATCAACTTGATTAGGTTTTTAAGTGATTTAAAAGTGATTCATAAAGCTTGAACGAGGATCTACTAGCAATCAAAGGTGAGGGAACAAGACCTAAACTAATTGGTTAATAATAAACTATTTTTACTTATTGAGTCCGATGCCATGAATGTTTCTATGCTTGTATGCATGTATTGTGCATTTCACATGTCATCTAATATTCCTTCTATTAATTTCCATGCATATTTAATGTTGTTTATTTATAACATGATGATGGTGATGCTAGGAATAGGCATGTGAATGTTTGTGTGTGGTTAGTGTACTTGATGCGAGTGGGGCATCAGGGGGAGGACGTGACACTGTGGTTCATCCTGGTCACCAGACTCTAGCTCTATCTCTACTCAAGTTTTGTCTACTAACATCGTCGTATCGCCATTACTTTAGCAGAGCTATTACGTCGTAGGGCATCAGGGGAGGTGGTCTCGGACTGTATAGTCTCTGACTCTACCAAGAGGCCTTAGCTCTATCTCTATGGACGTATTGAGGGATGCTGGGGTGAGACCTTGGATACACTGTTTGACATTAGGATTGGTTAGTTGCGAGCCCAGTTTGCAAGCCCTCACCAATAGGGGCTTACGTGTTGGTATGGGTAGGGCATTAGGGGAAGTGTGATGCGGTGCGGTCCTAAGTACTTTAGCTCTATCTCTATTCCATGGTGGGTGCATGTGGGACGGTAATGGTGTTTGATCCATTATACGACTTCACACACTCATGTATAGAGGTGCGACGGCCACCTATCCTTTCTATTGCACATTGCAAACTTATGAACCAGACCAAAGATATGAATTGAATGCATGCATATGTTTGTTGCATTGTTTTGTTTTCTCACTAAGCTCAAGTTGGAGAGCTGACCCTCGCGTACGTAATTCTTTTTAGTTTCTGATGTTGCAGGTATTACAGTTAAAGATTATATCAACACGCCAACATATAAACGGGTGGCAGCTATGATGAGCAAGCTATGGAGGACTATTGTGATTCGTGAAGCGAGCATTTCAACTGTGGATACGCTTAGTGTTTAAATTTTGTAGTTTTATATTTGTAATATGTATTAAATTATATTTTGGTGACTTGGAGATAAATGGAATATTAATTATTTATCATGACTAGACCTCAGTTCATTATCTGTAAGACTTTCGCTATTTACTTTATGATCTCTGATTAATGTAGAATGTGTTTTGGTTTAACATGGTGGGGATAGCCTATTTGAGATCCTGGTTGAACCGTTGGTTTATTGATGGTTCATCACACCATTCTGGTTGGTGCAGAATTGGGGTGTGACAATTTTATCTCTTCTGCTTCTGGTCACGTCTGTTAGATTTATGGGCTTCATTAATTACTAAACTAGTCGGTTAGTGAGAGTTTGACTGACACGATAAAAATCTATTCGGTTGGTTCACCACTGGTTTGAGATTTATAACCCTAATTCTATTTATAGGAAATAATTAGGTATTATGGCAGTAGTTTTATAAATACTGATCAGGGTCCCCACAACCACAGTTAGTGAAACTGATCTCTCTGCACCCATTAGCAAGAGAAAAAAGGAATCCTCTAAAGGCTGTGAAAGACCATGATCGAGGGATTGCGATCAAAGCTTCAAGACTCAAGCGAAGGTTAAACTCAAGAGGTATGTATTTACATTATTCATTGTGGTTATTGTTCTCTGTATACCATTGTGTTCTATGGATATGTAGGCCAATTAATCTAACAGTTGGTATCAGAGCAAACCTACAAACCTACAATCAATGGTAGAATACTATAATCATATTTACCTATGAGTTACCTAAGCTGAATGAAAAAGTTTTCAACCCATTCGAACGAACATAGCCAAATCTCACTCTTACCTGAAAGAAAAAAAATTTCGACCAGTGAAAGATCAAAATTTTCATATCAGGTTGTAGATCTCGTCGAGACGGTCACGGCAATATAAATTTTGTGGCCGTCTAATGTCGGACATGCCCTCACATGCTGCCGACAGTGGCGAGTGAGATGCACTCGCCGATAAGGGAAACAAATATTAATTTCGGCCACCATTGACACAGAAACCCTAGCAAGTCGGAAAAGCCAGCCAGCGGGTTGGGTCAGCGGGGGTACATGTGTCGGTCAACACATGCGACCCAGATATCCGTCGACCTGCCACTCGGATAACTGTTTGACCCTGGTCAGTTGATCGCCCATTGACCGTTCACCGACCAGTTGACCGTTGACCTGGACCCGACCCAATAACCCAAATTTTTTACCAGGTTTTGGACCCGTTTATGGTTGGACCGGACCGGTTCGGTTCATATTAGATCGGTGCCGGTCTAGGTCTTGAACCAGGTTCCCCCGAAGAGTAGAACCACATGCTTCTTTAACCGACGCGTGGCAGGTCTAATGGACCTACCACTTGTTCCGTCAAATTTGTCTTGTCATGCTCTTTCTTCTGGTATACTTTATCAGTGATTTCTGATCACTGTAGAGAGTATTTTTGATAAAATAGTGCCTATTAGACACTTTTGGAACATGGTTTGCAATTGTTTTATGGAGTATTTGTTCCAATTTTTATTTACCAAATGCATAATGAGATTTATTGTAAGACCCATATCGAACTAACCGGTCTTACCACCTTGTACCAGGTCTACCTATCGTGGTCGAGCCAAGTGGACCAAGTGCATGAAGAGACCACAAGACCAAGTATGAATTCAACCCAAAAACAGTCAATTATGAGTGTGTGGTCACATGCCTAAACAGGTGTGACCGACCCCACCTCAAAAGAGTCCAACCACACGAAATTAGGTCGTGGGGTCGGACATTTAAAAAGGTAGGGTCGACGGATTCTGCGACCCCACCTTCGACCCCACGGAACATCAGACAGAACCGAAATTAGGAAACCTTCCTAATCCGAAGGGGGTTTTTTCCTAAACTCATTAGGGCATATTATGGAGGATTTTTCTCTATAAATAGGACATCCCTTAGCCTCTTTCAATCCTTTAGAACCCTAATTGAAAGTAAGAGAAAGAGAAGAGAAGGAAGAGAAGGAAAATCTAAGAAGAAGACTAAGGAGGAGGAAAATTCAGAGAAAACTCTGAATCTTCAGCAAGCATAAGGTATGAACCTATTTTCCATGATTAATTAAGAGCCTAGA
The DNA here is from genome assembly GCA_028583415.1 of Protea cynaroides. Lineage (NCBI taxonomy): Eukaryota > Viridiplantae > Streptophyta > Magnoliopsida > Proteales > Proteaceae > Protea > Protea cynaroides. The sequence goes on from CM053272.1 coordinate 56,373,925, forward strand.
ATAGTTCATGAAGAAGATAGGATCTAGGAGAAACCCAAATCATCCATCTATGGACAAATTCCAAGAGAAACCATGGAGAAAATTATTGTGGACAATGGATGGTGTATAAAAATTGTAGTTTTGAGCCATAGAACAATCATAAGAAGGACCATGATGATAAGCCAAAGGATTCAAACATGAAAGAATGGAATTAAGAGTGAAAGATTGACCATAACAAGTGTGGTCGCACGTGGGGTTACATGATGTCCGACCCCACAAGACCCACATGTCCGACCACATGTCCTCGGGAAGTTTCCAGGGAGAGTGTGGTCGCACGTGGGGTCGGAGTATGTCCGACCCTACCCTGCGACCCCCACACCCTATGGTCGCAGAAACTGAGACCCCAGGTGCTGCCCCACGTGCGACCCCTCAGTTTCTATTAGTCTAAACTCATGGAAATTTAATTCTAATTAAAATCTACAAATTTGTTAGGTTTTCAAGTGGTCTAAGAGTGAATTACAAAGCTTGAACGATGATTTATTATTAACCAAAGGTGAGGGAACAAGACCTAAACTAATTAGCTAATAATAAACTATTTTTGTATATTGAGTCTGATGCCATGAATGATTCTATGCTTGTATGCGTGTATTGTGCATTTCACATGTCATCCAATATCCCTGCTATTAATGCTCATGCATATTTAATTCTGTTTATTTATAACATGATGGCGATAATGATGCTAGGAATAGGCATGTGAATGTTTGTGTGTGGTTAGTGTACTTGATGCGAGTGGGGCATCAGGGGAAGTGTGATGCGGTGCGGTCCTAAGCACTTTAGCTCTATCTCTACTCAAGTCTTGTCCACTGACATCATCGTATCGCCATTACTTAGCAGAACTATTACGTCATAGAGCATCAGGGGAGGTGGTCTCGGACCGTGTAGTCTCTGACTCTGCTGGGAGGCCTTAGCTCTATCTCTATGGACATATTGAGGGATGCTGGGGTGAAGCCTTGGATACAATGTTTGACATTAGGATTGGTTAGTTACGAACCCATTTTACAAGCCCTCGCCAATAAGGGGTTACGTGTTGGTATGGGTAGGG
>CM053272.1:56375505-56394505 GCA_028583415.1 Protea cynaroides
AAACTGTTTTCGAATAAAATATTCACTGCATACATGAGTTCATTACGCCCCACGTTGTAAGTTGTGGTGCCATCCCCCGTAAATGTTTACATAAAGTGAGATTTTAAGGCCCTGTTTGATAACACTTCAGTTCCCATGGAGCTATTTCTGGTCCAGAGTCGTTTTCTACTTCTTCTTCAGAGTCAAGATTTTTAGAATAAAATGTTGTTTGATAATGCTGTTTCATGGTCAAAAGACTATGGTTCCAGAATATTGTTTGATAGTGGTGGCAGTGGGGGGGAGGGGGTGGTGGTAGTGGTGGCAGTGCTGCTAGGTGGTGGTGGCGGCGATCTTTGGTGGGGGTGGTGGTGGCGACGGTGGTGGTGGTAGAGGCAGGGGTGGTGGGTGGTGGCGGTAGGGATGGGTGGTGGTGGTGATGGTGGTGGTGGCGGCAGTGGTGGTAGGTGGTGGGTGGGTGGTGGTGGCGACAGTGGTGGTGGGTGATGGTGGTGGCGGCGGTGGTGGTAGGTGGTGGGTGGTGGTGGCGGTGTCGGTGGTAAGTGGTGGGTGGTGGTGGCGGTGGTGGTGGTGGTGGTAGCAAGCTTCAGTTTTTTAGCTTCTAGAGACATTTTTGGAACGGTTCACTCCATGGGAGTCAAAACTTGAACCGTGTTTATCAATCGTCATTCTACTCCGGATTAGCTCCGAAGCTAAGAAGTAAAGAACTAGAGTGTTACCAAACGGGGCCTAATGCGTCTTTTTTTAGGAGATTCTCATCTCTTAGCTACTTATTTTTTCTTGTGTGTGAGTCCGACCTTGTTAGGGAATCCATTTCTAAAAAACTAAATAAGCAAAAGAATTTTTTTTTTTTTTTTTTTGGTCTTTGGAAGATTTTTTTTCAATGTTATCTTTTGGGTGCATGTTCTATTTGTTTGAATAGTGGTAAAAGAAACATATCAAATTTTCAATCTTTTAAAATGTGGTTTTGGCGGTCTACATGCTTGGCTAGTCGTTTTAGACACTTACCAATTTCAATACCATTTTTTGAACTACGATTTGGACTTTGTTCTCAAAGCCTCTTCGAGATAAGTAGGCAATTTGGGATAGAAATCCGAATCCAATCCACAACTTCAAATTTTCTTTGTTTCTTTTAAATTTTGGTTTCAGTCAATATCAATCTCAAAAATTTAATCAATTTTCAATGAATTTCAATTCTTTTCAATCCAATTTTTCAAACCAAAAAATTTCTTTCTACCTATACTACGTGGGAACCTGATTCTCAAAATAATTTCGGGATGTGTAGGCAATCCGGGAGCAAACCCTAGATATGGTTAATCAATTTCAATAAACCATTCTTCTTTTTCCATATTGCGTGTGAAAGGGTTTCGACCCAATGAATGATTCATAGATGTGTGTGAGGTCCGAAAGCATATTCGCTTAGGATAGTCATGCGCCAAATCTGCCAGATTGGCTTTGATTAGGCCATCATCCCATCATATTTTTCCATCCCTACACTTAATTGTTTTTACTTTTATTTCATTTCATAACATGTTTGGCATAACAATAAGTCAGAAGATCCTGAGGAATATTGCTACTGCAGTGGTAGGGAACTGTAATTCGGATGTTAGACTTGCTACCTACTCTCCAAGGACAACCCGGAGTAGGAAGGGAGCAGGTTGATTGTCTGCTTTATTTGTAGTTAAGTATGGTTTTCGTTTTTGGGTGGTTCTACAGGTGGCTTCCTGATATGTCTCACAAGCTATAGTTGCGTTGCCATTCATGTAGGTCCTTAGTCGTACATTTTATCCTTCTTTTAAAAAAAAAAAAAATTGAACTTTCAGCCAAAAAAAAAAAAAAAAGTGGTTAGAAGAATCTAGTAATTTGACTTAGAATTCCCAAAAAACTCAATCATCCATTGATCATAAATGTCACACATAGAGTATAGGAAAAGAATATATAGCAACATCAATTTTCGGACTAGGAATTTGGGTGTCTAACACCTTCCTAAACTATAACATAACGTTTACCTTTTCTCTGAGAAAACCAAATTCTGATCATGCTGAGTTGAGAGTCATTAGAGCCTCCTAGTGAGAGACAACATTTATAGGCCCTAGACCTTTATCCGGCGACTCCATATTTTTACCAACTATTGACGTGAATGGAGCTAGAACACAAGACGAAACCTAATGGTCTCTAGAAAGAATCCCCATTTTCCATCAAATCCTACACTTTTTTTTAATCCACGAATGAAAAAGACTTAAAGGAAAACATATGTCATCACACCAGGCACGAACTACGTTTGACCTAATTCTTGAATTAGGCACTCGAGATACGTAGGTAGGCAGGGAATTCAACCTCAATCCTGGTTACACATGTTTTCCAAGGGTCTTGGAACCCAATCACCAAATGGTGACTCTTAATTTCACATACATTCGCATTTATACAAAGGTATACAAAGGGACCTGGAGCCCAACAATTTCAGGTGACGATTTCCTATTCTAGTTTGGAATGTAGACCAACCGACTGTCCCTGATATCGACAAAGGTCAAACAACAAAATCTAAGCCCATGTGCCCCATCTTCAACATGCACATCGAACATCGACGCTCCTCCCACAGAAGTGGACTGCGGTGGCAATGACAATGTGCATGTCTCTAGGGCTAAAAAATGGGTGTCTACAATTTTTCTTTCGAATTATACGTAGGGGTAAAAGTTTGGCCATGTCGTCTGAGCCGCCCTTGGCCTGCCTTGATGATGCAGCCCATGCCCACACCCATGTGGTCGTCCCCAACCAACTCTCTATTCAAGTGGACCAACCCCATGCTTTTAGAAAGTGAGCCCATAATCAAGCCAAGGCCCAAGGCAAAGCCCAATCTCAACTCATGGTCCACAAGCACCACGACCCATTTTGGAACCAACACAACCAAGTCTGAACGTGCCCATATGTTCAATGCTATGAAAACCAATTTTCAGCACATGTACTGACTTCATGGTATTTTCAAAATATTTATATTTCGAATTTAAAATACTCAAAACATGATAGTTGTAGCTTTATGAGTTAAATTAATGTAGCTTTGATATGAGATTAATTCAAGCAATATTTAGCGAGTTATAACATTTTTACTATGTATGTGTAGAACAGCATTTTCATGTGCTTTGGTGGATGATGATGTAGACACTCTTCTTAAAGTTTTTTTATACTTTCTATACTAAATTGACTCTTCATATGGATTGACTAAGAGCTACTTTCTAGAGTCTTCTCCTTGAAACAAGATTATATGCCTAGGAACAAGAATCAACACATTTGGAAAAGTTTCTATGTACAAGACTTACTAAATCATTTATGTTTTTATTTTATGTTTTTATGTACAATCTCAACCATAGGATTATAGGGTATGATTGGGATTATTTTGAGACATTTAAGGGTTTAAGGCCTATAAATAGTAATTAATTCTCATGTAATGGCAAGATAGTTTGTAAATGAAATTTGGATTGAAGCTTGTCTTCTCCTTTGAACCTTCAATAGTTCATCTCTTGAAACCTAGAAGAGTTCACTTTAACCTTGAAGAGTTGAAGCTTTCTTATCACACCTTGAATTAAAAGAGTTTCCCTTCAACTTTGAAGAATTGAAACTTTCTTATTATACCTTAAACCTAGAAGAATTCTTCCTTCAAACTTTGAAGTTTCATTCCATCATAGAAGAGTTAGAATTTTATTCTTCACCTATATCCTAGAAGAGTTGTGGGCTATTATTAAAGTTGATTTACATTCTAGAAGAGAATTAAATCACTCTACCTTCTCCTCATCAAAGTTAGTTTCCTGTTATTTGAATCTTGAAAATTTTTAGAATCCGTTCTTGCACTTCATGTCACTTTTAGCCCATTTTCTCATACCTTCTGCTCAAAATCTGAGAAAACATTCTTCACAAAACATATAGCCCCATGAGCTATCTTTCATTTTCTATTGAAATCAGATCATTCAGATATGACTAAAGAAGATATATCCATTTTTCTGAAATTGTACAAATCTGCCAATTTTACACACCCCGTGCTTGAGTTGGACCCAGGTAATTCATTCTCCCGATCCATTATTTTGACAAGCTTAGATTGGCCTACATCACTTAAGCTCGAACATGGTTTGGGCTAAAATACCTTGGCCCTTAAGTGGATTAGGGTTGAGAATTTTTTGTCCTGAGTAAAGGCCAGGCCAAGCATAGGTTGAGGTTTTGGGCTAAACCTGGCCCTTTCTTTTTCTTCTTCCTCATGTTCTTTCTTCTTCTTCTCCTGACCTAACCCAACCTTGTTGCATCCCTTCTCCTTCTCAATGGTCAAGGTCAATCAGAGTCAACCCAGCCTAGCTTAAGAGCGGGTTAAGGTTGAATTTTTCAGGGCCTTAGGGTGAGCCGGTCCGGGCCTGATCCCAGCTAAGTGGACCCGAGGTTAGGTTGGGGTTTTAAAAAGCCCAATCTTGTTGCAACCCTAATTATGTGTTTTCCATTTCTGTTGTTGCAAAATTTGGATGCATGGTAGAAGAAGATAATCTCTTAGGTTTTAGGTAAGTTAAGCCCACCATGTGGCTTTAGCTCAAGTAGAGCCATTTATCCAACCCAAACCACATGAATCAACTAGTTCAGTGACAACGGAATTACCATTTACATTTTGTTGGAAATGGAAGTTGTCTTCCCAATAACAAAAGAATATATATAGGATATATAAATCACTTTACTTTTAATCTCCTTGGATAGAAAGACTAATCACTGCCAAACCCTGTTAGTCAAAACTCGTTTTAATCGTGTACAATATAATCGTACCATACTCAACCATTTAGTACACATAGAACCGTATTGACCTCAAAAATACTTTAAAATACTCCATACTCCAAGCCTTGCCGTTTAAAATGGGTTGAATATGCGAATCGTATCGTATCCATATTTTAAACTGCATCTTCAATGAGTAATGAGTCGATTAATCTCATACCATTTAATATTCTTATTGCTTTCTACATGTAACTGATGTGGGACTAAAGGCTGCCACTCATTACTTGATTACTGATTAGGGTGCAAGCTGTGGGCTGTGGGTCATAACAAATGTATATTGTAGGTCATCATAGAGTGTTCTCTCTCTCTCTCTCTCTCTCTCTCTCTCTCTCTCTCCATATAGATTCATGCCTGGAATCTTGGACAAACATAACACATCAATTAACTACTTGACTCAAGATGATAATTTTCACCCTTTTATGGATATACATATCATAAATGTCATTTATTCCCATTGATTTAGGTAGAATTATTTAATTTATGGGACTATAGTGCATTTTTTCACTGTACCGTATTATATTTGATCTATTTGAAACTCGTACCATCCGTTTTTATTTTTTATCATTTTCGAAATGTTTGGTCATTTTTATTTATCCCCCTCCTTTTTTTCCCTTACTATTTTAACTAACTATACTAAAGCCATCCCTCAAAACATCTTTAATCATTAATTTACAAGGATGTATCTAAAATCACCTCAGAACATCTTTTAATCATTGATTGACAAGGATGTATTTAAAATCACCAACATGTACTTTGGAATAATAATACTTTACACTTTTTAATTCGTTGTGGTTGTGTTCCCAATGACATAGAACAAATCTTTTAATTTGCTTGAAAACAAGATTTTTCATCACGTCCAACCTCCATCTCCTGCCTAGAGCCATCCTTCAATCACGCAAAGTACAAGATGGTTTCATAGTCAATTAAGTAGAAGATAAAGATAAAGGGTATGGTATTAGGGTATTCTTTACAGGATGCCATTACCGTTTATATTTATTTGTGTCATTCTCTAGAAATGGATCTCACACCACATCAACCTTGATCGGATGCATAGAAAATACACTGTTGTACACGTTTTGAGGGGGAACTGAAATCGAACGTTTTGCGGGGCCCTACTATCTTTGGGCCCCTCTGGAAAGTGGTTTGACTGCCTCACTTTTTTGCTAGAGAGAGAGAGAGACATCATCATCAACCATCCCCAACTGCCGGAAGTTCCCCACAAAAGAGTGACGCTCTGCGTTAGTCTACTGTGGCATATACCAAAAATATGGCCAAGTTTCCCACGCCTGATCTTAAATATACCTCAGATGAGCAGGAAATAATCGAGAAACTTGAAGCGAAATATGTGAGAAAAAATCGAGATGTTGACAACAAACACTTGATGGATGTGATCAAGAACATCTTTCACTCTTGCAATTTGGTTGATTTTTCATCCCTTGCTTATGTTTTCTGTTTTTATTTTTGTTCTTTCACTCTTGAAATTCTGGAATGCTCCTTTTCTATGACATTCCCATATAAGGTGGGATGCAACCAGGAAAAGAGTTTCTCCCTATTCATCAACTAAGCAATGGTGAGGGAAAGTCTTTCCTTCACCTTTCCCTGCGTGAATATCTGATTGTAAACAACGTTTATGTCATCCATGTATGCAGGTGAAAAATGGTGCCCCAACTCCTCTAGAGAATGCTGATGATGAATTGATCAAGGATGACATTCGCTACATTGTTAACAAGCTCTCATGGAAGGTAACAAATCATTGTTAGAAGTTAAAACTGGACTAACCCGTTCTGGAGGGTTTTTACTAATTTCCATGCATCACAAACGATGGTAGCTAGGTCTTTGTTATCAAGGATTCCTACACAATTCATCTCGTAAGTAAAAAAAAATGTAGGGGAGTGAGTTTGGAAAACTTGAAGTCAACTTTTACCAAATCCATTTATCATAGACTTGAATTCGACCATTGACATGGATATAGGATCACAACATATATATATAAATATATATATATATATATATATATATATATATATATATATATATATATATATATATATATATATATATATATATATATATATATATATATATATATATATATATATATATATATATATATATGATGATGATGATGAACTTGATATGACACTGAGAGAGGGGGGTGAATCAGTGTCTGAAAATTCTCTCTAATTATTTTACTACTGTCTAGAGCTAATGGAGATATATTCTTTTACACACACACACACACACACACAAGCATATGCAAATCTACATTGCTACCACTCAGTGGTCAGGTCTACTAGATTTGCACACCTATCCTGCAAGCCATTCCACGCACTCCAAAATATATAGAAAAATAAAGACAGTCCACAACACAGGATATACGTGGTTCACCAACACAGTGTGTCATGGCTAGTCCACGGAATAATGCCCAACGGGCTCCGTATTTACTCAACACTCAACTTTAGTCTCTAACAAGACAAGGATATTAACCCTAGGTTTTTCCAGCATAAAACAGAGAGGGCGCATCAACGCCAAGATTCAGGCTTCACAGCTAGTGTCCAGCACCCACTGAACACACCACGCTTAACCCGCACCCACGGGAAGCAAATAACAATTTTTTTAGGCTTATAAATTTGCCTTACAATTTTCCTCCACTAGCTAGGTATTCAACAATTTGCACCTACGCTAGCATACAATAAATTGAAAGCATAAATAGATAAGGAATTGAAAAATCTCACAAACAATGCTTTCGAATGGCCAACAATATCTCTGAAGCTTCACACTGCCCTCAAGTACTCTCTGACAGCCTTCAATGATGATACAGATTGATTCACAGAGCACACCTCGCTCACAGGCTTCCAATCTCTTCCACACAACTCATAATCACCATGAATGTAAACATAAATGCTCTACTGACCTCTCGTAGGGATTTAGCACTCCATTGATGCACAGAGAAGAGGTAGTTGGTGATTGATCACTCCCACATGGCACGAAACCCTAGAAAACCTTCTTTCTACCTTCAAAACCCTATTTTCAATTTTTCTCTCCATTTTTTTGACTCCCAACTATGCTCAATAGGTAAAGGGGTTGAAAATAAAGAAACTGCAACTTGAACGGACCGATTTGGAGTTCTGATGAAGAAGTTATATCGATTTGAAGTTCGACCAATCAGAAAATTCAAACTAGAATCTTTCGGAGCCATACGATACACCCGCGCTACACTTTAGCGCCGCCGCCTTTGCGCTGTCGAGTTCCCATTGGGCGGCGGGATCTTTATATATGGCCGTTAGATAATCCTTTAAAAGGCGGGATTGACTAGAGTCCGTCAGACTTGAATAAATCGCGTCAGGCGCGATCGGAGATCAGGTGAACCATTAGATCTGGATCTGATCCGCCGTAATACCGCGCATGCGCCACACGGAATCAAGCCTAGTACACCATGCAACAGAGACCATTGTAATAACATGCATCCAACCAATCCGAAGGCACGCGATGGAATCTCGACACTTCGGCTCCTATACACCCTAGCCCATCTTGATCTGGGCCATTCAAAGTGGATCCCGAGCATCATGGCTTCATTTTAGCAGCCAATTTGGAATCTTCTACATTTCTTCTTACCCAAAATGCCCACGAACAAATGTATTAATGACTTTTTCGAGCGATCCGACAGAAACTGCGATATCTCTCTCATCCGACGTCGGAATTGAGTGATTCAAGTTACGTTGGAAAGATAACTCGACGCTCTACATCTTTCCACTCTCGGATTTCCATGAACCTACTGCAGGACCCACCAACATTTTCTCTCCCCTCTTTCTCTCTCCTTATTTTCTCTCTACATCTTCTTTCTTCATGTAATGCTTTAAGATGTCACAACATTGCCTAATCATTAGAAACTCGGCCACATCATCAGAAACTGTGTCACATCACCAGTGGGGTCCACAGACACTCTCTCTCTCATCAAAATTAATGTAAAATCTCATTCAACTCATTACAAGTCATCTGAAACACATGTAAAACACTATAGAACACACAAGCGAAGTTGCCACATCTGTGCCACTGCACTTACACTCTTTCTCCTACACTGATACTCTCTTTCCTTATTTCTCTGATTGAATGCTCACAAACATTATCACATCAACCAAGTTACCAACAATGACAACGCAAAGTCCAACAATCTCTCCCTTTGGAATTGTTGGCAACTCACTTTGCACATGACATCTTTCTCCCCCTTTGACAACAAATACAAAGGGACATGCCACATAGGAGTGCCCACCGCATCTTTCTAATCCTATGGGCCAAAAATAATAATAAACCATTATATCAACACATAAAAACATCACAGGACTCCCCCTGAGTTCAACATAAGGAGAATAAGGATAACAAGTATAAGCATGCACCACTCAACATATAAGTACCATAGGACTTCCCCTAAGCCCATCATCGGGAGCAAAAAGGATATAACAAACACACACTGCTCCCCCTCACTCCAAGCACCTCACTACTTGGTGAGCATGGTCATGCATGAATCTTTGACACCCTCTGTCAGAGTGTATAAGTTCCTTGAGGTTCTTTGTCCTGAAGCCACAGTCTTTCCACTGTCAACTATTTTGATCTCACATCCCTGTTTGTTGAAGATCACTTCATGCCCTCTGTCACAAATCTGACTGATGCTGAGAACGTTGTGCTTGAGTCCTAATACATAAAACACATCATAGAGTTTCACATTTCCATTGTTGATACTAATAGAACACTTTCTTGTTACCTTGGCCCCATCATTGTTTCCAAACTTCACTGTACCTCCCTCATACTGTTGAAGCTGCTGAAACATTTTCTTATCACCTATCATGTGACTAGAACATCCACTATCAAGTATCCAAGGAGATGGCTTGTTTTGTGTCTTGAGCGTTGTCTCGAAGCATGCAACACCATCACTTTCTTCTTCTACTAAATCTGCAATGATTTTTTTTTCCACACTTTTCTAACAACTGGTGGAGTCTTCTTGTTCATTCTCTGCTTAGTTTTTCTTTGGCCATTCTCTCTTTGTTGTGTCACTTTTTTTCAAGGTGGCGTGAATGGAAAAATTGTTTTGTATTCTCTTGCAATATGTCCATAGTTATGACAATTGTAGCACTCAATAAAATTTTCTTCAAGGGAAGCAAATTGATTTCTGCTTTCAAACCTGACTTCTCTCATGTTGAATTTGCAGGTGGCTATTTTATGTCCATAGGCATTGCATTTAAAACAATATCTCTGAAAATAAGATTTTGGCCTAGAAGGTGCCATGTACCTCATCTGTCTCTGTGGTGCATTGGGATAATTTCTTCCATAGAAGTTACTCTGTTCTACTCTCCTACCTTGCCTTGCATTATTAGTCAGTGGAATAGGAACTTGATTTTTTTTTAACATAAATCATAGGAGCTTTGCCCTTTCCACTCTCTTTCATGGGACCTTTATTCTTTAAGTTGGCACTATTAGAAGTCTCTCCCTTATAAAAATCAAGACCAAATTTAACGTTGAAAGGTCTTTGAGAATTTATAATTTCATCTAGCTTGCTACTACTAGGGTGCACTGGAGTGTTTTTTGACTCATCAGGTTGATTCAACTTTTGATGTCTTTCAAGCTCTTCTTTTTCATATTGAGTCACTTTTGCTTTCAATTGAATAAATTCATTCTCAAGCTCTTCAAATTTACTCATCACAGGAGCTTGAGCTTGTATTTCAAGTTGAGCTCTCAAACCTGCATTCTCAATCATTAATTTGGAGTGGTCTGTAGACACCTGTCCAAGCTGAGTCTTGAGATTTTCAATAATTTTCTTGGACTCTACATCTTGAACTCTAAATTCTTGAATTAACTTTTTCTGCTTTTTAACTTCTTGTGAGGCAAGCTTATTATATTTTTTTTCTTTCTTGAGTTCCTTTATAGCTGTAGCAAACTCTTCCTCAAAATTCACCTTACCTTTTTCATCGTCACCAGAGCTTGAAATTTCATTCTCATCTTCTTCAATGCTGTGTGAGGTAAGTTCTTTATTTTTGTTCTTCTCCTTCTGATCTTCAATGAAAACCATGAACAAAGCCTCACTAGGCTCACCCTCTGAAACATCATCTGATTCGTCATCTAAAGTGTCACTATTCCTCTTGGAAATAAAGCTTTTCCTTTTAGGCTTGTTCTTCTTGAAACTCTTGGCCTTGTAACTGTCATTGTTGTGATCATCTTCATCATTACTATCAAATTTATTCATCTTTGGACATTTTGCAGCAAAGTGTCCAACCTTACCACAATTAAAGCACTTGAATGGGAGTTTATTCTTATACCTTCCTGTACCCTTCTTCAATTTTCTACTAAAGTGAGTTGTGGCCTCATCTTCACTTTCTTCCTCATCTGATTTTTTAGAAATCTCCATCTTCTTCATGGCCTTGAAGGCTACTTGTTTATCAACATAGGTTTCTGGATTAACTCTCATCTCAAAAGCTGTCAAAGCTCCATGAATCTCATCAATAGTAACCTGTTCCAAGTCCTTGGTCTCTTCAAGAGCTGACACTTTTGATTCAAATTTTGGAGTAAGAGACCTTAAAATTTTCTGACAAACAATATGACCTTTTAGGTCTTCACCAAGTCCTCTAATGGAATTAACCACTTCATTAACCATGTTCATGTATTGATCAATGGTCTCATCCTCATTCATCTTCAGATTCTCAAACTGACCTTTGAATGTTTGTAGCTTGACAGTCTTGATCTTCTTATCTCTTTCATATATGTTGATCAGTCTATCCCAAACTTCAATTGCTGTCTTGCAGTCCATGATTTTAGCCAGTTCACTGTTTGTCAGTCCCCCTTGAATGGCATTGAGAGCTTTCTATTATTCTCAAAATTCTTCTTGTCTACTGCAGTGGGAGTATTTGTGTCATGTGGAGTGTAGTCATTCTCAATAGAAGTCCATACATCAAATCCAAAAGACCCTATGTAGATCTCCATTCTTCTTTTCTAAAACACAAATTCTGTCCCATCAAACAATGGGGGCCTGTTAAAACCTTCACCTGGTGCCATATCTTTATTCTGATCTTCTCAGTTGCTAATTAAGCAGTCATTGAGCCTGATGCTCTGATACCAATTGATGAAATTGATATGACACTGAGAGAGGGGGGTGAATCAGTGTTTGAAAATTATCTCTAATTATTTCACTACTGCCCAGAGCTGATGGAGATATATTCTTTTACACACACACACACACACAAGCGTATGCAAATCTACCATGCTACCACTCAATGGCCAGGTCTACCAGATTTGCACACTCATCCTGCAAGCCATTCCACGCACTCTAAAATATATAGAAAAATAAAGACAGTCCACAACACAGGATATACGTGGTTCACCAATACAGTGTGTGATGGCTAGTCTACGGAGTAATGCCCAACGGGCTCTGTATTTACTCAACACGCAACTTTTAGTCTCTAACAAGACAAGGATATTAACCCTAGATTTTTCCAGCATAAAACTGAAAGGGCTCACCAACGCCAAGATTCAGGCTTAACAGCTATTGTCTAGCACCCACTGAACACACCACGCTTAACCCGCATCCACGGAAAGTAAATAATAATTTTTTTAGGCTTATAAATTTGCCTTACAATTTTCCCCCACTAGCTAGGTATTCAACAATTTACACCGACGCTAGCATACAATAAATTGAAAGCATAAATAGATAGAGAATTGAAAAATCTTACAAACAATGCTTTCGAATGGCCAACAATATCTCTGAAGCTTCACACTGCCCTCAGATTCTCTCTAACAACCTTCAATGATGATAGAGATCGATTCACGAGCACACCTCGCTCACAGGCTTCCAATCTCTTCCACACAACCCATAATCATCATGAATGTAAACATAAACGCTCTACTGACCTCTCATAGGGATTTAACACTCCATTGATGCACAGAGAAGAGGTAGTTGGTGATTGATTACTCCAACAGGGTACGAAACCTTAGAAAACCTTCTTTCTGCCTTCAAAACACTCTTTTTAATTTTTCTCTCCATTTTTTCGACTCCCAACTGCGCCCAATAGGTAGAGGCTCAAAAATAAGGAAACTGCAACTTGAACGGACCAATTTGGAGTTTGGATGAAGAAGTTATGTCGGTTTGAAGTTCGGCCAATCGAGAAAATTCAAAATAGAATCTTTCGGAGCCATACGATGCACCCGCGCTACACTTTAGCGCCGTCGCCTTTTGCGCTTGTCGAGTTCCCATTGGACGAAGAGGATCTTTATATATGGCCGTCGAGATAAGCCTTTAAAAAGGTGGGATTGACTAGAGTCCGTCGGATTTGAATAAATCACGTCGGCGCGATGGGAAATCAGGTGAACCGCTAGATCTGGATCTGATCCATCGTAATACCGCGCATGCGCCCACATGGAATCAAGCCTAGTACTCCATGCAACGAGACCATTGTAATAACATGCATCCAACCAATCTGAAGGCGCGCGATGGAATCTCTACGCTTTGGCTCCTATACACACTAGCCTGCCTTGATCTAGGCCATTCAAAGTGGATCTGAGCATCGTGGCTTCATTTTAGCAACTAATTTGGAATCTTCTACATTTCTTCTTACCCAAAATGCCCTCGAACAAATGTATTAATAACTTTTTCGAGCGATCCGACAGGAACTGCAATATCTCTCTCATCCGACGTCGGAATTGAGTGATTCAAGTTGCGTTGGAAAGATAACTTGACGCTCTACATCTTTCCACTATTGGATTTCCATGAACCTACTGCGGGACCCACCAACATTTTCTCTCTCCTCTTTCTCTCTCTACATCTTCTTTCTTCATGAAATGCTTTAAGATGTCGCAACATTGCCTCATCATTAGAAACTCGGCCACATCATCAGAAACTGTGCCACATCACTAGTGGGGTCCACAGACACTCTCTCTCATCAAAATTAGTGTAAAATCTCATTCAACTCATTGCAAGTCATCTGAAACACATTTTGAACACTATAGAACACACAAGCGAAGTTGCCACATCTGTGCCACTGCACTGACATTCTCTCTCCTACACTGACACTCTCTCTCCTCATTTCTCTGACTGAATGCTCACAAACATTGTCAGATCAGTCAAGTTGGGAACAATGACAACACAAAGTCCAACAATATATATATATATATATATATATATATATATATATATATATATATATATATATATATATATATATATCCACCTTCATCTTTCTATAATGTGCATGGCAAAAAGCACGTTTCGAACTCTTGAATAGTGCAGATCCTTAATTTCCATGGCGTGAAGAACTTCACGGGACTTCACGCAGATGGAGAAGATCGGGACTCTTCATTGAAGGGGTGCCTACATATTTAAGAATGGATGATACTTGGCAGTTTCTTGGTTTGGGTCGGGTTGGTTTGCTTAATGATTCCTATTGAATGGGTACATATTGAATGAGATTCGAATCCTTATCTTGGACCACGGTTCAAGGTATCCGTATTGGATTGCTTAGATTGATGAATTTGTATCAGTTCTAGACCTAGTTGATCCCCGATCTCAACCTTGTTTTAGTAGTATTTTAATGAGGACTAGACAAGTATATATGGATTTCCCATTAATTAAATATCTAAATCAGATCAATTTTGAACATAATCGATACCATATCTAATACCTGAATTTAGAACCATATCTTGAACTATTCATTGTAATCTCATTTTCATCTTATCTAGGATTCCTCAATCTAATCTCTGTTTATCCTCTCCAAGTTTGTGGATGAAAGCACGGAATATCAAATTTAGTCATCCCAATATAACAATCCCTACAACTGTTGTTGACATTAAAGCAGATGTTATGACTTCAATAATTCCCTTTCTTTAAAGGCGAAAAGGTCATCAAGTAATGTCTGGCTTCTTGATAAACGGGAGTGAATGCTCTTTCATGGGGCTAGTTTTCTCTATTATTGAGTTCTCTTGACGGACTGTCTTTTTGGAAACTAGGGTTTCTTAAAACTTTTTGTTGTATCTGTTTCTATCACTTTTCTTTAAAATTTATACCTCTTTTCTCTCTCTCTCTCTTTCTCTCTCTCTCTCTCTCTCTCTCTCTCTCTCTCTCTCTCTCTCTCTCTCTCCTAAGTGATCAATTATTGGCCGATCTTATCGTACTCCTATTTAATATATAAGATTCTAATATACCTGCTAAAGTGTAGATCTCTCATTCTCATTATTTTTACATATTTAAAAAAAAATCCCTAGAACATTTGATTATTCTAACTAAATGTGTCCTTCAAAATTGACAGATTACATGCAATTCTGCATGCGAGATGGATGTAGATAAAACAGTGCATGAACTGTTGGATTTTCTTAGTGAGTTCTCATGGGATGCGGTAGTGGTGCTGATATTGGCCGTATTCGCCATGAACCATGGTGAACTCCTGCTCCTTAGACAATCCACAGGTGACAACCCAATTGCCAAATTTTTGCAGAAGCTCAAGAATCCTCCATCCTCACTTGGATCAAAGGAGGACTTAAAACTTTATGTTGAAGAACCTCTCAAAAACCTGGTGGACCAAATGCTTGGTGTTGCAGAACAACTTGTCCTATTCAAAGAACAAGCCTCAACTCAAAAAATTGAACTGAATTCTTCGGTAAGAAAGGTCTTCTGTATTGTTGCTTACCGGATCCTTCAAAGTGTTGTCAAATGCATCTCATCCACCATGGAATTCGTGAAATCGGGCGATAAGTAAGTCCAACGACATGAAGCAATCAAAAATGGACTTAGGGTGTAAATATATTTCCTTAAAAATCTATTTTAACAATTGAAGTTCTTGTGGTTCCAGGTATCAGGATTTTCCATGTAAGATCCAACGGATAATACGTTCTTGCAGATTTACTGCTTTTGGTGACTATTTCAAAAATTCAAAGTTTGAGCTAGGTGTCTCTCTCTCTCTCTCTCTCTCTCTCTCTCTTTACACACGTTCACATCCACAGTACTGATGCTAATCTTTACTAATACTAACCTTTGCAAAATGTTTGGAGATGCTTTTGCAGAGTACAATGGAATCCTATGGACCTTTGAAAAAGCAAATGATGTAGCGATATTACTGCTGAATATTTTCTCCGCGAAGGGAAATCTTATTCGTCAGTTTGATGGCATCAATAAGGTCAGTTGAAGAACAACGTTCCTTTCTGCTTATATAACTATATATGGTTTGATAATCCCAAAAAGGTAGTTGAGTCGACAAGAAATCTACACTTCAAGAACCGAAAGGTATTGAGTTTGATTCTTTTTACCCTTTTGGGCCACTCACTTGGGATGTTAAGTGTTCTTTATTTCCTGATATGGGTGTAAGTGGAATGGTTCTCATTCAACTTTGGAATGACCTGATCCAAGCGATTGTGGGTTAATTAGTTAGGCCAAAGGTCTGAATACCATTAGCAAAAAATAAAAAAAACTATATATGGTTTAATCATAGTTGTAATTGATTGGATTACAATCAGACTTTATCACTGGTTTTTGAAATTTTTAGATTTTAAAGATCATTCCCTTAAAACTAATACTACCCCTCACCTTTCCAGAAGTGCTCACGAAAAACTAACTTGACCAAACCATGTTGTAATAATTATAGAGGTTACTTTGGAGGGAAAAAAAAGCAAAAAATCTGTTGTAATCAGTCGGTTACATTGAGATGGATCTTATATATTTACATACTTTTGGCTTCTTTTTCTTTTTAATCAAAACTAACCCTTCTGTATTACAGCAATGTTCAAATAACCCTTCTTTAGTACAGTATGGTTTCGAGATGCAAATTGTATAATAATTTTTCATTCCCTCGCATGTATATGTATTTTTCATGAGATTCCATTACCATTGATGTGATGTGAAACCTATCTCTAGAGTATGGGACCTATTGGATATGGATGGTCATGGGATCCCAAGAATAATACAAGTACATAGAAGTAAACTATTCTTCGCAAAACCAGTGCAACTGAAGGGGTAATTTTGGATTTTTAGGAAAATGATCTTTTAGAACAGCTACAAAACCTTGACAAAGTCCGGCTGTAATCACACAAAGCCAATATATAAAACTTAGTAGACATCACATATATACGTTGGTTTTATATGTTACAACATGAATGCAACATCCCGTATGTATATAGAAAAAAGTAAGAGCTACACCAAAGGTGGTTGTATTTATTGGTGATGTTTTTTCTTTCTCTATCAGCCGAAGAACGTTAATTTGGAGAACTTCCAAGGGAATACAGTAGGCTTCTTCATTACAGAATTCAATGTCAAGGAAGAAGATATCTCTGTTCTCAAAGACACTTACAATCAAGATAAGAAAAAAGGCTTCGAGGTTCTTTGGATCCCGGTCGTGGATCAATCCATTGAGTGGAAAGATGAACTGCTTGATGATCGAGAGAAAGTAGCACGTAAGATGCCATGGTGGTCACTGACCTCTCCTTTAAGCGGCAACAATCCAGTCTGGTGGTATATCAAGCAAGATTGGCAGTTCCAGAGGACATCTATGTTGGTTGTCTTAGATAAATATGCCAAAGTCATACACACCAATGCACTTCCTATGGTGAATTATTGGCGAGAGGAAGCGTATCCTTTCTCAATAGAAACAGAAGCTAAGCTCTGGAAGGAGAAAAGCCCAACGATCACCAAGATAATCCAGAAGATCAAACCATTGCCAGAAGTAATATTCTTGGCCACATTTCCCATTTCTCTTTCGGATCTAAAGCAACGCAAAAACCAAAAAGATCTAGACAAAAACGAAGGAAAAAAAAGGGCCAAAATGTTGTGTTCGGTTGTGCCCCTGCGTCTTCTCACGTAAGGAGTGAAATGATTAGAAGCAGAATGGTTATCACCCCATGTGAGAGGATGCAGCTCGACAAAGAACTTTTTCTCAAAAAAAAAAAAAAATTACATTTTACGTTTAAAATTTCTTGTGCGATTTGAAAAAAAAATATTCTTTTCACATTGTCTTAAATTTCACGGTTTTGGTTTTAGTATTTTGATTTTCCAAAGTGAATGTTGTTATTTTATTTTTTTATTTTTTTCTGGTGGGAGGATTTGGGGGTGGGGGGGGGGGGGGTTTGTAAGAAAGGAGGAGTAAAGTGGAGGATTGAAGGAGAATATTATATTTGAATCCCTAAACCCCTAGGTGAAGGCAGGTTTCGATGATTAACTAACATAAAAATTTATAATAAGGCAAAAGCTGCTTTAAATAGACTTACCTGATTAGCTTGGTATAGAAATCCTCTCCCGCCTGAGATTTGACAAGAGAGTTGACGGCCCGGATGGATGGTCGATACCTGGCTCTCGGGTGAATCCAAGCCCTCCATCCGAGCCAACACCCGAGCCGACAAGCTAAGCCAACAGGGGTGTCAGCTTGGATGAAGGACTCGGATTCACCCGAGAGTCAGGTGTCGGTCATCCATCCGAGCCGCCAACTCTCCTGCCAAATCTCGAGCGGGAAAAGATGTGGATCCGATAAGCTTGAGGGTGACTCGCAAATTTAGGGTAGGTTCATTTGGTAATTTTCATGGTTAGATAGATAGGAAAAAGTAGATTATCCTCAAGTTATATTCCAAGACCTAATCAAATCAAATATTCTCCCATGTATTAGTATGTATCCTTGTATTTTTTGTAGCCGTCCATACATGCCCATGCATTCTCTTCTAGTCCCTAGATTTTCAAAGATTTTAATTTGCCACTTGATCGAATTTGTTTGGGGTTAAAAATCAACATATAAGGTGGACACCTTGAGGTTTATTTGTTCACAAAATTTGTTTCTTATTGAATTTCTTTTTTTCTCTCACTTATGATTTTGATTTAATAGTTTAAGCAGGGGGAAATCATTTGCATCTATGGAAGCCGTGATATGAACTGGATGCATGAGTTTTTGTGTTTCATCAACCATTTGGATGTGAAGGATGTTGAAGTGAAGACCACTACTGTTTATGTTGGGGCAAATCGGAGAAAACAAAAATTACAGAAGTTCGAAACAGAGAACAGTATATTTTGGAGTGAGGATATGATGTTCAGATTCTGGCGTGACCTGGAGAATGTTGCAGCCTCGAAGATGATTCAAAGCAGAGAAAATTTGGAGGATGCAATTAAGAATGAATTTGCGACTATACTAAGTTATGATTATAAAGAGGAAGGTTGGGCTCTCATGTTTAATGAATCTTCGAAATTCATTTTCAGTGGGAA